>VWYP01032442.1:19031-66386 GCA_013400435.1 Pycnonotus jocosus
TTTTTTGGTTTTTTTTGTTTTTTTTTTGGTTTTTTTTTTTGTTTTTTTTTTTTTTGTTTGTTTTTTTTTTTTTTTTTGTGATGGGTGGAATATTGTAAGCTGCAGTTCAGGTATGATTTCAGTAGCTGCCAACAGTACTGTGACAATTTTACAAGCTATTACAGGACCACTAGCATTCACCTGGTCAAACTTGAGTTTATCCTGTTTAGATGTATGTTTATTTGTCTCCTTTTTGGCCCCATGAATCGGATGGCACTCTAGCTTTTTCCTGGGATCTGCCTTGAGCAGAGGGGTAGTGGACGGTGCCCAAGGTGGAGAGGATTGTTCTGTCTCCTATTCATATGCTCAGACAGAAGGAAGTAGGAGAGAGAGGCAGAATATCTGTTAACCTGGAGCAGATTATGGGAGCTATGACTAATCTAAATGTGCTTTTGTAGCTTCATTTTCTAAAGAAAACCTGTGCTGAGCATTTTGGACAAACTGAATGGATAACTGAACTTGGTAAACATTAATAAAACCGTGAAAGTTTTAACTAGAAAATATCTTAATATTTAAACTATGGGGAAGATATTCTAATGTAAAAAATCAGTTTCTAAAATTGCTTACAGATTATTTGAGGAGATTGATTACAGAGTTGTATGTCCACTCATTGTGATTTTGATCTTGCAAGTTCCTTTTTAAACAGCTGGAGGTATTCATTAATACCATGTTTCTTGTTGAGAATTCCATGCTGTCTAAAATACCTGGATTTTCAGCTCAAATCTGGTTCCTAAACAGTGTTAAGTCATAAATAATTTCCCCTCTTCCCTTAAAAACCTTGGCTAGAATAAAATGCAAATCAAAAAATTTTACTAAGTATGAAATTCAGCATATTTTTTACATTTTTTAAATATTCATAGTAGAAATGCACTTGCTGCTTCCAGATTGGGGGAAGAGAGGGATATGAGTTTAAATTAATCTTGCTGCTGATTTTTTTTTTTTTTTTAGAGCAGTGATGAGGCTTTCTATAGAAAAGGAAAGGTGTTTGATTCTTCTGCTGCTGTTCTTTGCTGCCAGTGATGCTGTGGCAGGCAGTAGCTGTCCAAAACAACCTATAGTTGCTTAATTTACTTGTTAGGCTGCAAAATAAGTATAATAACATTTTTAGGACATGAGCAGAGTTGTTCTCAGACAGCATGGTATAATGGAGTGTATATAGTGTGGTGGGTTAAAGGGGAGGGGGTAGATTAAGAAGAAACAAAAAAATGTCAAAATCCACTACAGATTCTCAGTAATTAACCAAACCTCTGCCTTGTCTTTCCCAAACTCTGTTCTACACGTTGTTCTTCTGGGGATGATGATACCACTGGGAACAGCAGCAGCAGTTGCAGGCTCAGCATCTCTCCCATGGCCATGGACCTCCAGTGCCTCTAACGCCGCATCCATCAGGACTTCAGCCTCCAGGAATCCCTCCACTTGGAAGCAGTGCTGGCCTTCTTGCTCTCTCCAGTGCTTTGGGTGGGCAGTCTCACTTGGCAATAAAAGATGACAAGAAGCATCACGATGCAGACCACCACAGAGGTGAGAGGCATGGCAGGCCTGATTAGGACATGGTCAGATTTGCGCATTGCTGCCAATTGTGTGCATCTCTAAAGAATTCAAGTTATGTAGAATGAGAAAAAACCTGTTGGCAAACTTTAACATGTCTGCATATAAACCATTGAAGCAAAATTCAGCTTGGAATTTTTCAATATTTTAAAGGGGATCACTAGGTGTCACCTGCTCTACACTTTGCAGGGTCTTTTGACATCCTGGGAAATGCTTAGTTGTAATAGCAGTAATGGCCTGCACCATATTGTGGAAAATTGTTAAACTGCATAAAAATGGGGATTTTTCTTGAAGAAAGTAATGTTGTGAAATGGGTGGGTGGGAAGGTAGGGGGAACAAGAAGTTAAATTTTGAGTGAATGTGTTCAAACAAAAGGTTTAAATAACTGCATCTGTTACTTTAGTTTCATAAGTTTAAATTCTAGTACTTTAGTAGTTAAATATGGGGCAAAATTGCACTTGACTAATTTTTGAAAAGAAAATAATTTATTCTGTCAAATAAAACTAGGCTTTGTGTATGGTTAAACTGTAAATCATGTTTACAAAATACTGTAATTTTCAGGAAATCACTGTATTAGGAATGTGCAATGACTTATATAAATAAAAGCCATTTTAAAACTGTTTGTGGCTTGTGTTCTAATTTTTTCTCCCCCCTTTTTTATTTCTGTTCTTGCCTCTGTGTCTGAACGGGCATGTCTGTCCATTTCTTGATTACTGCGGGAGCAGACAGAGAGCCAGGCACAGTAAGTACCAACATTCCTGCTAATGCTTCCATTTCTAATAATGTAATAATCAGATATTGTGCTGTTTGTCTGTTTTGTCTTCCTTTTAGTTATTTTCATGATTCAAAGCATATGTGTTTTCTGTAAGTTATGTCTTGGTTTATGCAGAACACCAGGTCATTTGTTTGATGGCCTGTATGAAGGAGTTTTGTTTCTGAGCAGAATGCTTTTAGGTAAACTTGAACTTTGCTTGTGGGAGGCAGAAAGGGGGCATGAAGCCACAAATCACAAAGAACATTGCAAATACAGCATTTTTAATCCAGAGTTAAGATTTTTAGTCTCTACGAATTTTAGGAATTAGGAGTTGGAGACCAGGTGAGAAATTTAAATGTGAGAATTTTAAGTGTGTCAAGATGGTGTTTGGCCCTAGGAGGTTTTTTAACTGCATCTGTTTAAGCTATACTAATGTCATTACTGCTTAATTTGTGCTTCAGGTATAACTCTTACAGCAGTACTTTTTTCATTGTAGACAGAAGCTGTAATAGAATTGGCCTTGTCTCAAAAACCCTCTACAGAATTACTTGCTGCTTTTCATGCTGTTTTGTTTTGAGTGATACTGCTGTATTAATCTGTTAGACATGGTCATATGCAACTTAATGTCAATTCAAGTAACAAAGCTTATTCTGTTTGTCAGAGGTGAATTTAGGGTCTATTTTGTTCCTTTTCTTAATTAGAAATGATGAGAACTAGGAAAAGTTATTTGACAGATAGCTGTAGAGTACTAAACTTCTGACTTTTATTGCTGCTTATTTAATATATATACAAGGCTTGCTTGACAGCTTTTTACTAGAAAATATCTGCATATCTTTTGCAGCAGTCTTCCAGTTAGAGATTACTAAGTGAGAAGTATTCATTTCAGCTTGCTTAATGTTATTAATGACAGTGTATCTGCAGAAATAATTTTAAGCTGGGTTTTTATGAAGCCTCTGACTTACTAAGGACTTCTTGCTCTGTGTGGGACATACTTCTTTGAGACCTGTTAGCTGACTGCAGGAATCCCTAGCTAGTGATGGCTCTGTGTTTTGATTTGGTTGTTATATTTCCTGTCCTTGCCCTGGTCCCAGCTTCCCCCGCCCTGTCCATCATGTCATTTGGTCAAGGGTTTGAATTTAAAATCAGATGCTTAGCGTTGTGAAGTATGGACTCTGAATTCATCTTGTAGCTGAGAATAGCTCTTGCCTGTGGAAGGAGAACTATCAAAAATCAAACCTGGCTTTTGTGTTGTGGGAGATTTGCAGGATCACTTGCTTAGTTTACTGTAGATGTGAATTTTACTTAAACTATGTAAAATTGTTGCTGTAGTTGCTTCTGTATCCGTATGCCTAACTGATGAATGCTTGCTTATTACCTGAGGCAGACTGTTTTTATGCTGGGTTTATCAGTAATTAATTTTTAAATAATCTGAGGCTTTATATCATAAAGGGATTTTGCCATGTGGATATATTGAGTTTTGAATACTTACACTATGGTCATTCTAGTTTCTTTTTGGTCTCAGTTCAGGATAATACTGCATAGCCAACTTAACCTTTAACAGCTGAATACAGGTGAACTTGAACTTAAAATTGTTTAAATACAGTGTTACATCAAAATCCTGACTTAACAGTAAAGGACACCTTCAATTAAAGACTAGTTCAAGAGATAGTTAAGTTCTACTCTGGCTAAAATGATCAGCTGGGAATTACAGGCTCCTTAAACTTCTCTAATTCTCCTGCATTTTTAATGGAATATTTTTAATGTAAAATATATTTTTAAGGATAATAGGAAACGGGTCTCAAGTACACAAGGGATAGCAGCATATCAGTTTGGTTATTATGTGTGCTTGAAATCACTTTTTAACATCTGGGTCATCAAGATAAAGTCAATTTGATTTTCAGAATAACATTTTAAAAGTAATGGTGCTGCTAAAAATCCTGACAGGCATGCTTTCATCATCCAAGACACCAAAACCCATGCTGTTTGTAAGTTACCTAAATTCACCATGATGTTTGGTATTACTGTGCAGTTCTACAGTATGATTTCCATCAAACATGCCTAGCGTGACCATCAAGCACTATCAGTAGAAGCTAACAGCTTGAAATGTCGAAGTCTGAAAAGATAAAATTTAGTGCTTGTCTATGGGGTTTTAAATTGAGTTTTTGTGAGAACTTTGAGTTAAAGCATATTGTGACAGATTAGAGCATATTCATTTTTAAATTAGATTTGGATTTATTTTTTTTAAGTCTCCTTAGATAAATAAGCAGTCACGAGTTTTTATGTATTGTCTAGAAATACACCAACATTAGTGAAATTCTTGTATTTATAAATTAATATAAAGACATGGTTTCATTATTTTTTAATTTGACCAGTTTAACTACTTTTGTTATATCTAAATAGCAAGGACTACATTTTTCTTTTGTATATTAGCTCAAGTTCCAGAAAGTAGACTGAAGAAAAGTTTTTTGGTAAATGTATGTTTGTGTAATGTGCAATATATAAGTTAGTAACGCCATACTTACTACATGAATGCTAAACCTATTTTGTCAGATTTAAATTGCATGCTTACACGGACAACAACTGGTGCGTTTTGGCTGATGTATCTCTAACCTGGGTCCTGCTATTGTGCAAATGCAGGCATCCCTTCTAATGTGGCAAATTCTGGCTGCAGGTAGTGAAGCCAGGCAAAGGAAGCAGGTTTTGCAACTAAAACTGAAAGCTTTGAGAGATGTTAATGCAAAAGATCTTTGACGTCCACATTTTTTTTCATTAGGAAACACTCGCTGCGTTTTTCAAACTCATTGCAGATGTTAATTTATCACTTGTCTTCCCACTCTTCTAGTATCCTGTTTCGATAGCACAGAAATGCGAACGTTTTGATGCACTCTGTTAACTGTAATAATTTGCAGAAAAGTGAAATCTTAGTTCATTGTGTGCTTAGGATTTACATTAAGTTGATGTTTATCTTTTGTCCTCGTGAAAAATACTGAGGTTACATTCTAAGGCCTAGGAAGTATTCATAAATTTTCCAAGACATTTTTTTACCTTCATTTTTAAGCATAAATGCTGCTATTGTATTATAAAGCAAATGCTCTTTTACTACAGTAGAAAAATATTCTGTGCCCTGAGCTCTCTATTCTATTCTTCATCTCCCAGTCTTGGAGAAGGGAGCCATGAACAACTGAGTGCTACTTTTTGGAAGATATTATGTGCAAGCTGTTTTTGTTTTGTGTTTTAATTATTTTAATGGGAGGAGGAAATTCATAAAAGTTGTTATAGGGAAGTTTAGGGTACTGATCAGCATGGCACAAGTATCTTGAACTTTTTGAAGAAAGAATGGCTCCAGACTACTTCAGAGGTTGCTCATATCTAAAAGCTGTGGGTTGCTATGTTGCAATTTAGTTTGTAGCTCATACAGGGCAGCATAAGGTTGATGACAAAGGACAATGGGATTGAGGTGGTCTGATATTGATTTTGACAAACAGTAGCTTGAAAGTACTGAAGTCAACTTATTCCTTGTTAATGTCTTCTGATTGTAAAATCAGTATAACTTAAAATGGTGCTTGAAAAGAAGGTGAAGTCAAGTAGCTTTCCATCAAGAGTAATCTGACACAAAACCTACTGATGACTTCATAAGTCAGCTTTTGGGTTCTTGACATGCATGTTTGCAATAAGTACATTGAACAAATTGAAGTTAATGATTCTAGAGTAGAACAGCTTTGAGTGCAGTCTTCTTTTGCCTATCTAGGAGATATTAAACTCCATCTTCTAGCATCTACTGTATTCCTGTCAGTAAGTCCTAACAAAGAGCAACTGATGTTTTGGATGTAGTTGTTGGACTTGATCCTGTTTTGCCTACTGAGCAAGGATTTGCACCTATTCCTGTCCATATGAGCATATCTGTAGACAGCACTCATGTGCAGTGCATGGTTAAATAAAATAAACACAGAGACTCTCCTGAGCAAAGTAGGCATGCCCCAGTTAGCTGTGGCAACTGGCTGTGATGACTGGTGGCTGTCCTTGGTATGGATGTACAGCAAGTCAGGGAATGACCAAGCATAGAGCAAGCCTATGTGTGTGCACATTTTTGGGGGAAAGGGGAGTGAGAGGACTAAGGAGCCCAGCACTAGAGAAGATCTTAATTGGAACCAGGTGTAGTTGAACCATGTGCACAGATGTAATGTAAATACTGGTTTTTAATTGCTGTAATGATCAGCATAAAGTCAGTTGTCAGTTTTGTATGTACTATTCTATATGAATTGTCTGTGCTGAATTATAAGTGGGATAATGGGATAAATGAAATACTGTGTACTCTCAGCCTGTACGTCTGGCATACGTAGTTGAGGTTTGGAAGTGGTTCCTGTGGGGAGCAGTATGGCAGTTAAGGAGGTGCATTTGAATAATGTACATTATATTCCTAGCAGGAGACCTGCCTTCCTTCCTGTGCATCACGACTAGGTTTCTGTTTGGCATTTGCCTTCTGGTGGTTTCAGTATTTAGTTTTTGCTGGTGGCAGAATTGCTTTAGGATCACAAGTTGCCCATTGTACAGCATTTATGCGTTCTGGTAGGTCTGACAGGAAGCAGTGCTACATTAACCTTTTTATTTTCTTTTGGGACTTGAAGAAAAGGGCTTCATGTGTATAAAGCAAGTGATCGAAAGAAAAGGAAAACACATAAAACTGATTTTGACCACTAGCTCTAATCTGAGCTTTATGATTTGTAAATGTTGCATTGGTAATCCTTAATAAACTGAACTCTTAAATATGAAAGGAATATCTTCAGTCATGTATCTAATCTGTTGAAATTAAGACAAAAATTGGTGCCATGCAGTTTTTCTTCAGGAAATAAACTATGCATGTATATATCCTTTTGCCCTTTTTGCATAATTATTGATAATTATTGAAGATCTATCCCAACTGAAAATTTCTGTGGAGGTATTAAAAAAATTATAGCCAAAATAAAAATTCTTGTCCTACTTTTGAAAGTAAGTCAGTTGTTAATAGACCTAGTTAGCAGAACTAAACAGATTACTTTTCTGAAGAGAAGATAAGCAGACTCTAATATTGTGAAGCTAATGCTGCTGTCTTCTGGCTGGCTCTGTTTGATAGTGGACATGCAACCAGTATAAACTCTACCAGAACTGAAATGAGGAAAGGTGGCTTTTAGTATCCTGTCCTCACTGTTCCCCAAACCTTAACATTACAAGGGTGAGAGATATCAACAGCGAAAGGATTATATGATCATCTTTTCACCACTTCTTGTTTGTATTTTCATTTATTTAATTTGTTCTTCAGTGTTCTGGATTTACCATTTGCACTACTTTGAAAGATTCATATTTTCACATTGTTGAATGAAATTTTACATATTTGGTAGTTTGAATTACGGAACTAGTTTATAGTAGCAAGCTGTTTTTTCTTTACCTGATTTTAGTCTCAGTTGTTAGAACTTTCTTGAACTTGTATGGGAAGCAAAACAGGAACTTTTTAAATTTTGAGTTTACTGATAGATTTTGCCATAAAAAGAAGCACAATCTTAATTGCAATTTCTGATGCAGCTGTTGAGATATGAGCTGCTCTACAACACCTTCTAGCATGGATGCCCTGATCACAGAGAATAGCAGTTTAAATTAATGTGGTAAGTTATAGAAAGGTGGTGTAAATATGACGAAAGGGGATATGTTTTGCAGAATAGGCTTGTTATATAATTACATGTTTGTGTGAGAAACCATCAGTCTTTTCGAGAAGAAACAAATCTAATAGTCTTTGTTTGGCGTTTAGGACGCAGTGGGAGCTGAGATTTCCTCTGTCATATTTCATAGTTTTGAAATTCTGCAAGTCAAACAGCATAAAATAATGTCAGCATTGTCTAGGTACACTAAATTAAAAAAGAAAAAGAAAATCAGCTGTTGTAGTTACATCTATAGGCATGTATTGACAAATTTTGCAAGCTGGAAGTCCAAATAGCAGATTTGCTAAATCTTTTCCAGATGTTGCCTCTTTGCCACCTTTTTGCTATTCACATTTTATTTTTTTAGAAAATTAAAGTGAGGAGCTGACTTTATTCTCTTTACTGGATTTGCTTTAATCTAAGCTCTTCAGTAGTAAACCAGGTATTTTTAATTATTTTTATTAAGGAAAGTATCTCTTAACTAGAAGACTTCCTTCCTTAAGAGCAAAACGTTTCTGGTCAAGCTTGAATTGACACCTTGCTTCTTAAGGTGTTTCTACTGCTTTTTAGGGTGTTTGTACTGCCACAAACATGACAGATTCAAGATTAAAACATTCAAAATTAGTTTTAGTGGTTTTCAGACTAGTGAATCTCTGAATTTATGTGCATCTGGGAGGAGATAAGGGGTTAAATTCCGAACGTATTTGTCAAGGCAATTAGTTCAATGATCCAACAAGCCCACCTTTTAGCTACAAAACATTTTGGTAAAGACATTATTTTGAGCTTCTTTATACTGAATTTCAATAGACCCTCCTATATGCTTTATGTAAGCCCTTTGGCATTTGTTTAGCTTGAATAGTCATGAATAAAAGAGCTTAGAGTTTGCTTTAAAGTGCAGCTTCTGAATTAGGAAAAAGAGGATTCCGTTTGCCTTATGTACCCTGTTTCCTTGTCCTTCTCCTTGGGGCTAAACACTTGTGTCTGAGCAAAACTGCCTTGATGTCTTCAGGTTTTAAAAGGGAAGCTATTCAGTGCACAGTTCACTGGCTATTTGTATATATTTATGATATATTACAAGTAAATATCTCTGTCTCTTGGGTAGATCTAAATATGTCCTTTGAGGACTTACACTAAAGTACCTGTTGGTACTAGACTTTTCTCTTGGGTATGGATGTAAACGTATGTTTACTTATATATTTATGTGAGCCTATATTTATTTATCTAAGCATGTACTTGCCTTTTAGGATCTAGGCTTACCAGGTCTTTGTGAAAGGAGATTTTTTTCTCAACCCATTCAGTATTGTTCACAGCATTAACACATCAGTGAACAAATTGCCCTCTTGCATATGCTAATCCTGCACTTAAAAGAACTCATTGTAACACATTTTAATGCTTTAGCTGGAACTGAGATGGAGATGGGAATCGGGAATCAGGCATATCAAATTGTCATGTGACTGAAAAATGTCTGAAATGCTCTTTGGGTCAACAGTTTGTACTTAGCATAACTTAGCATGAATGAAAGCAGTCCATGTAGTTTGAGGAAAAGATTAGTCTGTGCTTTTGTCTTTTGTGTGCCTGTGTTGGCCTCAGTTTTTCAGATCAAGTCTGATTAAGCAACACTTTAGCCTTAATTTCACACTAGTGGTGAATGTTATGCTGAAAGTAAAAATATTTGATCTTTGTTTGCAATACATTTGTTGAAGGAATCCAATTGGCGTTTACTCCAGCCTAACAATTGATTACTGCATAACGGTATTCAGCAAATACTTTTAATTTAGGCATTAAAAGCAAGCTGCTGTTTGTCTGTCCATACCTGCAGGTGTACATACCAAAGCCTCATCTATTCATGATGTTCTAAAAGTGACTGGTCAATCGGATTGTGTGGTAAATCTTTTATTATATGGAATCCGAATATTAAAAAAATAATAAAATCGTTGTTACTTGCTCATGAATAAACCTCCTTCTTCTCCTAAACAATAAATTCAGTTGAATTAATTAGTTAAATAGATGGTGACTGACAAGTGAACTAAACTTCTGATAAGTTGAACAATGGAAAGCCAAGCTTCTTAGAATGCGTCAAGCTGTACATTTGCCTGGAGGACTTTGTTTTGAGTGAAATTAAATTAAAGACTAAGTAGGTATCACATTTCTAAAGCATCTATCACATCAATTTGAGTTTTTAAGAATATATGAAGGAGTCCCGAAAGTAATTTTTGATTGACTTTGTTTTTTGTCTTTACAGAGTAATTCTCTGTTGGTCCCTGACAGTCTACGAAGTGCAGATAAACGCAGGAATGGCCCTGAATATGCCAATGACATCAAAAAGAGAAAGGTGGATGATAAGGATTCCAGCCACTATGTAAGCAAATCTGTGTCAAGGAAGTGATTAATTTATTTGCACATACTGTGCTTGTATGAGGAGTAAAAGAGCTGTGAAGAACAAGGCAACTTTCCTATGGCTGAAGCAGTACATGAATACTGTGCCGGAGAGGAACAAGATTCAAATGGTGGGAAGAACAGTGACTCAGTAGTTTGGGATATTGTGAAGTAATAGTCCTCAGCAGGAGTAGCTGTTTGGGATTCACATGTGCTCTAGGGCATTTTTAAGTTTGAATGACGTTCTTTCTGGGCTGCTCTAGAAACTGCAGGTTTGTTTGAAATTGAGGATTTTGTTACTGAGAGGGGTTTGGTAAATTTTAATGATAAGTAGCTATTACCATGCTGGATTATAATTACCATTACAAATTGCATATGCTGTCAGGCTGTACAAACTTACTGAAGTTTACTTTTGGCTGATAAGGCAATTTCAGCAGAATGCAAATTGAAATACTGGAAGTTCGGAGTTTTGTGTTCTGCATTTTTGACTAGCTTGCTTGTTGCTTGGTTTCGGAGAGATACTTCAGTACAACAATGTATGTGAATATCAGAAGGTTCACATAGGTTTTCAACCTCAAGTCTAAATGCCTCAGCCAAAACAGAGGATGGTACTTGAACAGCAGACTAGGACTTGTGTGAGAGAGAACTGAAAAGCAAAATTTAAATCTAATAGAACATACTGTACTTTGACATAGCAATAATGTGGCAAATTGTCTGGTTTATGTGATTCAGATCACTAATTAGTTCTTGGTTACTGAAACCCAAGAGAAAATGAGGTGCCATTTCATTTTCCCAGTATTCGTTAGGGTAATTTTAATTTCTCTCCACTTGGATAATATCTTTGAGCAGCTATTAGATATTTTAGCGCTGTTAGTGGTTTTACAAGTTGTATTTCCACTACTTTCTAATAATAATGTTTTGATTACAGAAGGGTTTGGCAAACTTCCCCATGTTACTCCCTCAACTTTAAGAGTTTGATACTCTATTGGTATTTTTCATTTTAAATATTTGGAGATTAGGCATTCTTAAGCTACGCTTGATATAAAAAAAGGAAGAAAAAGCTTAACTTGTTTTTCTTGTATTTCTGCCATGAAGAAATGTAAAGGATGCTATTGCACAATAGAAGCAGTTTTTAATCCACATTTTAAATACATTTCTGCCCCTTGTTTGTTTGAAATGCCTTTACAGCTAAAGGCAGCATCAAATTAAAAATAGAGTAAAGCAAGGATATTTGAAAGTTCCAGATTTATTCTAATCTTGAAGATGATTTTTTTTTTTGGAAGGTCCACCAATTGAGCAAATACAAAGCTGCTGTTTTTGAGCTCATTTTAGATGAACCCCTTGTAAGGACAAGGAAATACTGCTTTTGTCAAAAGGGGCATAAATGAGCTGTAGGACCTGTAGCTTTTGGAATAAGAATGAAAAGTGATTTTTTCCCCCTTTTTAACTTTTGATTAATTTTCATATCAGTACCTATGTAGTTTCAGTGTGTGACTTTATTAGTGAGAAGAATCTTCTAATATTAGTAGAAGTTATAGGAGATGCCTTTGATAGTCCAAGGAAATTTCTGTTTATTAAGATGACAAAGTCAGTGGGGGTCACTTAAACATTGCTTTGGAACTAACTTTGCCTTCCTCCGGAAGGGCATTTCTGGCAAACAAGTGTCCCATCTCCCACATTCTTTCTCCCACCTGTTCTAGCATGCTTCATACTTCTCAAGAGGTGTAAGATAACTGGAGCTAAAGCTTTCATGTCCTTTGTTTGCACCTGTTGATTGGATAGCTTCCTGAGTAGCAGACAGAGTGACCATTCTGCATCCAGTGGTACTCTTGGATCCCTAATATGTTTGTGGTTTTCTTGGAGCAAGATTCAGCTCTTAGCAGAATGGGAAAGTTGAAACTACTTGTGTTAGGAGTTTTTTTCAGTTGATTTTTTGGTGTTTGTTTGTTTGGGGGTGGTGGTTTTGTTTTTGTGGGTTTTGGGTTTTTTTTTTAATTGGTTGGTTGGTTTGAGGTTTCTTGTTTGGTTACTTTTGGGTGGCTTGGTTTTGTTTTGGGTTTTTTTGAAGCATTGTGGCCTGAAGTGAGAGGAAGGATCTAATGTTACATGTGAAAGCTCAGACTCTTTGAAAGCAAGAGATGGTGGACAGTTGAGCAATCTTGTATGTCTGGTTTGTTTGCATAGAAGCTTTTTAACTAAAAGTACTTTTATTGGAAATGTCAAACTTGTTCCCACAAAATTTAAAGTTTTGACATTCACTTCATTTCTTTGATTTTGAGTCAAGACTCACCTTCTGATTGAAACACTCTGTGGTACTGTGGAAATCATCAGACTTCTGTGTATCAGAATGTGTCTCCTGGGGCATCCTGGCCTCTGTTGGAGAGAGGGGCTAGGAGGCACTACAGTAATAGCAATCATTAGTAGACCAGCTCGGGTGAACATTAATGTAAGTGGAACAGTCAAAATGCAGCATGACAAGCTGTAGTAGAACATTTCTGTTTAGGAATATCCAAATATTTTGCTTTTCTTGGGCAGAAATGTTGAAATATCTTGGCATTTCTGAAGGTTTTTTCTTCCCAGAGCTTTTGATTTCAAAACTTGCCTTTCTGAGAAAAGGGGGGAAATGGTGCTATGACTTTAAGGAAGATGATTCATCAAATATACCAAAGAGCTCCATTTTCTTGAGATCTGTTTTTAGGTGTTTTTCGAGGTATGCACACTAAAGCTGTACTTTCTCTAAATTAACCCAAGATTAGTGTATGAACAGAGTACCTTTCTCTTTTAGGAGCAGTGATAACACTGTTTATGATGGTAATAATGAGGGGTTTTGGACCATCTTGTACTGATGGTGAGATTCCCCATCTTTCAACTAGTTCTGCTTGGGTTTGTATTATTGTAGCAGAAATAAGGTGTTCTGTTTCAGTTTTAATTGTTTCCCTATTGCTAATAACTTAAGAAAGGATGTTTGTTTTTTGTTTAGGAAAAACAAAAAATGTCTGAGTAGATGTGTAATCTTTCTGTCTGGGCTCTTACTGTACTAATTGAAATGAACACTATATTTATTTATTTTTAATAGGACAGTGATGGGGACAAGAGTGACGATAACTTGGTTGTAGATGTATCCAATGAGGTAACTCTTTTCATTTTTGTAGTCTTGACATTTGCCCGAAGCTGAAAGGAAAAGTACATGTAGTTGTTAGAAGAAAAATAATCCTCTGTGTGGATATGTTAAAATATTCACTGCCTCTCCTTTTTATTAGTCTGTGTCTTCCTCTGAGCTTTATCTTGTTGCCTTCTCAGTTCTTCCTTCTGCTGCTTTCTCCAGGTCTCTTCCCTCTGCAGTTAATATTCTGACACTTCACAGCTACTCTGTAGTGCAGAGTTGTGGTGAAGTGCATTTGGAAGGCTGAGGTTTCCAAACTACTATCTTTGAATGAAAAAGGAAGACATTATCTAATGTTGTACTTCATAGTAGGATTGTTATTTTAAAAATTACCTTAAAAATTGCTTCTATTTTAATCTCCTATGTTAAAGACATTTTCCAGAAATGCTATTTTTTTAGAATGAAGTTAGTTTACAAGACTTCCCAGAGATTGTAGACACATTTTTTTCCTCCAGGTCTGAGATTTGGTAATGGCATCAAGGTAAAGGCATGGGTGCTCCCTTTTCTTTGTCTTTTATTTCATGTAACACACAGAGTTAGGAAGCCTGAATATGGTTTAAGAGGTTCTTCTGGTCTGTGAAAAGCACATGGAGAGAAGCTGGTAGAGAAGTGCCCTCAGTAGCTCCAGGTGCCCAAATGATATCAGCCAAGTAGAAAAATGGATGTCCAGCTATTGATTTTAGTAATCCTTTCAGAAGGTCGGCTTACAATGAAACTGCTTAATAATCAGTCAGCAGACTTATTGCCCTTTTGTGAGGTGTAATTTCTTCCTGGTGCTATTCTTACAAGCCAAAGGAGCGTGGAGAACCTGCAGAGCTCTGATAGCATTGTAACTGATGGGGCTGGCTATTTCAAGTTAAAGTAAATGCAGAGAGTGTCTCTGGAACACAGAAAAATAATCACCTGAGAGGTAATTTCAGTTTTCCTGTAGATGTAAGTGGCAAGGCAATTACAGATTGTGTTTAGCAAAAATGTGACAGCTATTATGGCATATAAAGATCCCTCTATGGGCCATTTCACTTAAGAGTTGAACTCAGTGATCCTTGTGGGTCTCTTCCAACTCAAAATACTATGTGAAATCTGTGAAGGCATGCGTCTATCTCTTCTTCTGAAGATAGAGATGAGCAAGGTCTTTACCACCTAAAAGAGGTTATTGAAATGTCTATTGTGACAAGCAGAGAGTGGAGAACATACATGATAAAACCAGTGTCAAGTTACTGCAGTTTCTGTTGGTTTTCCTTGCTTGCTCTTACCATGTTTTCTGCACTTGTTTTAGTTTGTACTTAGGTATGCTTTGCAAGCACTGCACTTGAAAACATTTTATGATTATATGTAGTGTAAAATAAAAACAGATTGCTTATTATATCACTTTACTTACTCCTCTAGGCTGATGAAGGAATTTCAGCTATTTTTATATAAAGATGACAAAACATCTCATTTGCACTTGCTGCTTAAATTCTCCTAGCTTGTTTTGTTTGTTTGATTGTTTGTTTTCCCTATAGACTCCTTAGTGGTGTTTGTGTACCAGTTTATGACATGGTTCTACGCTGTTCTTCCCTTCCCATTGTTTTAGGATCCTTCTTCCCCAAGGGCAAGTCCCACTCATTCACCACGTGAAAATGGTATAGATAAAACCCGCCTACTGAAGAAGGATGCCTCCAGCAGTCCAGCATCTACAGCCTCTTCAGGAAGTTCCACTTCCCTCAAATCCAAAGAAATGGGTCTGGTAGGTAGCAGTCTGTTGTTCAGACAGTCTTCTTTCTTGTAAAATCTAACTCTCCACTCTTCTGAAACTACTTGTGGCACAAATTACCCGGCATTAAATGTTTGAGGCTGAAATTGACCACTGGCTTCCAGATCTTTAAAGTATTATTGACCTTTCTTCCTCAGCAGTATTTTCTGCCTTGTTTTGATTTCTTGTATTTCCTATATTTCTGTCAAACAAGTTGCAAATTTATTACAAGGAACAAGAGTTGCTTAAGCATTGGTTTAGTTTTTTTGGGGAGCAATAACTTACAGTTTAACATGGCCTGTATATAGTCACTAAGAAGTTTTTCAGGATTTTGTTGAACTCTTCTAAATAAAATGTTATTCCTTGGACACTTTTTCTTGTAGTATCACTAATAATTTGATCAGATTCTCTGTAATTTTTGTTTCATGTCTTTTTGATACTATCAACTATGGTGGTATTTTGTTTTTGTAGTTAGATTTTCTATGTCCAATAATAATTGAGACATTAATGATTTCAAAATAGTTTGGTAATGCATACTGTCTTTTCCTGAAGAAAAAAATGAGCTCAGGCATTCCTTTTTTGATTTCAGTAGAAGAGGAAAAATAACTTTCTGTGTTTCTTATTTTAATTTTGGCAGCAATCAAAAAGGTCAGCATTTCTCTCTCACGAGTTAATGTTGTCAGCATTGTGTGGATTTATGAAAATTGGCTGAGGGACTAGGTAGTAGATGCCCAGCATCCCAGCTGCTGTTGTGATAAATTGTATAATATGGCCTGGATTAAAAATAATACTCATTTAATTTGTTTAATGATACCAGCATGAAAAAGCCAGCACGCCTATTCTGAAATCCAGCACACCAACTCCTCGAGGTGATGTGCCAACCCCAGGCACTAGTGCAACTCCAGGACTCCGTCCAGGCCTTGGCAAACCTCCAGCAATGGACCCTCTGGTTAACCAAGCTGGTAAATGCATTACCTCATATATTTTTATGGTTCCAAAATTAATCTTTTTTTACACATGTGGCTGTTAACTAAATATATTGCTTTGTTCTTGATATCAAGAGAGGGCTTGATGAGAAGCAGATGTTTGGATTATCAGGAGTTTGAATATCTTTCTGTCTCTTAGTCTTCTTTGTTTACTTTTGTCTTTATCTTTTTTTGCAAATAATCCAGAGACTGAATGCAATATAAAAAGACTTCTCAGAAGTTTCTGGTACTTACTCTGCATGCAATCTGTTCTACAGTCTTTGTCTGAATCTACTAATATTTGCTGCAGTGCACAGCTTGACAAATGCTGGGGGAAGTTTACTTTTGCTATTCAGGCTGGTACACACAGTTGCTTCAGACATGAGCTGTGTAAACCATGTCTGTCAGCTTTACTGCTTAATTTGGCAAAGAAGAGATTAATGTAAACAGGAGAATATTACAGAAATGGAAATAGGTAAAGCCAGAAGAGATTGCTAGAAGTAATCATCTAGTTCAGACTTCAGTAGATCTTATTTACATTGAAAAGAGCTGGTGGTACTGACAGATTATGGCAATGTTTCTTGACAGTGTGTGAGAGGGGAAGGTGAGGTGTTATAGGAGAGAAAAAAAAAGGGCTTCTTTCCTTTATGTAGAAATACAGGTTTATTTTACACACCTAATTCCACTGTTTTGTAGCTGCAGGTTTGCGGACACCATTGGCAGTTCCAGGACCGTACCCTGCTCCATTTGGAATGGTACCTCATGCTGGCATGAACGGAGAGTTAACCAGCCCAGGGGCAGCCTATGCCAGTCTGCACAATATGTCACCCCAGATGAGTGCTGCTGCTGCTGCAGCTGCCGTGGTTGCCTATGGAAGATCTCCTATGGTAGGCCATACGCTGCATGCCATCCCGGTCCTGCGAGCTGTGGTTCACTGAGAAAAGCTCCATGCTTCATTTAGCACTGCAGAATTCCCAACTCATAACAGTGCCAGAGGCTTGACAGCTTCCCTGAATGCTTCACTGCATGCTTCACTTTGCTGTGTGGCTGAAGAAACAAATTTGCACCTTGAAAACAAAGAATCCCGGTGTATTAATGTATGTTTTCTTTTTGCCCTCCACCTTCATCAGGGCTTTAACTGATGAATAAATGCCAAAAAATTATTTTGTGCTGCTGTATATGAAAAAGTAGTTTTGGAAGACCCAAAGTCTTTCACTGTAGCTGTGGACATCTGCTTTTTCATTGCTGAACCACATTTGTGTTCCATATAAACATAACAAATTAATCTTGAAGTGTGTAAAAGTCTTTTTATCTGGGTCTCTGCCCCTATATTTTGATGGAAATCAACCTGAGGAGTTGGTCAGTACCTATTTTGGAGCTCTGAGATCAGGTGTGTTAAGAATAGTTGCTGTTGTGGGTGTACAAAGTAAATGGAACCCTGGTAGTTACAGTGGTTTTTCACACAAAATAGCCTAGGGGCCGGATTCTGCAAACATGAGCTTGATGGCAGCTTTCTGCATAGACAAACTTACCTACCTGTAAATTTGCAAAATTGGATTTATGCTTGTCAACTTCTCATTATTGTTTGTATGACTACTTTTTTCAAACTGGTGAACAGGGTTTTTATGTAAAAATGCACAGATTTTAAATAGCTTACACCCTGCTTTTAATGCAATAACAATGCTTATTCTTGTGTAATGTTCAGAAGAAAAACGAAGTCTTTTCGGTCCAGAATTTCTGCTTGGATTATTGGATAAACATACTTACTCAGGATATAAAAACTTCAGTAGAATTGCAGCATGTAAAGAGAATTTCATTTTGTTTTAAGTTGTGGACAAGGTTGTTTGCACCCCATGATGTGTCTCTGTGAGAGATCTCAGCTGCTGTGCCCACAGAGAATGCTGTGGAGGCTGTGAGATCCTAGCTGGGGCCCAGAGCTGCTTTCCAGCACCACACTGTGCCAGCCTGAGTACGTGCTGGCTCTCTCAGGAGCAAAGAGCACTGGCATGGCTTGGTGCTGGCAGGGATTCCAATTCCAGGGCTAACACAGGACTCTTCCTGCTAACCAGGGCTGCTGAGTTATGCTCAGTGGTGTGAATGCATGATAAATTATTTTCTGCTTTCATATGAGTGCTTTTATCAGGACTATGCTTAGGGAAAATGTCTGGGTTTTGCCCCCCAGTGGAGGGCCATGCAGTTTTCTGATACTGTGGGTAAAAAACAGCTTTTGGTTAAATGCATAATATCTTGGGAGTGGAGAAAAGAGACTTGTTGAGATGTGGATGAGAAATTCCAAGTGTGAGATTAATTTACTTTTTGTTGTCAGGTTGGGTTTGATCCTCCTCCTCACATGAGAGTACCTGGAATCCCTCCAAACCTAGCAGGGATTCCTGGGGGAAAACCGTAAGTAACTTTTAACGTTTTGGTAACATCTACAATATTTAGAGGGAATGAAGTTATATTTGTCAGTAAACAGGAATTTCAAGAGGAATAGTGTCTGGTTGTTTTAAGAGGATGTATTAGGCATCTCCAAGTAGAAACTACAGCATAAAGTTCTCAAATGGTAGTTGTCATATCCCAAAACAGGTGTGCATATACCTATTTCCAAGGAAAAGTTGTTGAAGGTTTTACTTTAAAGGTGTTTTTAATTTCATTTTTTCTGGGGGAAGTTAAGGGGACTATAAACTACACACTAAGTAGTGGTAAAATGTATTAGATAAAAATATAAACTAAAATTTGCACTACACTGAGGATAAATGTGTAGTGCAAATTTGCAGACTCCTTGTCTGGCGCTTGTTTTATCAGGCATGGAATTCTGTGACTGATGACAGTGGGTATCTGGAGCAGTTACTTTAGCAACAGATTACACACACTTTGCATAATGGAGCAAGCTATTTAGAACTTCTGTGTGAGTGCAGCTGGAGAGCAAAAGGATGATCCTGCAGTTGTGCAGCAGGTGGTGCTTAGATGTAGAGGAGTTCCCACAATAAGTTCTTCTAATTTAAAAGTTTTGGTTGTCTGTGAAGCAGTTATTAATAATAAGTGCTTCTGTGATGCTGTGACTTACTGATGTTTCAATAAAATAAATTCAGCAGCATACATGAAATATTTCAGTAATTTGGGTTTGGTAGGCCATTGACCCTGAGTGCAGTAGACTTGTGAGCATGTATGACCTCTGAAAATATGCAATTAATGTTTAGATATTTTTGGACAAATAGTCTATGCAGTTACTACCATAGCAGATTTAACTTAGCTGTTTCCCTGGAGAGATTGGGGCAGAGAGAACTGTAACAGCTTTTTCAACACTCTGTTAGAACCTGTTCTTTGTTCACACTTGGCAGTCAGTCCTGACTTCTCTTTCAACATGAACTTTCAATTAGAGTAGTTTTTCTCTACTTAGGTTCTTACATAATTTTGAAACTTATTTAACACATTGCATTTTCTGTGCAGGATGTTCATGTTACATAATGTCTATTTACCAATCTAAATTTAATTTTTCCTTTTGCACTTTTAGGAAACATTTAGAAACTATTACTTTTAGCATGCTAAGTTGTCAGACAGGCTGTGATGAAAGTTGTATACTCAGTTATATCTATTTGCTTTGATTTTTGACTCCTGTTAGTAACTAGTAATGTCAGTCTTGCAAACATCCTTGGAAGGATACCAGATTACAGGCAAAAAAAAGTATATTTTCTTCTAATCTTTTCCTATAACAATAGGAAATGATTAGAAGAAGACTTAGTTTGGAAAGCCATCCTGAATGCAATTCTGTGGTTATCCACCATGCTCCTGGGAACAGGCTCAGCTATCTGTTGACAGTGTGAGAAACCTGTTAAATCTTGGTTGTACTTAAAGTTGGTAGTGTGTTGACAAGATTAGTGAAGTGAGGGCTCAATGAGTTGGTGTTGTATATCAAATGTGATGTATTTAAATTTAGTGCTGTAATGATCAGGCTTTGTACTCAAAACTCAGACACATTCTTGCTGACTTTCATGGAATTTGGCATACTTAAATAAAATGCTTTTGAAAATTGCATAATTGAGTGGCTCTAAGTTTTTACTTCTAAACAACTGTATTCATAAGCTTTCAATAACATATTTCATTATTAAGGCCTTGCAATATTTTATATTGTAATCTAGTGAAACCTATTTTTGTTCAATCAGAAATTTTCTATGGCTGAGTTCTAGTTGTTATACTGTTCAAGACAAAAGGACAGCATACGCATAGTGCTCTACTTTGTATCCTGGTAATTTAGATAAATTACTCTGAGAGGAGGGAAGCTGTGTGGGGGTTGCTTTGGGTTTTTTTTAAATGTTTTTACCACCTATTTCACACTGCTTTGCATACTGCTTACTTTGACACATATTCCCTAGTCTCCACTTCATTTAATGTGTTCTGCAGTGTTGGGGGGGCTTTTGTGGTCATGTTACTTGTACATTTCTTCTAAAATCACTTCTTTGCTTATTAGTGAAGCAAGCCTAAAATTCCATAAACCCATGGAATTGTCTTTCCGTTGACAGCTATATAAAACAATTTCATGTTTCAGTCTTGATTGGCTAGATGCTGTCTGCTACCTGCAGCGTTTATGAGTATCTCACCTACTTCATGTTTTTCTCTTGTGTTTCCTGTACAGAGCAGATATAATCGTGCAAACTGGTGGAGTACGCTTTGTTTATTTTCAAAGTCAGCCTTTTTCTTGAGTGCAGATATGGTGACACATTGAATTTGTTTTATTAGATGTGAAGTTTTAGTGAATTTTGTTGCAAGTGGTACAGAAAATTTTTGAATTTAACTGTTGAATCCCCACTCATATGTGTATGCTTTCGGCTGCACATTTTTTATCAATGATTATGCTTATGTTGTTTTTTTCAGAGAAATTTATGTTCAGAGAAAATTAAGTTCCCTTCTTTCCAAAGGACACTTCTCATGGGATCCAGGTTTTTTCAACCTGGATGTATGTTCTGAGATCTGTTAATGACCTGTTTGTTAAAAAAATGTGTAGCTTTTTAAAAATCCACTTGGACATGAACATATGGTGTCTGAGTCCTGAACTCTTGTTTTGATGCATTTAAATATGTCCTGGATAGTAAGTTTTTGGTGTGTTGCTCTAATAATTTTTTACTTGCTTTGTATAGTCTTTTTAACAAGTACTTGGCTTTTAGTATTCTATATCTGCTAAATTCTTATGGATTTCTGGTTTATGTGAACTATGCTTTCTAGTAGTTGGATTGTGGACTAAATAAAATTTCAAGATAAGTGGTAAATTTATGTCCACAGTACTGCTTCCCTAGTGTCTAAAATTCTGAATTAATGGTAGTATTGAGGACAAATATATTTCCCAGTATGTTTTCCTGGACAGTGAAAAGAGCTGAAAATATATGTTTCTCATTTTAGTTGGAAAGGGAAACTTTACGTGGTAAATGTTAAATCTTTCTCCCTCTATTTATAAGCTGACTTTCATTGTGGTTTTGGATAACTGTACTATACTCTTTTGGAATTGCTTGATTTCAGTTCTGTTTTTCAGATCTTCATACTTTTACAGTGAATGTACAATGAGAGAGATTGTAAAGGAAGGCTCATTTTACTGTATTATAGGAGGTTAAGTGCTGGGTGCATCCCTGCCATTTATCTCTAAATACACTTATTTGGTGACATGTATGAAGATGAAATATCAGTCATTTCTGTACAAATACCTCTATCTTTATTTCTTGTCTTTTTTCCTATATGATGAAACAACACACTCAGATAATTCACTGTTTCTTGTTATAACTACAATAAAAAATGAGCAGCAGTGCAAAGAAAAGCTGAAAGTGAAATGCAGTCATGAATGGAAGGAACTTTTTACTTTTTTGTTTTGCTGTTGGGAGTATTGTGCTAGTTAAAGAAGTCTGCTTGAATTGAAGGGATGAAGTGGAAGTTTTTGAGGGATTTTTTTTAAGGCACAGTACTTTAGTAGGCAGGAATTGTGTGCATTGTACATCAATCTGAATACTTAGAGTAGCTGTCAGGTAGTTTAGTTAATTTGCTATATTCTTGGACAGTGAATTAATTATCTTGAACTCTCAGCATGTCAGATGATACTTGCTGTATTCTTATTTGGAAATCGGAGAGTTAAGCTGAGAAACATGTTTGTGTTAGTATCACTTGACCATGTTGCTGTGCATAGGAGCTGTGCAGGTTCTCAGTACTTACTGCTTTGACACACATGAGAGAAGTTTCTGGATGCAGTAATTCAGAAGACTACTTCCATTATTCAGAAGTAATGTAACTGACAGTATACTATTTCTCAGAACTCTTCTAAGTAAAAGGCACAGAAGTTTGTCTTGTTATTGTTCTTGTCATAATGTTCAGTTAATTAAAAGTGTATGTTTCCATATTACTTGATATGTACTTAACTTATTTTATATTAAATTTTAATTGCATTCTTATGATAATTTTCTTTGTTTGTTGTTAGCCCAACACAAGGAAGGACTCTCCTTTAACCAAAGAGGGATAATAATGAAATCCATAATAGGATGGCCATATTTCATACAGACAGAGTGCTCTGAGTGAGACAGAAAACCGTGCTAGTCATGAGACTAAACAGCAGTTTCGGGGATACGTGGTCAGTTCTAAAAGAAAAATGGATGGTCAAGTGGTGCCTGTTAAGAAATCTTGAGCTTTAGGGAACTCAATAATTTCCCAGATTTTGCTAGCTGTTGACTCTTTTGAGGTTAGATAATTAAAATTCTTGTCATTTTTGAGAATTGAGGCCTGTGAATATGTCTAGTGCATTAAAAATTGAGTCTTCTGTAGGTGTAGAACTGTAAGTACAATCCCTCCCGGAAGCAGCAGGATCTCTGTCATGGTGACCTTCTGAAGAGGAAGCCAAGAGCTGCAGCGACTGAGCTGCAAATAGTAATTTGCACTGCTGTCTCCATTCTGTCTCAGTCCTGCATCCTTGTGGAGACAGACACTTTCCTTGTCCAGGGAGTGTCAGGAGTGCCAGTCTGGCAAAATGGTGCAAGCCTTTTCAAGGTTAAAAGGTATTGTGTAACAAAATTTATACCATAATACCTAGCAGATACAAGTCACTAGACTACCACACCATAAGTATGCTGGCAGTGGTGATGTTAGCATTACATGCCACGTATCTTCAAGCAAACAGGAACATTTACTGTTTTAAGTACTTGTCTTGGCAGGGGAATTTGGCAAAGTGTAGCCATTTCTTTCTACAGTGGATTGCAGATAGCTTGCACTGTAGAAAAAGCTGTCCTAGCCTGTACTGGTTTGTTTGTTAGCCATCCTGCATCCTGATCAACCAGTCTTAGAAGCAAATGCTGGAGAAGAGTGTCTGCTTCTATGACTAGTATAGCCCCACTTTAAACATAGACATACTGGTAAAATTCTACATGATTGAAAAATACACTGGGTAGGCCTCTGGTGTTTCAAAGCATAAGTCATTACAATTCTACAGTAAACAGGAAATGCTTGAAAAATGTTTCTATTGTCTTCCTCACACCCCATCTCAGCAAGAACTGAGGAGCTCTGTGTGTGCACCTAAGCATTTCAAAACACTTAATTATTTAGGTTTTTTGAATTGAACACAGTATTTAAGCTGTAACCTTCAAATAAAAAAAAAAAAACCGTCATGGACAAGTAAATTATTCATCTTGGACATGATGGAAAAAATTGCCTAATACGTGCTGAATTGTTTTGCTTCAGTCCATGATAAAAGCAAGGGCGGGCTGAAACTTCAAAGTTGTACAGTTCTGTGTACTCTTACTGCTAACAAATACTCTGCAACTGACTTTGTTCTGGAGCCCAGGATCAGTCCAAGCTTTTTAGTGCCCTAAATGCTATGACTCTTTTGTTGGATTTTGTAGATACACCTGAGCAGCTCAGCCTCAAGCAGTCTTGTTGCCACTCCTATTCTGCTTCCTCTCCTGTCCTGTGTCTGATCTGTTTAGTGAATAGCTACTTTGGGACAATCTTGTCTCTATTCTTCTTCACAGAGAGGAATGGGTTTCTAGTTAAGCCTTTATCATTACTGTAATTCTTCATACAAAAAGCCAGAAAGGGTCCCGTGGGACAAAATACATTTGATACACTCTGTGCTTCGTGTACATATAAGGGAGTGAGCATTGCACTTCCTTTCTTATCTTACATTTCTGTGACAAAATAAGATGTCATGTTTTGCACTTGCTCATCCTCTATGTCTGTATACTCTCTGAGCAAGCTTTCTGCTTATGTGTCCAACCACGAAACATGAATGAGGCAGGAATTGCATACATATGCCCTTTTAATTTCTCCTCTGTTTAAGAGCAGTTACTCTTAACCAGTTTTTACCCTTCACTTAAGAAAAATCTGTGATATTGCATTGGTTGACTGTTTTCAGTCTTTCTGTAAGAAAGAGCTGGAGAGTTCTTTCATCTCTCCTCATGCTTTTACAGAGGCATATCTTATGCCCAGGATTAGAGCAGATTCAGTTGCTTTGTGATGTCTGTTCCAGAACCAGGCATCTTCCTTGTTCCTTTGTTTCAAACTCTGTGATACTTGGGAATGTGTAATAAAATACCTTGAAAATACTACCTTATTATTCAGAACAGAAGATTTAATAGAAATATCTTTGGGTTCTTGGAAGATGGATATGATACTAATAGTTGAGCTACAGTGATTGAAGATTTCTGAGGAAGAAAGTAGGTTCGGAAAAGAAAGGGAAGTTCTGAACAAAAGAATATATTAGAAAAAGAAATGTTTCTGTAGGGAGATGGCAGCTCATTAGTCAAAAAAATATACTGTCACTATTTTTTATCCATTTTGACCTCTTGAAGGATGCCGTTGATGTAACAACAGCACCAAAAGCATGAGCTATAGGTGCACTTACAACAGAAGTAACAGAAAAGGAGCTTTTTAGAGTAGTGTTTTCTTTATTAGTTAAAATAAAGAACCCCCCCTGCACCTGAAACCTTTATTAGTTGGTGCTTGTGCCCTTGTCCTTGGGTAGAGCTGACTTAAAACTTTTCAGTGACCATGAAAAATAGTTTCATGTACTTTCCCTGAGGAGTGTTTTTATTCAGTGCTAGAATGTCACTTCCTCAACCCTCAGTTTCCATAAACTTGAAATCATGCAATGAATACAAATAAAAGATATTTCTGAAGTGCCAAAAGTACCTGGAAAACTGGCCCTTTCAGGTTTTCCAATGTACTTATTCAAGAAAACATAATTATGAAAATATGATATCAGCTTTCTGATGAAATCTGTGTGCAGCCACTCAGTTTCTATTTTCTTTTTAAGCACTACTTACTAGCTAGAAGGAAGAGTATTTGAGCACAGCCAGTGGTTATGTTAAAGACGAGATGCAGGAATCAAGCAAAACTTTGGCTTATGGTGCTGCAAGGCAACAGGCACAAGCCTCATGGAAGGATGAGAGTACTGTCTGGTGAGGGAGGGACTGCTGCTGTAGGCCTTGTAGTGATGATACTTGGATCTGGTAGATAGAAACCAGGGGCTGAAAGGTTTTTTGATCATCTAAGTAGCTGAGGGATAGCAGCCATGACCTTGGTTTGTAGAGTTAAGGGTGGAATTTAACTTGCTTCCTCATTACACAAATACTTCAGCTGAGGCAAACTGAAAACTTCCATTGTGAATCCTTGTCTCCTGAGGTTTCATCTGCCTGTATTACTTGGCACTGTAGCTCTGATTTTCATGAGATGATTGGCAAAGAACTAAAATTAAAAATACTGTGTTTTTCTTGTATTGTAGTTCTGTAATGGCTGATTTTTTAAATTGCTTTGTCTTCTCTCTTTCCCTTCCCCAAAAGAGCCTACTCCTTTCATGTTACTGCAGATGGTCAGATGCAGCCAGTTCCTTTCCCTCCGGATGCGCTCATCGGTCCAGGAATCCCTCGCCATGCCCGTCAGATCAACACCCTGAACCATGGGGAAGTTGTGTGTGCAGTCACCATCAGCAACCCCACCAGACACGTGTACACAGGTGGGAAGGGCTGTGTCAAGGTCTGGGACATCAGTCAGCCTGGCAACAAGAGCCCTGTCTCTCAGCTGGACTGCCTGGTAGGTGAACAGGAATTTGTGCACAAGGGTATCTTCTCTGTAGAGACACAAAAAAAAAACCTTCCAAAACCCTAGCTGTCCTTGTTTGGATTTTGTTCATATTAGGAGGAAATAGCAGGCAGATCTGCTTCCTGGTGTCCTTTTTTTTTTTTTTTTTTCACACATAACAGTGTTTCAGAGAATAGTGCTGGTTTGTTTAGTGACAATTATCACTAAGGATCAAATAACAGATTAGATTTGATTTCTGAATAGAACATGTACATCATGTTTTGAATAAAACATGATTTTTCCCCCCCCCTTTCTAGTTATATTGGTGATTTTTGGGCATGAGTTTAAAAGGAATGTAGCCTATCTTCTGCAGGGCTGCAGAGAACCTTCCTAGGTCTTTCACTCAGACAAGCAATGAAACCTCATTTTTGTAAGATTATAGCAGCCACATACTGAAAAAAGTGACATGGTACCAAAGGTTGCTTTAAGTTTTGCTATGATTTTTGTTCATGATCCACTAGTTATACATGTAGGCCAGTTATTTTCACCAAAGGGACTGGGTGCAATAGTATACGCAGCTGAAAAGCTGACCCAAAAAAGGTAATGGCTCAATAAGAGATGCTTCTCACTAGAAGCAGCATGGAGGTTTGTGCAGTGTTAACTGAGAGGACTTAATGTTGACAAGCACAGCAATATGTACTGTAAATGAAAATTCTAGCTTCAGTGTTGATCCAATTAAATGTGGTGGGGGATTTTGCATTTTTTACCCTTTATCCTTTCTTTACTGCTATAATTTTGTAATTGTCTAATAGTGATAGTGAAGTTGAATAGATATTCTCTTCTGTGGCAGGTATTGGTCTGGATGCAGACCCTTCATTTTAGTTGTGGAGCAGTAATGACTGATTGAGTCAACATTTTCACTGCCCTACTTACTACTTCTTTGTGGCAAATTTTTAAAAAAATCATAGTAGGAATGCTGTTAACTAATTCTTGCAGTGTTTTTTCTATGTCTTGAGTTACAGATCTTAATCATCAATTTTGTAAAAAACTGTTGCCAGTCAAGCAAGGTTGTAATAAGGAAAGGTAGAAATGCCTTCTCTCACTAACTCTCCCTCAGTACCTCTCAAATCAACAATAGTATCACAAATGAGAGATCAATATGTACAATAAGAATCACGTTGAACAACAAAGGACCAACATAAAAACAGGACCAATCAGAAATCCTTAATCTTTCAACTTTAATACTGTGAATGCAAAATAGTATTTGAAAGAAAAATTCAAAAATCTCAAGGGCATGAAACTAGAACGACATTTTCGTATAGGGCTGTTAAATGCCAAATGAAAGGTCATTTGCTTTAATATTTCTATTGTTGGTGACCTTCACTGATGGAGTACATTTGCAGAAAAGCAAGCTTACTTTGGCTCTGTTTTTGTGTAACGAGATATAAAACCTGTCGTTCGTCACGTTTGAAGCAGAGTCAACTGTGGCAACAGGAGTCTGCAGTTTTAATTTCTGCAGCTGCAGTTTCTAATTAGTGATGAGAAGTAGTAGGTGTTTCCAACCTTTTAGGATCTGCTGGTTTGTCTTCAGTACTTTGGCAATGGAAAAAGTGCCAAACTGTTTGAAACTTTGATGCAGTCAGAATTGCATTAGTGGTCATTCCTGGCAGGCACGTAACTGAGGTGATTTGTATTGTACAGAACAGAGATAACTACATCCGCTCCTGTAAATTGCTGCCTGATGGATGCACCCTGATTGTTGGTGGGGAAGCCAGCACGTTATCCATTTGGGACCTGGCAGCTCCAACTCCTCGTATAAAAGCAGAGCTGACATCCTCAGCACCTGCCTGCTATGCTCTGGCTATCAGCCCTGATTCCAAGGTGTGCTTTTCCTGCTGCAGTGATGGGAACATTGCAGTGTGGGATCTACACAATCAGACATTGGTCAGGTGAGTCATTGTTTACAGAAAATTTTAATAGAAGGTACTCTTTGAACAGCTGCATAAATATTTATCTCCCTGAACAGGGTTTATGACAGCAAAGTAAATAGAGATCTCTTACTCAAAGGAGTGGTTTACACCCAAGTTAGGCAGAAACTACTTTTGGTAGCTTCAGCCTGGTCTTGGAAGTTGTGCTTTCAGGGTTGGTCCATAACCTACTGTAGTCAATGTAAAAGCTCCTGCAGGTCTCTGTTATTTGGGATTGGTCTGCAGGTTTCTACAAGCAGCACTCTTGGCTGGTTTGTTACTGGTATGGACTGAACATGCCTTTTAGGCTATGCTTTGAGGTTTGTTCTTTTCCTTTGTCTTAAGCCTTGTTAAGTAAAAAAGAATATTTTCAATTCTTATGTTAAGTCGTAAAATTAATCTTGTACAAATGGCTAAGTGATAAGGTAATTAATCTTACACAAGTGGATCCTCTCAGTTCTTTAGGAAAGCACGGGGGCTTACTATAAGATAAATGTAGTTTATGCTCAGCAAAATAGTAGTGGCTTAAAATATTTTGAATAGAGAGAGTCTAATTTGGGTCTAAGCCGTGATACCTTGAAAATTTTGAGCACAAAAACTAAAGAATATGCTTAGTCTGCTGTGTTTCAGTTAAACTTCTTGTATATCCATAATTAGCTGAAAATTAAATGCAGAGAGTCGTGTTAATGTGTATGCAAATTTTACTTTCTGTTGAACCTTTAGATCAATAAATACAATTTTAGTTATATAAAGTTTTCACTTTGTCATGTACATGTTTAGTCCCTGTAAAGATGCACTCAGCAACATCTATACACATCTGTGAATATCTTACTGTTTAAATGTTTGCTGTATGTGTTCCCACCACTTGCACACTGATCTTGCTGGTTGATAACACATGGAATTTTGAGACCAGAGCTACTAAACAAAACCTGGTGTGTGACCTTTCTGTGGCAGCTCTTGGTGATTCATATCCTTCATTCCCAAGCTACTTGTCTTTTCCCCACCCGCCCTCCACTGTTCACACTGAGGCATAGGACTTTGCTAAAGCTAATTGCTGATCAAAAGTGCAGGAGCCTCAGAATGCTTTTGCCAAAGGATTAAGAGAAAACTTGAGATGACCTTCTGCTTGCTGAAAGCTGAGAGTTGCTAATGAGAAGGTTATAAAACAAACTGCACCATTTAGATTTTTCTAATCTCCTGCCACAGAGAATGAAACTTTGTGACTCAGCAATGTTTGTGTTTAACTATCTGGATCTCTATCTGGATCCCTTTCTATTAGTATATCTGCTTGTTATTTATCTTCTTGACTTGCAGCCAAAGAAAAATACAGAAGCTGTTTTCTGAAATTGGAGGTTTTATCCTCTGACCGCTTTGATTTAATCCTAGTTATTCTTAGTGGTTTTAACTGTAGTTACTGTGCTTTAATATTCTCACAAGTGGGTTTGGGTTTTTTGGGGTTTTTGTTGTTTGGTTTTCTTTTTTCAAAACCTGATAGGAAATATTTGACTTTATTCATCTACCCATGATGCAGTTCATTCCTCTAGCACCTTTAAAATGTTTTTGTAATACTGGTATTTAATGCTTAGTGAGAGGGAGGGGCTGTTTTTTGCTCATCATCAGACACAGAACAGATGACACATGTACAGAGTCCAAAACTAACACCACAACAGTGTTTACCTTGAGCTCTGGCAGGAAATCATTATTCAATCTGGTTTGTTTTATCAGGCAATTCCAGGGCCACACAGATGGAGCCAGCTGTATTGACATTTCTAATGATGGTACCAAGCTCTGGACTGGAGGTTTGGATAACACTGTCAGATCCTGGGACTTGAGAGAAGGGAGACAGCTACAACAGCATGACTTCACATCACAGGTAACTGGATTTTCCTCCAGCTTGTGGCAATGTGTGGGGTGGGAAGGAAACCCTTAGGATCAAAGGCAAAACTGAGCCCAGTAGTACTGGCAGGTTTTTCCATCTCTTCCTTTCGGCTGCTCACAGTGCAATATTTTGAAGTTTTCTTATGTGCTTAAATTACAGAAGAAAATGACAGCCTGACACTACTCTTTTCCCATTTTTCTAAGTTAATATGTAAAAACAAGAGTTATTTAATTACTTGAATTTTGAACTGCAATTTTGCTATTGAACTATGTGAATTTGCCCTTCTCTCTCTGTCTCCCTTTCCCAGACAATTTTAACTGCAGAAAAAAATTATCACTAGGGAAAAAAAATTAAAAGGTGTAAATATGGTTTAATTTTCAGATATTTTCCCTTGGTTATTGTCCTACTGGTGAGTGGCTAGCTGTGGGAATGGAGAGCAGCAATGTCGAAGTGCTACATGTAAATAAACCGGACAAATATCAACTGCACCTTCATGAGAGCTGTGTACTGTCACTCAAGTTTGCTTACTGTGGTAAGTTGCCCTGAACATAGAACTGGAGGTCAGGGCTCTCAATTCATGTTTGGCTGATGAGTTATTTCATAGTCATTAGTTATTACATCTCAGTTTCTTAAGTAATGCATAAATATCTCTGCTTTATGAATTCAAATGCACTTATCTACAAACAACCATCTGTTTGTCTAGAGGCTGCTGTGAGGATTGATTCATGTGTAAAAAGCTATTTCTGTTTGAGGGGTTTAGAGATTTCCTAGTATGTAACACACTGCAAATGCGCTGAGCATCCACACTGATTGTAAGCAATAGTAGTGTTGTTTATTAGTAAGAGCTTTTATAAGGGTAATTAGGTAACAGATTTCATTTATGTGAGTTGAAAACCCAAAATTGGTCAGATGTCACTTTCTTGTTTCTGTAATCCTTCTGGTTTATATCCTAGGTAAATGGTTTGTGAGTACTGGGAAAGATAACCTTCTTAATGCATGGAGAACTCCTTACGGAGCCAGTATCTTCCAGGTGAGGATAATGTTGCTTTTAATGAAAAAAAACCCCAAAACATGCAGAGTTCCAAGAGTGGAGATTCAGATATCTCCACATGCGTGATCTACCTAAAATGAGATGATGAAATGAGGTCAAATGGACTTCTTTTTAATGATGTAATGTATTTCTATTTTTCTTCTAGTCCAAAGAATCTTCATCAGTGCTTAGCTGTGACATCTCTGTGGATGATAAATACATAGTCACTGGCTCTGGAGACAAAAAGGCTACAGTCTATGAAGTTATCTACTGAAAAGTATGATGGGGATTTTAGAGGTTGAACTGGGCCAAAATTGTTTGTAGAAGTAGAAAGGATTTTGAAAGGAGCAGAAGTGTTGAGGTTCCAGGCCTTGCCATGAAACTACTCCGACTTTTCAAAATAGAAGGCAACATACAGCAACAAAGTATTGGCTACGTGGACCAGCCTGGACACAGAGGCAAGACGGACAGATGTAGCCTGGGTTTTTGACATCAATTTTAAAAGCCAAGTCTACTGAAGAATGTTGGAGTCTTTTATTTTTTTCTTTTTGTGACCTCATACAAATTTTTCTCATTGCCTGAATATGGGGGATAAATACCTTTCTGTTCCTTGCAGTTCAAGTTGCATTCTGTCCTGTGTAGAGCAGCAGTGTCTCAGATGAACTTGTTTCCTGGTTTTGCATCTTGTGATATGTTTTTGTATTTTTGTTGAAGGTCAAACATTTGTATAAATTGTAAATATATTTAGTTTGCTACAGTAAAGGCTTTAGTACCAACAACCAGTCTTCCCCCTTGCCCCCCTCCCTGCTTGCCCTGCTTATTTAAAATTAAAAACCTTTTGGGGATATAAGTACCTTTTTAGGAGTAAAAGCAAACACTATGTATAGTTTGAAAATGGTGTCTTATTCTTTATAACTGTTCTTAGATTCCTTTATCATACTTCAAAGTAGTTGATTTGACATACTAGGGTATCAAGTCCAGTAGATATTGTCTTGTTCTACAGAAACTTAAAGGCAGTTTTGTACTAATTATAGTGTAAATATAAAAATCAAACATTTCATAAAGCTGTGCAGTTTAAGTTTATTCTGATGTCCCATGGTTTTTGGCAGATACAGTAATATGTGCCTGATTATAACTCATTTGGTCATTTCTGCAGAACAGGAGGTGACTTGTCTGTCCTTTTTCCCCCAGCTGAACAGAATTCATGTGGGACTGCATCTCAACTAAGTACATCAGAGCCTTTATTCGTTACATGAGGATGTCTGTGATTAGACAAGCTAGATAAGTTGCATCCTTCATGTTTTACAGAGAAGTGGTAGTTAATGACCATTTCCTTTTTGAAGTCTTGCCTATATTTAGATACTCAGGTAAATTTTACTAAATTACCAAAAGTGTGAGTTTTACAGGGGATTGCTTCAAGATGTTAAATACTTGCAGGGTTGCAAGTGAAATGAATTAACCTAAATTAAGTTAAACTCACTTCTTAATTTCTTATGAGAATATTGACAAAGGAATATTTTGATTTTTAACTAATCCACTCTACAAATTAATTAGAATTAATTTTCCTGAGTGTCCCATGTTTTGCAGACCTGTAGGCTCTATGTGTTCATGCTGAGCAATCTTTGAGTCATTTCCATTGTCACATCATTGTGGGACATCTGTGAAGAGCCATGATAAGCAGCCAGTTACCAAAGCTATGCATTTTCAAGTTTTCTTGGTGTACTCAAGAGCAATGGATGAGGAGAGAATGTGTTCACTTTATTTAACTAATATTTTTTCAGTCTGATGTGTTCTACCATTGTGTGCTAGACAAGAAACTGCTGTTGCACTGATGAGAGCCATACATTTCCAACATCCTGTAATTTGATTATAATTTCTGTTGCTAATGGAGAGTACAGATGAACAGGATCCTACAGAAGAAGGATTTTGAAGAACTAATTTAGATTACACACACTGGCAGACGGAAGAAGAGCTGCTTTCTCATTTTGCAAGCTTTTGACAATGGCCTATGTCCCTGCTCTTTCAAATACACATAGCAAGGAAAAAAACAAGCTTGACTGACAGATGCATTGATTGGATAAGGAATTTTTCATCTGAGGGCAATTTTTATCTAAGTTTCTAGTCTGAAGAGACACAGGTTTTCTTTTCAATTTACATGACCATTCTACTGAAACCACTTTATAGCATCTAGAAGTGTAATAGCCTTAACATATTCACATTACATTCAGAGTGTAAAGTGCTACCCATTCAGGATAATCTGGTCTCCTGCACATTTAAAATTAGCATTCTACCAGTATGTATCCATATATATCTTTGTTGATTGCTTAGTTCTTAATTTGTATCTGTATGAAAATGACAGACCAGTTTAGGTGCTGGTCATGCTGCTTTTAAACATAGTGGGGCAAAAAGCAGAATCACCAGACTTTTCAAAGAATTAACTATATTTGCTACACTGAAATACTGGGAACTGCTGTGCCATTTTTAAAAAGGAAAGTTTTAAACCAAGAGTATTTATGAGATTACTTGATTTTTTACACTTTTCATATTGATTTTTTTCTGAACATCTGGCTCTGGCAGTGATCATTGACTTCAGCAACACCGGCAAATTTGCTTTAGTTAGGACCTTTGGGATTTTTGCCAAACTGCTGTCACCTTGGCTTTGTTTTTGTAGGTATCCTTTTGCTGTTCTCTGAAGTCGATATCAGAGGAACCAAGAATCCAAGTATTCTTACACGTCCATATAAATTAAAAAAAACCCGTACAAGTGTAATTGGTCTGCTATATGTTGTCACATAGTGCTTACTAGTAAGATCACATTCTTTTAAATCACAAGGTTCAAAATCATAGTGTCAGGAAAATCTTAAAATACCTTGTTTTCTTGGCTTCTAGAATGCATAGTGTGTCAGAGCAGTTATGGGATCAGAAATTATGCATGTAAATTAATTTAATCATATTTGTACCGTATATTTTTTGATTGTAATTCAGAAATTAATTCCTTTTTCTCCCCCATTATATCTACTTTATGCCTTGGGTCTAAAAATAGGTGGATGCATCTGAAAACTTCTGGATGCATCGTCCATACTTGTGGATGAGTAGTTGTCTCCATTTGTTGTTTCAGATTTCACTTAATGTTTGTAAAACATTGTGAGTTTTTTCATTTGTCAGACAGTAAAGCATATTCTACTTGCAGATGTAATTTTTAATGAAAAGATAGATTTGCTGAACTCCTAGCATGTCTGTCTATGAAATTACCCAAAAAATGTAAAACTTGTGAAGCTTAAACCTTTTGTAAGTTCTTGTAGCCCTTGTGTAGAGTAGTGGGTGGAAATAATTGCTTATTGAATGAAAAAACAGACCAACCAAGATCAGCAGGAACAGAATAGGCACCGGGAAAACTATATGGGGAAAAGAAGTGCACCAGTAACTATTGTGTAGGTAATTAATTTGGTGGGGAGGGGGTCAATTTAATTACAGTCCTAAAAGATTCCTTTGGTTAGCCCCTTTTTGGGTCAGTCTTGTTGTGCTGGGTGGCCTTCAGTATTCAGAGATGTCTGAATGCCATTCTGGCAAATGCTAGTGTTAGATAGAAGCAGGGAGTCCTTACAAAAGACATTTTGGATGTCAGTGCAAACAATGACTGATGAAGAGGGGATTTGTGGTAATACCAATTCAACTGAACAAAATCCTCTGCCAGCTTTAATATGTATATTTTGTATATGTGCATTTGGCGTAGCCCTTCATAAATTGATTGTGCAGAAAGTCATTATATCCTTCCACACAATATATTCGTCAGTGTGTCAGACTTTCTTTTTGATTATAATTCCAAGCAACAATAGTTCCCCATGTTAGTCCACAAGACACTAGTAGAGAGAGAAGTTTCATCCATATTAGTACTTTTTAACTCATTTGGCATTTCAAAGGTTTTTGTTCCTTTAAAGGAAGCAGGGAGCACTAAATGCTCTAGCATTTTCGTAAACTGTTATAACGAGTGTTATTTTTTAATACAAACATCAAGGTAGAATCTGTCATCTAGTCTCATACATTCTGTGTATGAATGATTTACCATAATTTTTGGGTCACATTTTTGCATTGGTGATACAAGTAGAGTTTCAGAAGCTTCCAAGTTACTCAAGTAACTTTTAACTCAGATTGACAAACTGATTTTTGGTTTTGGTGTTTAATTCTTGATAGGGTTTTTTGTTTGTTTGTCATTTTGTGGAATGACTGGTCCACTTAGCTGCCCGTGGGATTATGTAGTCTAGATAGAATAGTATTTCATATTTTCTATTATATTGGTGCAATTTTGAGTTGATGGGGAAATTCCACTGTTCTGTTAGTTAAGAAAGGTGGATTTTGAAGTTTTGGGCTAAGGAGGAGTACTGACTTCTGATTTCGCACTACTGATAAAGTGTTTATCCCTTAAATCACTTCACTGGATAATCTGGATTGATTCCAACTCTGCTGTCTCCTTGAAGGGTTTTCTTTTTCCTTCTACCACAGGTACACAGAAAGAATTTGAGAATGTAGGTCTATGTAAGACTTCAGTCAATTCATTCTGTCCTGCCAGACTAACACACTTTATTACATAATGGAGAAAGTGCAGCAGCTCAGAGTTGAACCTGACAAACACCAAAATGCAAGAGAGTTCATGACAGGAAATTCATGGACAGGATCACTTCTGTTAGAAAAGCCCTCAAACATCTAGTTCAACCTTTGACTGAACAGCACATGTAAACCATAGCATTATGTGCTGCATCCGGTCATTTCTTGAACACCTGTATTATGGGTGACTCTACCACCTCCTTGGGCAGCCTGCTCCAATGCTTAACAACTTTATCTTTGAGAAAATTATTCCTGAGCTCCAACCTGAATCTCCCCTGGCTCAGCTTGAAGCTGTGTCCTCTAGTCCTGTGGCACAAGAGGAGAGGCAAAGTGACACCCAGCTTGCTACAGCCTCGTTTCATGGAGTTATAGAGTGATGAAGTCTCCCCTGAGCCTTTTCTCCAGGCTAGACAACCCCAGCTCTCTCAGCCACTCCTTAAAAGACTTGTGCTCCAGACCCTTCACCCGCTCCTTTGCCCTTCACTGAACACGCCTCAATGTCCTTGTCATGAGTGGCCTGAAACTGAATGCAGGATTTGAGGTGCATCCTTTCCAGTGACAAGGACAGAGAAAATCCCAGCCCTAATCCTGCGGGACACACTATTGCTGATTCAAAGCAGGATACCACTGGCCACCTTGCTACCTAGTCATACTGCAGGACAAGGGAAAATGAGACCATAAAACCACATACATTTTAGGTGTACTCCAACCTACACAATTCACCTAGAATGAGATTTCAGTGTGCAATTTCAAGGACTTCTGTTTCTCTGAGAAATTGTTCAAATGTTTCTGTGTAGTTATTCAAGGACACTTGAATTGTGTGTTTGAGCTGGAAGTGGACATTTCTTTGATATCCATAAACATCTAATCATCTCATCCTAAGATAAAAGGGAGTCAAATCATAGCCAGTTTTCAACATTTACCATTACCTTTTATTTCTGTATCTCAAGATCTGCTTCCAAGCAATTGATAATCCCATTTTCAGCAACATTCTCCCAAATGTCCCATTGCAATTTATGTGCTTAGCACAGTGTGATATTTTGCTAGGGAAACCAGACATGTAAGAACTGGGTGCTTGAAAAATCTGCCCTATAGGTCTTATCTTACTGATATTTCTAAGAAATTTACCCAGAATTTCTGCTCAGCTGTATAGGAGACCTCAAACACTCACTGAAACATTTCTAAATCTGCAAAAAGTTTGTTTTGAACACATTTTAAGCACATGGATGGGGTAGGTTTGGTGGGAGTTTTTTGGTGTTTTGGTTTGATTTGGTTTTTTTGGTTTGGCTTTTTTTTGTTGTTGTTTTTGCTTAGTTTGTGGTTTTTTACTATTTTCTGTTGATTTATTTCTTTTTTTCTTCTGTTATAACTTTAAAAAGTATAAATTGAATACAACAAGAAAACGTGAAGGGAAATCAAAAGAATGAATAATAGTCTTCAAAGGGCAGAATATTGTTGAAGATGCTGTATCTCAAAGCAAAGAACCTACTGCTTTTGTGATACATTAATTCCTGAGAGAGTTGGATTTCTATTTCCTTGAGGCTAAAGTGCTGCTCAGAAAACTGAATACCAAAAACTTTCTGTTGCAGGAACAAAGGTTAGTTACAATTTCCAAACCTGAGCAGGTTGTGGGGTTTTTTGTGGTGTTTGGGTTGTTTGAGGTTTTTTCCCCATATATCTTAGATCTGGCTCTCACAGTTCCGAGAAGCTAAACAGCAGTCCCGTGTCCTTTCTGGCTTTATGCTCTACTATGCATTAATAAGAATTTACTTGCCTGTTAGTGATACATAGTATACAGGAAAATATGGTTGAATATTTTAATGGATAGCTGCATAATTATATTGGGCAGTTTCTGCTGTAATGATTTCCCCTACCAAAGCAAGCACTCAGATACAAGATAGCTGCATTATTCTATAACCATACTTTTTTTGTTTATGGAATTCCTCGTTTGGCATAGTTAACTATTCCTAGAAAAATTCTGTCGTGGCTTCTGAGGTAAAACTTAAAATTATGAGATTTTTTTTCTGTCCTATAATTTCACATGTGATTTTGCCCATATCTTTTTAAAGTTATGTTGATTCATAGAAGAGATGCTGCAAGGAACACTAGACATTTCTATTGTGTACAGCTTGGCAAGGATTGCCTTTCCTATGTCCACAGCACAAAGGTGTCTCTCAAACCCTGTTTCTGTCTGTTTTCTGCCAAAAATGGGTTTCAGGTGAAGATAACACATAGTCTGGAGACTAAGTAATCAAACATATTGTTATCATTATCCCTTTTGTATACTCTTGTCATTAACATAGAAAATGGAGATGATAGCCTGTAACTGCAAACAATAAATGCTGTTTTTCCTTCGAGCACTGATTTTAATGGCAGTTTAAAGAAGTTAACAAGCAGAATGAAGGGGTCATAAATGAAAGTTAACCCATAGCAGTTGGAAACTGAGAAATCCTTGTTACTTTCCTGGTAGTGAGCCTAATTTGTTTAAAATAAAATCCATCTGCTCATTTCACAGTTATTGTCACACTTCCTTCAGCGATCCACAGTGGATTACCCCCTTACTTTAAAAACTGGCTGCAATTATGATAAGCTAATAACTCTGATTTTGTGGTTTGCTGTAGCACAAAATTTTGCAGACCAATGAAGATGCCCTTTATTCTTAAAAAATAGTCAGCTATTGGGGTTTTTTTGCAGTTGAACACAATGTTTTAAAATTAGATTTCAAATAAATAATACTATCTGATGGTTTTGCAAATTCAAAGTATTTTTTAATTGTTGATGAGTTAGCCAAACACTGCTGTTAAGTATGTAAATGTCCTTAATGTCAGCCTGGTATTTGCTTAGCATGCCATGCATGCAACAAAACTTGGGAGTGATTCAATTTTTGTGGCCACATTAAATTTACTTACTGGAATAAGCTTACTTTTTCATACAGAAATCAGTTTACTGCCATGCTCCTTTGTGGTTCCTCCTGAATACACATTAGATCTCTAGAGATGTTTTAATGAGTTATACATACAAAATGTTTCTAATTTTTCTCTGTCTTTCTGATTGTTAATTATGTGAGATGTGTATTTCTGACAGCAGTTGAGTGAATATTCACAAATATATAATTGAATTTTTGAATGTGTACTTCAAGAAGTTTATAGACTTGTATAGATAAATGATTGATTTTCATTTGTCAATTTCAAGATTTTCAAGTCTTGATACTCTTGTATTTTTATCAGTGAATCTGTTTAAGGAAATACTTCTGAATTTGAAATGGTTTTCATAGCTTTTTTATTTGTTTGTGTAGAGACTCTGCTTTGTCGAGTACAAGTTATTGACCTGGTATTCTATTTATAATTCTTCCTGGTTCTTCAGTATTTTATCTAGCTGTAACTTATTAAAAACCACAAATATGAAATGGGGATATTAATGACAAGTGGTTTAAATGTGAGTTTCAAAATGCATGTTAGAATATTTCAACACTTTGTTCACTGTAATTTTACATTTTTTCATTACTTAAGTAATTAAAAAAAAATCCTTAGGGTTGAATTATAGTAAAATTTTATACATCTCAGTACTAGTTTTGTCTCCCAGTGGACAGCAATAATTTAGATGGGATTGTTTTTACTCTATCTAATTTATTCTTGGGCAGGGGGGAAGGGGAAAAATATTAACCTTGCAAATTTTGCTAATTATAGTAATTTCATTACTATTGTTTTTAATAACCTCCATGCCTTCAGAAATTTGTTCTTCTATATTTTGAAGAAAACATACAGATATACAGGGTTCTGTAATAGAATGTGTTTACAATATTTATCCCCTGGGTTAGCTATAACAGTAAGGGGAAGTACAGTGACAGATACAACTTGCAATAGTTGCTAGTGCTATGTGCCTTTGAATACTTTTCTTTAGTTAATAAATTTTTTTGTAATCCTAGGTGAGGTGAGCCACTTTAAATCAGTTTCATTTCTATCAAAGTGGATATAATAATACGTTCTTATAACTTTACTAGTCTTACTAGTTTTAAATCTGCAAGGTAAATGGTTGCATGGATGGTTTTGAACTGATTCAACTGTTCAGGTTAACTCCTGAGGTTGCAAAATTTGCTATAGTAGAGGGAGAAATTACCAGTTATATTTGGAGTTTTTTTATTGCTTTCTTTTTGTACTATATATATCAGTGGGACTTTCTTACCACAGTAGGTGTGCTCACAGTTTTAATGTTCCCATAATTTGCTCCATCTGTTTCATTTGAATTTAACTTATAAATTAATCCCTTTCCATAGGTGTCTGCTTTGTACCTTAACAAGCATTAAAATAATCAAAATATCACTGTTTGACAGAGACACTGTATATTTCTCTGTTTCTGGTATGGATAGCGTTTAGCAGCGTTTGTCTAGTTAAAAGGCAGTTAAAATAGTAATCACACATGATCTGTGTCCAACTGTTGTTCATAGAAAAAGTGCAACAAAGTGATATGTGATGATAACAATTCGGAAGGAAAAGAATATGAAATTCAGATAGCAGCTTGAACGATTTACTGTTAGCATGGGGCCCAATAACACTACAAAGCTATAAACTCTGTCTTTCTAGATTGCCCAGTTAGGTGGCAGAGATGCAATTTGTCTTTTCTGAAGCCGCCTGCTGCTAGCTAGCTCCATCTCCTGTCACAGCCTATTAGCTCCCCAAGAAAATTGGTGGGAAATTGCCTGCAGATTGTAGGAAATTGCATCTCCAGGCCCTGGAAAAAATGTAGGATAGCACAACACTGATCCTCCCAGAGCAGCTATTAATATAGCAAAAGCTGACCTTTGGCATGGTGCGAAACGACTTTGCTGAATAAAGACTGTATTATGTGTGGTTGAAGGAGGGAAGGAATTATTATCCTAGCTATGCTTGTACTCAGCCTGTTCCAGGAAGCTTAAGCATTAGCTGCAGGTTATGTTGTGCCCCAACTCATTCCCATTGGAAGTTGAGAGAAGACATGTTAGAGCCTTAGACAAAAATTTCATTGTACAAATGGGCAAAACCCCATTATGTATTTAAATGATGTTAGTACATATCAAATTCAAAGGTTTAGTGACAAAGCTGAAAGATAATTCATGAAGCTAATTGCAAAAAATTAATAGGTGCCTCTGTTTAGTTGAGTCTTGGACAGACTAGGAACGCCTTTTTAGCTATTTCATTCTATTTGTATATACTTATTATACATTTGATTTTGGAGCAGTTACAATGAAAAGGAACTGATTTGTTTTGTAATTGTGGACTGTAAAAAATCATGGGATACATTACTTATAATAGATTTTAGCATTAAATTCCTTGCTTCTAGGAAGCTCACTTCTGTCATGTTTAACCGATTCCCATGTGTTCTTTATGGTGTGATACACAATGAGTTTCATCCTCTGTCATTTCTACTACAGCTACCTTTCTGATTTTGTACTTTACCTCAGTTTTATAGGGCCTTTCAATAAAAGACTCAACTTCTCTGTGAATTCTGAGAGAGGGGGTATGTAAAGTTAGTTTGCAACATAAAAATAAATGCCAGCATATTCTTTGAGCTTGCAATTGTACTTAGTTGATTCAAAGCCTCCTGAGGAAGATGTGGTTGTGAGTCAGAGTGCTGTATTGATCAGAAGAGAGCATGAGGAGGGTGGCAGCAGCAGGGAAAAAGTAATTTTGCAATCAAGAGCATTGCTGTTTTCAAACTCAGATGAGATCTCTTGGTAACTGCCCAGGGATCTAAGTGAAACCAACAGGTTCATTTCCTGTTGTATTAGTGTCCAGTGTTGTAAATGAGCTAAAAGGACTTACGAGCACTCACACCACTGATTAGAGAAAATTAGGGGCCTGCCTTATGGAGCTCTGGCAGAGGCAGCAGGACAAAAAAAGTATTGCACACAATTCAAAGCACAGCTGAAGGGGATCAAGAGAACTTCACCTTGTGGGGCTCTCTGGACCACTGTTTTGAATTTTTGTGGCCATGAATTCACACATATGTCAGTCTGAAATACTAATCCGTTGAGGCATTGGGTTTTTTTAATTCATTATTGCACCTTTTATTGAAGTTATGCAGTTTAGTGCTGTGTGTCTTTTCTTGTAAAACACAAATACAGGAACAGAAGAGCTGTGGTGCTTGAGCCTTTATTCTGTATTTACAATAGCTGTTCTTCTTCCAAGGTATTACATAATAATTGCATTCTCAAAATAAACCTTGCCATTTAGTAACAAACTGGGGTTGTTTTTACAGTTCAATACATATATTGGATGAGCAAAGAACATTTAGAGGACACAGAAAATCTTCCCTATTTAAAGGATACAGAAAATCTGCCCTGTCTAGTCACTGAATTTGCATTCTCTTTTAACAAACAAACAAACTAAATTGGGTGATAAAGTATTCAGAATTTCATTTCTTCTGGCTGATGGCACTGTGCGCACTCTTACCTGCATGTGTACTCTGAGGCCAAGCCTATTGTTCTACACAGAGCAAGGAGGTAACAAATCATTCTGTATGAAAAGCAGAATCTTTCTTTTCATAAATTTAAGGCTGCAAGCTCTTGCTTTCTTATGGAAAGAACCAAAATTCAGACTGGGCTGTGAGGAATTTGGAGTGCATCAAAAGCTGCTGTACATGGTTGGTTTAAAAGAGGATTGGCAAAGGGGAAAAAACAACTCCTGACAAACCAGTTCTCAGCCAACACTTAATGACTGGAAAAGATGTGCAAGCCATAAATAGCACCCTTTATCTTTTAACAGCTGATGAGCTCCAGCAAAAAACAGCACACTAAACTCTGCGGGCTTCCTTTTTCTGTAGTTAGTTCAAAGAGAGTTTGTTGTCAATCTAAGTTCTGGTCAATCTAACTTTGGTCAGACCATGTTTTTCATAAAGCATAATTGCAACCAATAATACATCAGAAAACCAAAGTCCAAATTCTCTAATCAGCCTGATTTCATTTTTTAACTATGCCTTCCTGAGTAATGCTTCTCTCTTGCCACACTAGGAAAATGCAGCTTTTTTTACCCAATATACTGTTCAGATTTCCAATATTCCAAGTGCAGAAACATGAAATGGTTCTAATTTACTGCAGTATGCTGGTGAATTTTTTTTTTTTTTTGCTAATGTCATATTTTCTAGCCCCAGCAGAAAATTTTACCTATTTTTTTTTCAACTATTCATTGTACCTGGAATTATATTCATGGCCATTCACTGAAAAAATTCACAACTTTTTTTCAAGGTCTCCATCAATGGCATTTACTGGGTATTTAATTTTTATGAAAAAAATTGCATCTTAGTATTCCTGAACTCTATGATAATATCATTTCCCCTGCACCCCATACCTTTCTGATACTCTAGCTGAATAAATCAAGTCCCCACTATTTCCTCTTAAGAATTTCACACTATGAAAAAAAAAATCAGCAAAAAAGCTTTTATTTCTATTAACTCTCTCAACACTTTTATTTTATATTCTATCAAAGATTCATCTTTCTGCTATAAAAAGCCATTAAGAAGGCATATAGCATAACTACAGCCCTTCTAAAGGCCTTTCATGCTGGGATGGTATAGGGGTAGGGTGAAATACGGTGGAAGGAATGAAGATGAAGAGCAAACCCTCCGTTTTGAACCCATTGGACCAAAAGCTGGGAAACAGCAGTGCCCTCCAAGACATGGTTGGCAAAGGTTTGGAGGAGCAGAAGTGCCACGTTCTGGTGGACCCCTAGTAAAGCTGGGCATGGGGAAATGCAGGCAACAGTTTGTACACAGCTGTAGTTTGGTTTCCATCTTTCCAGGCAGCCCCAGTGCTGCTGGGGATAGGGCTGGGGCTGGAGTCCTGGGCAAGGAGCTGAGTGATGGGGAGGTGGAGGAGAGGGACCAGTGTTTGAAGACTGCTGGCTGAAGAGTTTCTAGGAGAAATTTAGGGGAGGAGAGTGTCAGCAGTGGGAAATTGGGATCAAAAGTCTGCATAAATCTCTTGTGGAGGAGAATAAGCCCCAAAATTTCTACATAAATAACTTACAGTTTGAGTATTTTGGGGGTTTGGGCTTGTCCAAGATGGTCCAGGGACAAGTAAAGATAAAAATCATGAGTAGCGAAGGGATTTGTGGGGTGACACCAAGTCTTTGGCTGGTCATGGCTGCTTCCACCTGGGGTGTATCCATTAATTTAACAGTGAACTTCTCACCTCCCTCCCCTCCCTGTAGCAAGCTGTTCTGCAGTGGATTCGAAGCACCTGAGGGGAAGGAATTGCACACTCTTGGCTCTGCTGCCTTTCTCCAGCCAGGGCAAAGGACTTTATCTGGGGCTTGGGGCTTTTACTGGAAAAGAAGGTAACCATGGATTGGATTGGAAAAGAACACTGTTTTTCTGCCAGCAGGGAAAACTTTTCTGTATACAGAAGAAATGGAGATACCTTAAAAATAGAACACTTGAGCAGGAATTAAGATGCAACATCAAAAAGGTAAGCCAAGACTCTTTACTTGGTCGAAGTTCTTTGGGTGAAGTATTACATTTGTGTTGAACCAAATACAGCAAAGCTGGAACACACTGTTGGTTGTTCTGAGTTTTTCTTAATACCCTCAGGAAAGACGGTAGTGAAGAGCAAATAACCAAGCAAATGTTTATCTGTGTGTTTGATAAGTTCCTGAGAAATGGTCTTAGCCAACTAGGCAATGGCTACTAACCAGGTTAAAGTGTAATGTCTCTTTTGGCAGAGATTTGAACATTCTTGTTTGAGACAGCTTGTTTACAATTGTTCTAATGAAAACAAGCTGTGTGTAAGTACCATTAGAGGTTCTCTCTGTTTCCAGGAAAACATCTTACTTGTAAGGAATTTCACCTTCCTCTTCAGGAACACAACATCCAGAAAAGACTGAAAACACCCAGCACATATATATTGATTATTTACCCTATATTGATTATTTACCCCTCGTTTCCAGTCAAGCTGGAAACTTTGAAACCCAGATACCGAGCAAGAGACAAAGGAGCTATTTGCCCAGAAGAAGACTCTGCCTTTTTTAGCATTACATAACTATAGTATGACATTACAAACTCCTGTTTGATGTAATGCAGACCCATGCCACAAAGTGCTGAACATTGTATGGCATTTACCTCAAAAGAAAAAACAAACACTTTGTTAATCTTACTGAAAATTCTTTGCTCTCTAATTTTTTGAAATCTGGCAAATAATACAGAAAATCACAGGTACTGTTCAAAATGGTTGTAGCTTTTCTAGGTCTGCTACCATAGAAATCCTTGAAATCGGGTTTTATATTTATGTGAGTTGTTATTCTCATGTGTAGTGACAGAATAGTGTTCTGCCATGTTGCTTTGTAATGTTCCGCAGTATGTACTATAGCAGTGTCTTCCCCATTACACTGCGTTTGAAAGTCAAAGACTTTTAATAGTAATTTCCCATGCTTTCATCCAAAGCCTGAAAATATGCCTCAAGCAAGTCATTCAATCAAAAGGAAAACTTTGCCAGCTATTTGACTGTCTGTCCAGCTCCTTGGGAGGTAGCTTGCTGCTACACTAGTGTGAAGAAATTCATATTACAAAAGCAAAATGAAATAAAACAGAAATTAAACAATAAGAGCAGCTTCAGCTCTTAGCAATTTTCTGAGTATCCCACAGCAATCAACTTTTCCCTTCTAGAACAACAGCTTTAATTTGATCTTACTTTCACTGATTCATTTTCTACTTGAGTTTAGAGCTTTCATTAATTTATTTTCTGCTTCAGTTCTGAGCCTTTTAAAGGAAGCATTTCCTTATTCCAGTGTCTCTAATTGGAGATTTAAAGGACCTTTCTAACATCTGTAACTCTTTTTTTTTTTTTTTTTTTTTTTTTTTTTTGTTTTTTTGTTTTTTTTTNTCTTGATGTTTGTTTGTCTTTGTGTTGCACATAAGCAAAATATCCAGTCCTGAGGAATCCATGTGGTGAGTGTGTTGATTTGGGCTGCTGGACTATTCTGCATGAATGGGTAAGTTAGAATTAACCTCTTTAGATGAAACTGGTTAAAAATGGTTTTAAATCTCAATCTGCTGGGTCTTGCAAGTTTAGGAGGCCACAGTGGGTAGTATCTGGTTGTAATGATGGAAGGAGTTTTTTTGTCATTTCTGCTAGCTTTGCAATGAATGTCATTTTGTGCAATCAATATGTGCTTGATTTCCTGCTGCGAGTCGAGGGAGGTTGTCTCATAACTACCAATTCAGGCATCCAGTGGGAAATTTATTGGGAAAAAAACCACAACAAAACCTCCACAACCAAACCAAAAAACTGACTGGAAAAAAGCCTTTCTCTTTAGACCTACTTGCTCCGCCAAGGGGAGGATGACACATTCACAGCCACAGTAGGTCTCCTCTATTATACATCTATGGAAGTCTTTGCTAAAATCTAGCTAATTTTCAGCCAATTCTCTTGTATTTGTTCCATAAAACGACCTCATTATTGAGTGTAGGTCCCTATCTCCATATATTGTTCTTGCTCCATAGTGTCTATTAATTACTTCAATTAAATCAAGGAGGAAACATAATCCTTACGCTGGTATTTATCTTAAAGGCTTCTCACCTCTTGCCAGCTCCTTTTTAAAGTTGCGTAAAACTTGTCCAGTTGTATTTTGCTTAACTCTGAGAAAACAGATACCAAATGTTTTCTAGACAATGTGTTTTAGAGCCTAGATATTCACATGATGGCTTCTCTGTTTTCTGGGGAGGATTTCTTGCTTCTGTTTTTTGGGCTTTTTTTTCATAATGCTAGAATAAGGACTGCTGCCTCTTTTCAATTTGCTGTGCAGACCAAAGAGATGTGCCTTGTCATGTCCAGCAGAAATAGTTTGATGGGAAAAATGATTTGTGGACCTCATTTTCCTGAGTAGGGGGAAAAAGTGGTAATTTTAACTCCTCCATGGTTATGACTCAGTCTTGAGTGGGCTGTAAAATCATGTCATGTTTTTCCCTCTTTCGTTATATGAAGAAGGAATTTGTATTTAAAAATGCCATTGTGGTTTCCATCCTTGAGAGCTGTTAAAACTCTTCTGTTTATAAATCACTTCCTCCCAGCAGCAGCTGAGATGACTTTACCTTGACTTCAAACACAGCACTTGCATGCAGAGCTGACTTTATGGAGAAGGACTTATTCTCAGGTGAACTGCAAAAGCACTAGAAAGCTCTTACTGTGTTCAAGTTGTCCTAAAAGATCTTTGTATAACTTGAGCAGTCACAGGAACATTGAAATGAACTTGGAACACTGGAATGCTCTTGGCTAGTGATAATAATGCAAAGTGTGGATTCAAAAGGATAGCAGTCTTTTCATGGTCATCTTCCTCTGGGTCTGCTTAATGGAGAAGATCTGGGAGTGCTCAGCTCTCCTGTTGCTGTCAGATATGTATGTGCCCAAGACACAGTAGGAAGGACCAGAGGAGACTCTAAGAGAGCTTTTTTTCTGCTCCTTATTCAGCTATTTGTAGCTTCAGCTGTTGTAAAATCTATTGTGTTCTTGTCCAATTAGACACCATGTACTCTACAATGGCATTGGGATGTATAGATTATGTTTGCTAGTTGACAGGTGTAAGTTAAAGCTCCTGTGATACAAAACCACTGTTTTTCCAGTGTA
>VWYP01032442.1:79863-101504 GCA_013400435.1 Pycnonotus jocosus
GCCCTTGCTGTTTCCTGCCACTGCTCTGGGGTCTTTTGCTACACTTAGCTCAACTTTCCTCTGCATCTAGCCCCCATGGTTTCTTGCTGATGAAGTGCTGCACTGAGGTTTTCACTACACTTTAGTTCAACCCCTCCCAGGGGTCCATCTTGAGCCACTGTTCCTGCTGCTGTGCAGGGTTATTTCTTCACTTTGATTTGCTGCCCCTGGGTCTGTTTGCCTTTGCTATTCCAGCCCATTGCTCCAAGTTTCCTGCTACAGTCCAGCTTGTCACCCAGAGTGGCAGAGATTGGCTGCTCCCTGTGAGTTTCACTAGGGAATCCATCTGCCCTCACCGGAGCTGCCATGACTGCGTGAGGGAGCCGCGCCACAGCGCCCCCTGCAGGCGGGAGAATGCCCGCACCCGCCCTGCCCGCCGGGAGCCACCAGCGCCCCCTGCTGGCTGCGGCCAAAACCGCCCCAACGGGGAAAGCGCTGGAAGAGCAGGAAGAGACTGCACTGCGTTTCTGGTCTTTCGGTGTGCTGGCACTGCCAGCGTTTGTCTGCACAGTTACACACACACACTAGTGAAGAACGGGTAATCCTTTCCCCATATCTTTGCCTGAAAGGCCCTTATTTCAAAATTACAGTGATTCAGAGGGAAGGGGGTCATCTTTTTCCATTCCATGAAAAAAGGTTTTGGTAGGTAAATTCAGTGAGAATTCAGGGGCTCTTTAGGCTGTGAGCTCCATTCTCCAATCCTTTGGGTGGATATTGAGAACCGTTCAGAAATGGCCATCAGTTTTAGTAGGTGGCAAGAAGACTTCTAGGTCTTTTGGTGGTTTATGGAGCAGAAAATTATTCAGGAAATTTCTGAACTAGACCTATCATACAGTCTTCATTCAGAAATTATTCCAAACAGTGCAGATACTCATGAAAAATAATGTACATGAATGCAATGAATACTAGACATAAAGATATATGACATGTTACATTTTTTAGAGAAGATTTAGGCCTGTCCCTGATTTGCAAATTCTGAGCAGGATTAGAATTAAATTAAAATTAATTACACTAATTTTAAGTGGTGATAATGGACCCTTGGGGAGGGTAATGTCAGAGAATTAAACCTCATGTCTTATCTGAACTTTGTTTGCTATCCTTATTTATTCTTCTTCACTTTAATTGAAGTACTAGAAAATAACTCGTTGTGAGGTGTAGCCTTTGTGTTTGGTTGTAGCACAGGGTGATCAGCTTTTACAGGATGCCATGTAGAAACACCATGCCAACACCATGTCAGCTACTAGGGATAGGGAAAAGGCTAAGGCTTGTAATGCTTTCTTTGCCTCAGTCTGTAATAGTTAGGATACCCAGCCTCTCAAGTTGGAAGATGGGGATGGGGAGCAAAAGTCCCCACAGTCTAGGAGAAAATGAGCAGCAACCTTCTTGCCCACTACACACAAATATATGGGGCCAGAATAGATACCTGTGAGGGTACTAAGGTAGCTGGTGAAAGCACTCACTGAGCCATACTCATGTGGATGTGTCTACATGGACTTCAGTAAAGTCTTTAATACAGTTTCCCACAGCACTGTCCTGGAGAAACTGGCTGCTCATGGCTTAGACCAGTGCACTCTTCACTGAGTTAAAAACCCCCCTGACCCAGAGAGGTTTGATGAATGGTGCCACATCTTGTTGGTGGCCAGTCACCAGTGGGGGTTTCCACGAGCTCAGTGTTGGAGCCAGTTCAGTTTAATATCTTTATCAACAACCTGGATGAGTACCCCTTCAGTCAGCTTGCAGATGACATTAAGTTGGGTGGGAGCGTTGATCTGCTGTAGTGTAGGAAGGACCTGTAGAGGGATTTGGACTGAGGCTCAGAACAACAGTATGAGGTTCAACAAGGCAAGTGTGGGGTCCTGCACTTGAGTCACAATAGCCCCAGGCAACCCTACTGACTTGGGGCAGAGTGGCTGGAAAGCTGCCAGGGGAAAAGGGTGCACTTGTTGACAGCAGTTGAACATGATGCAGTGTGTGTCCAGGTGGCCAAAAATGTCAGTAGCATCCTGATTTGGATTAAGAATTATGTGGCTAAAAGGACTAGGGAAGGGATTCCCTGAGTCTGTACTCAGGACTGGTGAGACCACACCTTGAATCCTGTGTCCAGTTTAGAGCCTCTCATGACAAGAAGGACATTGAGGTGGTGAAGTGCATTCAGAGCAGAACAACTGAGCTGGTGAAGGGTCTGAAGCACAAGTCCTACCAGGAGTGGCTGAGGAACCTGGGCTTGTTTAGTCTGGAGAAAAGGAGACTTATATGAGAGCTTATCACTCTCTAAATCTACCAGAAAGGAGGCTGCAGTGAGGTAGTGGCTGGTCTCTGCTCCCAAGTAGGAAACAACTAGATGAGAGATAATGGAGCCAAATTACCCCAGGGAAGTTTTAAATTGGATATCAGGAAAAATTCCTTCACAGAAAGAGTTGTCAAGCTGCTGGGGTAGGTGGCTGAGTCACTATCCCTGGAGATATTTAGAAGACTTATAGACACACTGCTTAGGGGCATGGTTTAGCGGTGGACTTGGTAATGCTGGCATAGTAGTTGGACATGACAATCTTAAAGGTTTTTCTATCTTGAATAATTCTATGTTGTACATAGGTACTGGTGGATATTTCTGAGCAACAAGAAGGGGCTTGGAGTATTGCTGAATCATTTGAAGCACCAAGAATGAATTACAACATTGAAATCATAATTACATGTTGCTGAGGGCGTTCTGAGAAAAGAAAATATTTATAGATTGTTGATCATACAACCATGAAATTTAGAGACAGAAAAAGTAATAAGAATATACATAGTCTACATTCCTACTGCTATAGAATTTTCTTTTTGCTTTGGCAGATGTGGCTGACTAGCCCCTCTTTTCCCAAAACCTAATAAGCATTGCGTTCAGCTAGTATGTGAGAAATAAACCAAGTAATAAAAATCTGCATTTGAGATAAGTTTTTAGAACTAAATTAAGTTTCCCTATCTTACCCACCATACACAAGCACACTTAAGAATTTATATTGTGATACATTTCTCTGAATTACACAATTCTGTAGTTCTGTGATATAGTGATTTTTATTATAAATGGTCATTGAATTTATAATTGGTGATTATAAATCACCAGATTTATAAATTCTTAGGTAATGGGATATAGGTACCTGAGATGACAGCTATCTTTATTTAGGGCTACCAGTATTTGTTGTTTTACTGAATTTCACACCAGTTTAATCAGGAGAATGAAGTAGATGGAGGTACAATATTCACTATGGATTAAAAAACCTGCACAAAGCCAAGAGTGAATGTGAGTGATGCTGATATTATTGTTTTACTGGATAGAAAAGAAACCTTAAGAAAGACAGAGACAAAAAGAACAGTCAGACATCTAATGCATTCATTCACACTTGCTGATATTTGTTGTTAAATCCTATAAAGGACATCAGGTGTCATTTTCCTGGAGGCACAGACCTGCCTGAGCATATTTACATTCTGACAATCAGATCTTAGATTTTTTTTCAGTAACTAAAATGTGGATGTTTTTGTACCTGACGTTATAATTCTTAATGAGTAGGAGGAATAAGAATTTTGTATGTATTGCTGATGTTGCAAGAATAGCTGTTTTTAAAAACTCACAGCTCTCTGTATATATCCTTCATTTACACACACAATTATTTAATCTGTCAAAAAATAATGACAACCATGAAACTATAGTCAAGTACATAGTGATATAGAAAAAGAACAAAATAGTTACCTTTATCCTCCTACAAACAATGCAACTGTAATACCCGTTGTAAGTAGATATTTAATACTGAAAACTGATATTTCTGTCCTGGCAGATGTTTTTGATTGCTCACCTTTCCAGTCACCACCACTGAAGTAGCATCTTGGATAGCCAAAAGATCAAAGATCTCTTCCTGAATGTTAACACCTGACATCCAGTTTTGACTAGACGTTGTGATGCCATTGTCTGTCCAATCCCTTTTTCCTGTCTCATCCCAGGAGACCTCTCAGCTGTACAAGCCATTGTAGTGTACTGGAGCCAGAGAAGTTTCTGCAGGTTACAATAGATTATCTGTTAGTCCTGTTTTATGCTATTCTGTCTTGCATTCCCTGTTTTTTTTGTGCCCTAGAAGGACTCTATTAGTATTTCTATTTACATTCAGGTGAGAGGAACTGTTGGTCTGCTTTTTGCAGTTTAACTTTCCGTAATGATGTACACATGCATCAGAACTTAAGACCCATTTAAATTGTAGTGGAAGAAAAAGAATGTTATGAATTAAATCTTTAAAATTTCTACTACTAGGTTTTTTTGTTGGTTTTTTGTTTTGGGGGTTTTTTTGTTTGTTTGTTTTGGGTTTTTTTTTTGTGAAGATAAGCAGAAACGGTCCTTTGTGTAGGGCAAAAGCAAATTTAATTTTGTAAATGGAACCTTAGAAATTTTTTTTGAAATAACAGGGTTGTTGTACTTATCTGCCTGGTGAAATTCATTATCTTTCCTACAAAAGACTGAAAGGGAGCTAATCACATTAGATAAGAAGGCATGATAGCTTAAGCCAAAAACCTTTTTGCACTGAGAACTATGAAAAACATGGCAGCATTACCTACAGGTGATTCTGTCATTTCTTATAATCTTTTCCTTCTCACTAACAGATATAGGAACCAATGCTGCTTTTAGTGCCTTCTAAATCTAGATTTGTCCTCTGATGTGCGATATAATATCTTAGAGGTGAAAAAAAGTCATTGTTTTGGGTTTGATGGCTAGTGGACCTAGGAAAACAAATAAGAATATCTGCTAGAGCAGACTCTCAAATCCTTCAGCAGAGAGCTTTTTAACAGGCCTTTACTGCTCATTCAGCATTGAATAATTGTGGTTTTCTACCCACTTGGATTTTTATCACTCCATATAGTAGTAGATTCTGCAGAAACATTATATATGCTGAATAATGCCTTGTGATACCACAGTACCTGTAGAGAAGGAGAAAATAAGGTCTTTAAACTTGAAGGTGAGAAATTGCTTGCTTTTTCTTCTCTCTATAAACTTGGCTATTTAAGAGATGCACGCCCTACCTAGCAAACATGAATCAGACATACTTGGCCTGAGGAACAGTGAGGATGGTCACAAGAAAAAAAAAAAAAGTGCTTGCATCTATGTAACTCATTCTTTGCAGAGGACTTTCTTAAGTATAAGAAAGCATCAAACCTTGAGAATGTTGTCCAACTGAGCAGTGAATTGATTGTGTGAACATGCTTAGTATCCCTGTGATTTAAGGCAGATGGAAGACTCATCACTTTAGCATTTTTCAGGATGGCTTGTAAATTTACTCTGGCAATCACTCAAGTGGACTTGTCTGAAAAACTGGGCATTTATGTCATTTAAGAGATTTTAAGGAAGTCTACTAACATGGTGATAATCAGCAGGAGCTGTGCTGTCATTCAGATCTGTGCCATGCAAGCCACCTTCCCCTGGGAAAATCTGTTCTAAAGAGGCACATCAGAAACCTGTTGATAAAAAGAGCACCGAACTTTCTTATGGTACAAATGGTTGATGGTTATTTAATCTCAGTTATCCTGTGCCAGATCAACTAGGAGAATTTGGACTGAGAGAAAGACTGTGTTTTATGCAAGGGGACTTTTTACTATGACACATTGCAGGAGCTGCTGTAGAAGGGTAAAGAGGACTCTTCTTTCTCACTTCTGCTGTGAAGAACATCCTACATTTTATATGACCAGATTTGTGTAGTACAGAGGTGAAATGTTATCACTTTTTTTTGGGTTCTCATTGCCAGAAAGTGAGATGACTCACAAACTGAAACTATTTTTTGCTAGAAGAGTCAGCTGAATATGTGAAGCTGTTCCTTCTAATCCCTTTTCAGAAACTTGATAGATGGACAGTAATGCATTGGCAGGCATCCTTGGTAATTCGTATAAAGGAATGAAACCCTCTACTTTATCCTGTAATGTTAGGAGCTGCAATATTTTATAATAATGCTTTACAATATCTAGAGTGGCTGCCTAAATGTATTACAGTATGTACAGTATGTACTGTATAAGTTACTTCCAATATCAAAACTGGAATTCTTGGCAAAATCTGAAATGTAAAAGTTCATAACTTTCTAAAGCAAGAAGGAACAGTTAGATCACATATTTTAATAGGCACCAAATGGGACACTGGTGTTCTCAACTTTTTTTATACAGTTATTTTGTACTTAAATATTATAGAAATTTAGAAGGGCAAGAAGATCATGAGTTGATGTTTTTCATAAAAGTAGCACAGCAATCATTTGCTTGAAGGGATACTGCTAACTTTTGAGCCTGTCTGTAGCTGTAAGTGGATATGAATTTTTGTTGACTGTAAATAAATGTTAGCAGAATAATGACCCACTGAGACAGTTTTATATTCAGTAAATTATTGTACATGTAAGTTGTCTGATACAGCAGCTAAAACAGGTACAACATCAAATCACATCCATAAGAAATTTCTAAATATATTAATATTTAAATTACTAAAAATCTACTGTTGTTTTTATTTCTTTGCTACGGGAATGTATTTATCTTGGTTACACTTGTCTAATTGTCATGCAAATCTAGGAAGATAAGTTTCAAATGGAGACATGACAGAATAGAAGTTAGATATATTGCATAATGGTGTACAGAGATGACAGTGGAATTTTTTGCTTCTCTATAAAAAAACCTCATTATCTATCCCATGTGATGTGATAATGCTTGCTGCAGAAAGGATCTTATCTGCTGCAAGAACAAATCAAAATTTCTGTTTTCCTCAACTTAAAATGAGTCTAGTTTCATAGCCATTATTATGTCCTAGGTTAAAAGTTAATACCAGCTCTCAATCCCCTACACTACTGCCTATTTTAAAATCAAAGCTACTCAAGTGAGATCAGACTGTGCCTTCTGCAAACATATATTGCTTTTGTTGGCCCTGCTATATTTATTAGAAAACCAAACCCCTCACTTTAATTCTGGCAGTTGGTTGATTCTGATCTTACATTAGAGTATCTGACAATTTCACTAGTTAACATGCTTACCATGTAGCGGGTGGACGAGAATCCATCCATGTCTGTTGTTATACTGCTCTTGAGAAGACAAGAAGGCAAATGACGACAACAAACCTTTGGTCTCAGAAGTATTATAGTGCTCTAAATGGACAACCTATGCAATGCACAGTACACTCTGGAATTTATGAATGGCAATGTAAGTTAGGATATAAGAGACTCTGGTCCTTTCCCAGCTATGTTGATGTTTAGGTAAAATACAGATTTTTTTCCTCCACACCATAAACTGCAAACACAGCTGCATAATATACACAGTCAAATGCCAAGGACCTAATAAGATTTCGCTTTCCAGAAATATAAATAATTTAATCAGATTAATGACATTGTTCTACCTGAGGGATTCTATAATTAGTAGATTATTGAAGCAGCACACAAGTTATCTACCATTAGCACCTGGAGGAATTCCTGTTGTCTTAAAAAGTAGAATCAAATTATATGAATATTCCTGTCATGCAATCTGTAAAGATAATAAGCCTCTGGCATTTTGTAAGCTATATAAATCCATGGATTTCACATTAAATATTTAAAGCACAGGAGGTGTTATTTGTTAGAATACTGATAAAAATAGTTCAGCCATTACAGATGCCTTTCCCATTTGGTAAATCCCTCTTTGTTTGATTTGCTTTCAAGCCTTTTTAACATGCTGGGGTTTTTTTTGATGTTTGGATTTGGGTTTTTTTGTGGGTTTTTTTTGTTGTTGTTCATTTTTGTTGGGGTTTTTTTTGGTTGGTTGTTGTTTGTTGTTTTATTGTTATATTTTTTCAGTTCCTCTAGAGGTGTGTTTTGGATTTTATATGATAACTCAAAATATTTTTACAGACATTTTACCTTTGATAGAGAGAGCACATTCAAACCAGGGGTATAAACAGATGCAAAGCAGGAAGATCTGTTTTGAACACAAAAGAAATATTGCTTGAAATACATTGAAAAGGGTACCTTTCTTCTGAATATATATACAAAGCAGGAGCTTATTCTTTGATGTATGCTCCATTCTAAGAATTTGTTTGGGATAATACTGAAGATGGAACTCATCAAGGTCAAATATACATTTATGTATCATAATGAGGGTGTTCAATAATTTTTGAATAATAGAGGCAACGGGGAAGATGGCTAGTGCCTTAGTAGACTGCAGAATTTAACAGAGGATTTTAAAGATGATAAAAATATGATGACTATTTGTCTGAAAGTGACCTCTTAACAGTTTTAGTCATTGGGCAATTTAAAGTGAAAAACTTTGTTGGTAAAAATCTCTCTGTTTTTAATGGATTGCCATGTCAGGCTGGAGCTGCAGTCAGGATAACTGATGACCTTTGAAGTCCTTAGAATAAATTATGATTTGTGTGCAAGAGATGATAATGCAGTTAAAAAGATTTATGTAATAGTTCTTCAAAGAGCTCAAGAAATTAACACAGGGTCATAAATTAGTAGGATTTACAAGTAAGAAATTACTTTACTGGGAAAGCCCTTTTCATCCCATATGGTTTTGCCTCCAGGTACTTGCTGATGTTTAAATGAAGAGATACCTGATGAACCCTCCAGGCAGCTGTGAAATTACAGGGGCACCTGTGTTGTTAACAATCCATCCAGCTTTAACAGCAGCCAGGTACTTCCCCTGTAGAGAAGTGAGCTTCTACTTGTAGGACATGTGTCATAACCTTGTCACAAAGTATTTTTAGACCTCAGGCTAAGTGACAAGCTAAAAGCTACTTTTACCCTTTTTTTGCTTTATGGGTGGCCTGAGTAAATCCTTTCTAGCTGTTCTAAAGTGTATTAGCACTCCACAGGACTTGTCCCTATCAACACATAGATATTTCTTTAGTCTTAAAAAAAACCCCTATATAGAGTTTTAAAAGTGTTGTTCAGGAGATGCTTGACACATATGCAACAAATGCTTGATCATTTTTGATATTACCACTACTGATAGATATTTTTCAGTGTTTAACTAGAAAGATATAGATCTTCAAAGACAGGAAAGAAAGGGGCTTCAGTAATGGTATCTGAGCTGTATTGCTTCTTTGGCAAGAAGAATTACATCCATCTTGTCAGCACAGTCACAAAAAAAAATAAAGAAAGGATGTGTCTTTTCCTTCTGCCCCTCACTCCCCACATTTTAGCTGGAAATTACTCTGCAAACATTTCACAGCTTCTTTCACTGAGGAAACTTGTCTTAGAGCATGAGCTGATTTTCTACTGAGCACAGCCACATGAAAGCATAAAGCTTTAAATGTTCTGAAGTCTGAGAATTATGTTTTGCGTTTTTTAGCACACAAGAGAAACAGCCATTATTTGAGAAGACTGGATTCACATGCCCTATCAGTTGTATTTTCTAACATATTTCAAAACATGTATCACTCTACTTTTCCTTATTCTGCCTATTTAAGAATAATATTGTGCACAACCCTACCTCTCACCCTCCTGCCTAAGGAGCACTAAAGAAGCCACGATAATCTCTCAACCAAACTTAATTCACCTTTTCATGCATTTACAAACTATTTATAAAGAAAATGAAGTGAAAAACCTCACCTTTTTCTTTTATAAACAGTTATTTACCACACCTGGGCCAGCAGGATGTCTAATGCAAATGTGGAAAAGTGTGAAGACCATGAATCCTGATGATTTCGGATGCTGATAATATACAGCTTGTTTCTTGCTACAAAGCTTGAAATTTTGCATCTGGAAAAATAAAAATTGAGGGCTAATTTAAAGGAATATATGTATCTCATTAAAATTTATCTCAAACCTGATACAGAGAGGATGAAGTTTGAGGAATGCCAAACTTCAAAATTTGGAGAAGGGCAAATTAGACAACACTATTTTATCAACGTGTCTGATTGCAATTGAATGAACTTTGGAGGCATCAGTGCAATGGCCTCTGATTATCAATCTTCGTTCATTCCTCCACCACTTGGGCTTATTTTCGTGCTGGTTAGGTAAGCCACTCTTGTTATCTCTACAGCTTGCATGCAATTCCTGGTTTTCTTTTCCTCCAGTTAGCCAAAGATTGTGATAAGGTATTTCATGCTGTTCTCCTACTCTGGTTTCTAACACTTTTAATTCTCATTAAAGACTTTTTAGACTTTATAGGAGAAAGTGAATTAATTATGATGCTGCAGCTATTTGTCTGTGCCTGCATGAATTTATATATTGTCTTTTTTCCTAAATTTTGTCTGAGCAAGTATGACAGTCTAATTATTGAAAAAGGGACCAGATTGCCATTTGGCTTTATTGGAATATGTGTTTTTATCGCAACAAGTTTGTTGACAAAACTATCCTCAAAAGTAGTTGTGTATCTGTAATGCTTTTTTGCTCCAATCTCCAGCCACCTAGGCATCTCATTTCCTGTCAGTAGCGGATGCTCTCACTCATCCTGACAAAGATACAGGGATACAGCACCACAGGCATGTGATATGTGCAATGAACTATGTTATCAAGATGATTCAAGGCTGCGGAGGCAAGTAAACTGTGATACCACTTTCAGACATTAGCTGGTACCACGTCACTTAGCTGTGATGCAATAGTTTGCAATTTATTTGAATCTAGACTGCTGGCTTGGCCTGAGCTCAGTGCTAGCTGGAGTCTGTTAGAAATTGTTGGGTGAGAGAGGGCTGATGCTTTTCAGCAGCACAGTCACATGTGTGGCCATCCCATGTAGTTAGTTGCTGGGCATAAAAGTGGTGTCTGTATTTTCTCTTCAGCTGTTGAACGGTTGAAGCCTGTTGTTGATCCAAGTCCCTGGCATCTGTTCCTGACCTTTGACTTGTATCTTGGCTCTGACTCACAACCTTTGAATCATATCCTGGCTCTGGGTCCTGCCTGCTGGCAGCTTGTTTGGTTCCTGTCTTTGGCTTCAGCCTTGGCTTGTATTCCAGCCCTGGCTCCAGACCCTTGGCTGTTAGGTGAGTTCCAGAATTCCAGTATTTATCCTTGTTCCAGGCTTCGGTCTGAATTGGCTGTGCCCTTGTCTCCTGCAGTGAATGGTCTGCAAACATTTAATCACACTGGGATTGTGTACAAGGGAAGAAAATGTAATTGTTGAGGAAACTTGTCTCTGGATGTCCATGCTGCATCGTCTCTCCCTGATATTCACCAGAATGAGGTCTTGCAGGGAAAGAGATGCTCTTATTAGTTAAGTTGAAAATTGACAAATATTTTTCCGTTGTTTTGTGAAGCATGTCAACGTGCCCAGTCTAAATGCTGGTTTACATACACAGGAAAAATTCTTGTATATATGGAAGGTGAAAATGCATATTTTTTGTGTCCTGGAGTATATACTTGGACTGTAAGCATTTTCTAAAAAGCAGATATATTGTAAAAAGAAACAACCAACCAAAACACCCAAAAAATAATTTTAAAACCACCAAAAAACAGAGAGGAAAAATGAGTGCTTACTTGTAAGATTGATTTTCAAATTGTCCAAGTTTCTTAGCTTTTTGATCCAGAAGACAGTAAGAGAAACAGTGAAGGGAAGAAGGTTTATGATAGAGAGGACAACATCTCAACTTTTTTAAAATTATTTTTTTATTAGTGTGATGTGAGATTTGACCTTAGAAGACTAGATCACATAGACCTGGATCTTAATCTGACCTGAGTTGTAAGGAAAGATAAGCTATGATAGAATGCTGGTCTTCAGGGAACAGACTTGCATTCTAATGTATTGCCAGCCAGGAGCCAGGGACATACAATAGTGAAAAACAAATGCTTAAGGAAAAACTGACAATACTGACAAAAATCTACCTATTGGAGTTTTCTCAATGCCTGTCTGCAGCGTAACATCTGATTTTGATTTCTATTTATAAATCAGCATGACTTCACATTCTGAGGTGACTTAAATCAGGAATAGCCTCATTGGTCAAACTGTCAATCTTCCAGACCACTCTAGATCTCATTTTCACACGTACATATACATAACTGATAATTATGTTGGAGTTTTTTTTGAAAGACCAAAACAAACAATCAAAATTAAAACACCACAACCCTGACCAAAATGCATAGGCTTTTCACAAGGCTGTGGATGGAACAGTAGAAAGAAGAAGAGGAAAGGAAAAGTTTGCTGAGTGGGAGACATGAGAGAGGCTGTAACTTCTTGAGGGTGTACTAAGCTTGTCAAATCTTCCAGGAGGGCAGCAGACAAAGGGCATGGGAGATGGAAGATAGAACAGGAATGATCTAGAGGGTTAGAACAACAGGAGACACTAGGCTTGCGTGTAAACATTAGAAAGAAGACAGTTTTCTCACAGGAAGAAATTAGTGCATGGATTTAATTACAGTTCAGGAAGGCACTGAGAGTTTGAGTTGTGTTTGATAGAAAAATTGGTGGAAAAGGTGGCTGATTTGTAGGATAGATGTTACTTCTTCCCATGCCAAAAATTAATTCCTTTAAGCTCAAACCCCTCTAGAATATGGAAACTTAATTTTCCTTTCCTTGTCTCCAACTGAGGCCAAGCTGGAGCCTGTTTTTTAGCAGGAGTTACTATTAAACACTTGAATCTAGACTGATTGTGTTTGTTTTCTCTGTCATTCCTATCATACTTAATGACAACATCAACAGGCAAGCTGCTTTCAAGTCTGATTCTTGTTAAAACACTCCCTCCTAATATAAGCATTTTCCAACCTAATTTTTTACTGTACATATTCTTTTTGCTCATTTCCAGCATCTTGTGTCTGTAGATTTCCCTGTAATGCTCCAAACGCTTAGTAACAGGATTTATTTTCTTAGGATGAATGTCTTGTTGGTTTAAGTCTTCTTTACTGGATTTTTTAAAGAGTGATAGCCTTGTATCTGTCTACTAAGCAGAACTCTGGCAGATGCCTGAATATATGTTATGGTAAAAGCAGGCAAGGGCAAGTGCAGCGTTGTATGTCTTTTTGGACAGAGATAATCAAGCATCTGTCTCTGAGTAGAGATCTCAGACTTGCAACTGAGGGAGCTGGAACTCAGATGATGAGCTGTATGCAGTTCTTACTTGTCTAATAAAGAGCATTCCTGCTTAATTCAAAGCCACATTCCAGATTGCACAACTGTGCCCGTACGTAACCTCTTATGAATGTCCAACACAGCAAGTCGTCTTGCACTCATTGTGTGGCAGTAATGTATTGTCTTCTTCATAGCTGCAGACTCAGCCTCTCTAAGCTTCAGCCGCTCTCAATTGTAGCAAACTGTGCTTTACAGTAAGACACAGGGGGAAAAATAGCAGTCATGGTGGGCCTTATTTCAGTCTTGTCATTCTTGTTGGGAATTATGTAATTGCCTAGACATAAGGCCTAGGCTGGAAATTGGCTGCACCAACCAATTAGGGGTACATACAGCAGCCTTCTGACTGGTTTTATGCTGAGCTGCTTTGCTTTTTATTTGAGAATGTTGCTTATGTTGATGGTTTAGGATATAGCTCCAGAAGAATTAAAAGACTAAATCCTTTTGAGTCATTGCTTGCATTTGGAGAAACTAATTCAGTGGCTTTACAACTGGATCTGACTTTTAGCTTCTTTCAGGCCATGAGATTCAAGCTCTTTGCCAGCTCTGTTAGGTCCAAATAATGTTTCTTGGAATGCTCATAAATCTTAAATCACTTCTACACCCTTGTTTCTGCTTTCCTCTCTTCATCCTGTCCCATCGATGCAACATATTTTGACAAATCTCCATCAAATCTATCAGTCTCTTCTCCTTAGTCATTGCTGCCTACTGATTTCCCTCTTGCTTTCACACACCTGGTCATTCTCTCACCAAAATCAAGACACTTCCCTGTAAATTGAAGAGCCACAGGACATTGTGCTCTTGTAAGAAGGGCAGTGCTTCAAGGGCAAGTGTCACAGAATGAACTCTGAAGTTCCTATGGTTCAAGACCCCTACTCAAAGCAGTAGAGTCCTTTCCCCAACTAGAGTTAAATCTGTGGATCAGTCTGTTCTCTGTGCCTCACAGGTACCAGGTTTGCTCACATATGAGCCACTAAATTTACCATTTATCTTTAACAGGTTCATGCTTTTAAGACAAAAATCTTACAGAACTGGGCTTGTATTTGGTTTAGTAGCATTATTGTACCAAATTGTGCTGACTGTTATCAATCCTACTTGTCCTTAAAAATCACCTTGGCCAAATTGCTATGCTTAACTGTATCTGTTAGCTTAGCAGAATTTTGTACGTTCTTGTAACATCATGTTTTCTGCTCTATCTGCTTTTGTTTATTTGTTTTAGCAAGGTACTTCAAAAAGCTAATTGTTTTACAAGAAAAGCTATGCATTTAAAAATAATTATTGCTTCAGTATTGCTGCAAATTATGTTATCACACCAAAATTTGTCGTCCACAAAACAGTAAAGCACATGCTTGGGAAGAGTCAGGGGTTAACCATTAGACTGTTATTTTTTCATAAAATAGTTTTTCTTGAGAGTGTAAAAACTTGTGAGTCTCTGGTTTTAAACAATTTACTGGAAGAAATGCAACCAACATATCATCTAGTTATGTATATATTAGCACCAGCTGCCTTTATAATTTGAACTGCCTGGATTAATCAAGCAGCTACCTGATTAAAAATTGGACTACAAATGAGTGAGTAAATACTTAGCTGTTTTGAACAAGTCAGAGTTTGGGGGGGTTTGTGTCAGCACTCTTGCTGGTTTTTTGGCAGCTATATTAACGAGCAGCTTTTCTTTCGTTGTTCAAATAAAAGCAAAACAGCCTTTGAATTTTGTACTCAGAAATTCCACTCATCTGCCTAATGTTCTTTTTTTAATTAGAAGGATACACATATGACTTAATTAATCAAGCCTGTCTTAGGGAATTATGTATTTATTAATGGTTTCTGCACTCAAACACATTATTAAGGGATTTGTGCTAAGTACCTGATATAAAACAGCCTAATTTTGCTTGCTTTGCCTAATGTATTGAGAAACAGCTTGTTGATCAGATTTCAAAACATTCATGCTAAGAACTAATGTCCTATTTAGAATGTTTAAAAATGCAGCAATTTGGCAACTGAGTACTCTACTGGGTTGTATTTAAAATGAAGTCAGTGCCAGACAAGAAATGAAAAGGATGGAACTTCTTTGACCATAGTGAACATAGAAGAAATTAAAATAAGAAAGATGGCTTTGCTTTAGGTGTTTTTTTTCCTCCTATTATTTTTCTTTTATTTTTTAAAGTAGAAATTAAGTGGAATAAACATATACTTTTATCTATTCATCAAGAAATGGAATCTGTGATTGGTTTTTGGTTTTTGGCATTCACCTTTGAGTTCAAGAAATATTTCTTCAGTCCAGCTTCATGACATTCCATATTACCTGGAGTACGAGAACATTTCTCCTGCCCGTGCTTAACTTCAGTAGTATTCCTGTGCATCATCCTATGTAGGGACTATCCTCATTTTTGTGTATATGCACCATTGCAGGGCCTTATCAAGAGAGGAATAACAGATGCCTGTCTTTAACAAAAGACAAGCCGTTTGGAAGCAATTAAGGTTTGTTTATGAGAGTGATGCAGATGAATACACACTTTCACACTAACCTACATGAAGGTAAACAAAAAACCTCCTCAGGAAGAAGAACTTATGGTGATGTAGTTAGAAATAAGATATCACTGTATAGGGAAAATTTCAATCTTTACAGACTGTCTCTCAGCAAGGCAATCTGGCTTCTGAGAGAGATTTGGGTCTGAGTGTGAGTATGTTTAGTTCTTTGGGGCACTATAGTTTACCCTCCTCAATGTCCTGCCTGAGACAAAGACATTATGTTATCTCATTTTGATTCTGCTGATCTAGGGCAGCCAGATTTGCTTAAACCGGTCCTTCTCCCAGCTACAGTTTTCCAGACACTCTAAGCTGCAGTTCACCTGCCTGGGGAAATGTGAAGGGTCCCAGCAGAAAGAACAATTATCACACTTTGTAGCCCCAAAGAACTATGCAACACCACCCCACCCCCACCCCCCAAAGCTTTAGTTTTCTCAGTGTTCTAAATTATTTTAAGTTCAATGTATTTAAGATTTGGGATTCCTTCCCACCGCTCCCTTCTCCACTCCCCTGCTTTGTTTTCTTGCTTGGAGCAGAAATTCTTTACTCCACTGTCTAAAATAATTGGTGAGTGCCCTTCATTGTAACCTTAGGCCTATTTGTCTCTTTTTGGGTGATTTGTTACTGAAAAGTTCACCTGGAACTCCCAGGCAGCGACTGCTAGCATTTGTCCATCGGTGTTTTGGGTGAATAGAAACTAATCTTGACTCAATCTTCTTTGTTAGTTCAGTTAAGTCTACAGGAATGAGGCACAAAGAGTTTGAAAGGAGTGTAAGTCCCACATGTGTACTTTAGGTTTCATAAAGTGTGCATGGACAGTTTCTCCAAATTTAAATGAAAGCTTGAAGAAGACAGTTAATTTTGAAGAAACAGAAAAATGCCTGTGTGGTGTATGGAAAGGAGAACAGGAAAGGGAAAGAAAGAGAAAATTGAATTATTTTCTAAAGGTTAAACCAGGCATTTTGAATTAATGTTGAAGTCTCATTTCCTCCTCTCTGATGGTTTGCCTGTCACTGAAGAGGATTAAAGCTATATGGGATCTGAATTCATGTAAATGTTAATGTGTTGACCTTATCCTGCTTACTTCATTCTTCTGCTTCCCGTGGTAGTAAGACTCACACTCACACACTCACTCTTTCAAAAGGGACTCTTCCGTGTTTTCCAGGTTCTTCAAAGAAAAAATCATCATGAATCCTGGCAAGGTGTAGAGATGTTCAACAAGCTGTGGTGATTTATTTCCAGTCTTTGAAAATGCTGTTTATTAGCCTTTATTTTTTTCTTGTTTTTAACTACTAGTCTATAACCATTTCATTTTCCTTTTTAAATTAGTGACTTTTTTTATATAAAGTTAGTGAGGAACTTGGTACAGAATTCCGTTGAGAACCCCATACTCAAGGCATGCTAGTCTAGAACAAAGTGCTGCTTTGACAGTTTCCTTGTCAAAGGACTGCGGTTTTCTGACAGAATTGGTAGGACGTAATTTGCATTCTGAGCAATGATTTGTGATTCCTTTAACAGTAAAGGCATAGAAATGTTGGACTTCACTTTTTTGTGTTGAAAATAATAGTTTTAATCTGGAGGCTATTTCAAGAGCTGACTGCCAGAGGCTGCAAAATGTTTCACAAACAGTAGACATATAATTTAGACTTTTGTAGCTACAAAAATTATGTTAGCATTAACTAAAATGTGGGACCACAGTTCCTTTAGTTTCATCAGAAATTATTTTGAAGGTGTCTACTTAGAAGACAAGAAAAATTGTGAGTTATGGTACACAGTGATTGTTTATAAATTAAAGGTTTTTTTTCTATTATAAAAATGCCTTATACTACTAGAATAGTTGATTCAATATGCTTCTAGACTATAATTTTACTAATGGAAAACAAGATGTATTAGCATGTTGCCTGGATATTAAATGTCTAATTAAAATGAAAGTGACATATAAGAGACTCAGGAATTTTTGGAAGCAATTGTAGGGGAAGGGAGTTAAAATCAGTGCAAGAGCCCATAGAAGACAAATATTGAAAAAAATTATCAAAATTGAATGAATTTGTAAAATAATAACAGATTACAGTTGTTTACTTTGGAAAAGAAAACAGTATTTAATAGCCTATTCAAAACAGATATATGGTAAATATGAGAGAACAGTAGAGGAGTAGTAGTTAATGTAGTAGGCAGGAAAAGTGGATTTGTTTTATCAGGAGCAAATGATCCATAAATTGCAAGGAAATTATAAAAGTTCTGGTCTCAAATGGGTTTTCAGTAGTTTTGCAATGTATCGTAGACAGGTCAAAACTATTTATTCTTACCCTAGATATACTTAAAGGTGTGACTCATATCCTCTGAATCTTGACACTTAGCATTATTTGTCCTTTTTTTTCCTCATAAGCTGCTGGTTGTCCTTGCAGAAATCATTCATTGGTTGTCTATCTCCAGACAAGCTGACACATTCTTTTCTGCTCAACCAAGCCAGACACCTCCTCAGGTTGTACCATACCTGTTTCTCAGTCTGTGCTCCTGGGGTTTTTTGTTTGAGGTTGGGTGTATTTTTTGTTCGTTTTGTTTTGTTTGGTTGGTTGGTTGTTGTTGTTTTTTTCCCACAGTGGGTTTAGTAATGTATGTGGCTATGTACCTGTACTGCATCTTGGCATTCTTCCTAGGACCACACTGCCTTAGGTACTAGAAGGTGCACACAAGTTCCACATGCAGTATGAATACAACTTAGATTTTGGCCGCAGTTTCTGCTACTTTTTTTTCTAGATGATTTAGGTAACAGTGCTCTGCATGCAAGATTTTACTAGGTAATAGCAAATGGGTCTGTGTACTCTGTGGCAGATCAAAGGTCCTGCTCTTGTTACAGCATAGCTGAGTCTTTAGAGTGTTCATTTTGAGTAGTCAGCTGCTTATGCCTATTCATGAAATTTTTTAACTCCCAAGCACAGTATTTGGACATACCTTTAGCTGGGTTTGCCCATATTAGAAGCACGCATATTAGAGCACACATATTACTATACTGCTGTGGGTTTTGTTTTCCTCAAATATCCGGTAAACTGTCCCATAGTTGTATGTCTATAATATGCTGTAAGGCATGGTGCATGTTCCTAAATAACCTTGTGGATTGTCTCGGCTGGAATCAAAACCTCAGCAGGGCATTTGTCCCACCAGCAGCACTAAGGTCTGGTGCAACTTTTAACCCAGGGTGTCTAATTTTTCCTCAAGAAAAGACAAAATTTGTGTAGTGTGTGGTAGGCCTGCATAGCTCTGGTCACAGAGAACCTCCAGACACAGTCTTGTGCCATCTATTGCAGTCTTGTAAGGGGGGAAGCAAAACCAGGAAAGTATTTAATGATTTTAACTGTTTCACTAGTGGCTGCAGCCTCTGAAGACGGCTTTCTTCCTTTCTCTTGCTTCCTTTTTCAGAATAGCAGTGTCCTCCACTGGAGCCAATGTCTGGCTCTTGCTTCCCATTTCCAGCTGTTCCTGCAGCCATCCAAACTCATCTCTGCAATAAAGTCTGGACATCTGTGGCAGCAGTTGGGAGCAGAGAATGAAAGTCAGGGCTTTGAGGCCCGCCAGCTCTCTGTCTGGTGGTCTGCAGCCTTGCTGTGCAGTACACTGCCAGGCTCCAAGGATGGCTGCCTCTGGCTTCACAGCCTTCCTCAGGCCAGCACTGCTCCTGGCTCGCTCAGTGCTGGTGTAGCGGGGAGCACAGCCTGCTGCACACTCACGCTCAGGGGGTTCATCAGGCTTGGAGTGAAGAGGCAATGATTTCATCAGTACATGATTCTGTTTGGCTTTAGGGAAAGGCGTTTTCACTGCTTCATGCAGAAGTACAAACGGAAGGGTAAATAAGATGTGTGGCTCACTAGATGTGCTGGCAGTTCCACAGGGCTGAGTGCAGACAGAGCCTGCAGGAGAGCAGGAGTCCACCAAGACCCACAGCCAACCACCCCTCCACTTCTAACTCCCTGCTAAGCACACAGGAGACATGGGGTCAACATAAGCACTGCTTCCATTTTGTGTAGGTGCAGGCTCGTCACGGTGTGTGAAACCTGTGCACGCTGAATTTGCTTTATGGGCAGAAATTCAAGCAGCTGCTCTTTCCCAGAGTCTAGCTGCTGAATTAACTGTTAAACCCCCTGCTTCAAACCCTCCCTAAGTATAGCTACAGGTGCATCTTTGAACAAATATAAATCAGCCAATTAAAAATAAACAAATGCGTGGAGTATTATTTTTTTTCCTTTTTTTCTAGGTAGCAATTAGTTCTTGCATGTGTGTGTACAAACACAATCATGCTGGTGGATACCATTGGAAACACCCCTTCTTTTCTGCTCAAAAAAGTGTGGTTGGTCCAAGTGAAACTAAAAGAGTTTCAGAAATTGCTGGGGCTGTAAACCCACATTCTTACTTTTCTCTGCCTCCATCAGCAAAGACTGTGAAATATTTTATAGGCTTCTACAGATCTTGTACATTTCAAGGCACTTGGACAGAAGGGCTTGCTATTGATGACTCATACACTTTGCCTGTATTAAGTGGATTAGGGAAGTATTTTTTTTGTTGAAAGAACTTCTAAATAGTGTTATCATTTTAGCAGGTAATGCTAATAATCTAGCTTTGCCCATATAAAGAAGGTAGATAAAGGAAAATCTTGAGACAAGTGAGTTTCTGAGGTACGAAAGATGGGTGCCCTGTCTCTGTACCCTTAGGTGAGGTTCAATGGCTGTTAAAGGGTGTCAGACTTGCATAAGTGCATATTACTGAATTGCTAATGAGACCTGAATTATGAAAATGTCACTGAACTCATATAGTCAGCACTAGTTTTGAAGCCCTGGATTATTATGGTCTTTTTCCCAGTGGCTTCTATTTGGTGAACTGTGACTTATGTTACTTCTTCTGCTTCCTTGCCAGTGAAACTTTTAAATGGAACAAAAATAAAAAGTTCGGTAGAACGTAGTGCTTTCTTAGTGCACAAGTGTTGTTGCTCATATTGAGAAAATAGATACTCTGACTACAGGTGATTGTGGAAATGAAAGAGTGGTAAAGACATCTGACTAAAAAATAAATGTGACTAAATTAAGTGGTTGTTCATTCTAAAGTTGATAGTTACAAAAAAATGCAAATGCAAAAAATACTGAATGATATTCAGCTGAAGTTACCATAAAGACTACAGCACAAGATGCTGTTAATATTTATGAACAACTAAACTGTTAAATTTTTTTGTAAAAGAAAAAAAAACAAACCTGTTTTGTTTTAAATACACTTATATTAGGTTCAGATTTCACAGCATGACATTACATTAAACCAGTTTTTATCTGAGAGGGCAAAGTTCAAAGCTTTCCAGTGATATTTTGAATGACTTTTAGCTAGTGATGGAAGTTTTGTTTGGGAATGCATTACAAATCTTAGAGCAGCTGACAAAGGATATTTTGTCTCCTCACATGCTCAAATGTTCTTTAAGTGAAATGTGTGATAAAATTTATATGTCCTCTCATGCCCTTCACAGGGAAAAACACCAACTTAATGCACATACATGTCCTTTTGGAAATCTTTTGCAAATGCTAATTTGTTTCTATACTGTAATGAAACAAAGTTATTGTATATCTTACTTCTTGTTGATGTTGTTGAAAGAAACATTTGGTTAAATTGCCAGGACTTGAGGGGGAAAAAACAGCTGCTTTTCTCTACACTGTGAAATTTGTCTCTTAACTTCCTGATGTACTTGGCAAGGCTTTTAAATCAATGTTAAATAGGAAAACATCCTCATTAGCTGAAAAGCCTTGTGTTTCTGAAAGACATTTATAAAATAACTCCTGACTATTTCACAAATAACTGCATACTGCATTTGCTGGAAATGTGTACCATGTATTTCCTTGGGGATTAAGCTTTTACCTCTAGATACTGTAAAGAAAATAGAAGTGCTTTGAATAAAAGAAAAGGCACAGAGAAACAGAGAATCTGGGTACCACCACAGCTTTCACAAAAAACATGTTCTCTGGAAACAAAGAATTTTTTACATGGCAAGCATGGGACAAGGGGTAAGAATCACTGCAGGATGACAATAG
>VWYP01032442.1:101582-122327 GCA_013400435.1 Pycnonotus jocosus
CTTTCCAACAACACACCTGCCAAGAACACTTTCATTCTGCAGACAAATCAATTGGCAAGAATAGGTTAATTTTCTTCTGAGGTTAGAGGCCAATCAAACTTCCTGACTTGTGAAGCATGCCATAGCTGCAGACCCAAGCTTCTGTTCCAAGTCTGCTGCCATCACCCACTAATGCATCAGACTGGGAACTTCTTACCCATTCCTCCCACCTCTTCTATTCTCCTCTCAGCTTATCTTTTGCTCTATCCTTATTAAGTTGTAGGAGTAACAGAAAAAGTGGAAGTAAGTGATGATTTCACACTTAGCTGTTATGCTGTGGCAAAGTTGTCAGGCTGAGGCTCTAAACCTTAAAATCTCTGCCATGCTGTTGCACACTGTATGTGCACTTGTAAAAGGGATGATGAAAGACTGTGAAGAATCCTGGGATGGTATTCTGGCCCCCACCATTTCAGGTTTTTGTTAAACTGATCTTTCAGGCTTTCTGCCAATTGAAAATTTGAAACAAAAATCTAAATTGCCTGATTGAGAGAATGAGAGGAGTTCCTCTTAGAGGTAAATGGTGACATGGTAGGACATGTCATGTACAAACTTGAGTGACTGGGCCACAGAAAGATGTAGTTTGAAATGATAAAAACACAGACTTCTTTTCTCTCTTTCTTGATGGAATGTAGGTATTATATATTACAAAATATAGTTATTTCACAGATGTATTCTTCAATGGAGTTATTTTTACAATGAAATTAACTGAGCCACCAATTGCTAAATTGTCACAAAATTAGGGCATTTTGTCAGTGGCACTGTATTCATGAGTTGTAGAGTTAGGGCACAAACCAGTGACTGGATGTCAAAGTAAATTTCGGTATCCAGCATCTCTCTATATTGATTTTATTTAATTTTGTGATATTCATGGGAGTAAGGAGAGAAGAAGGGAGAAGAAATCTCTCTTGAGATATTCCTGATGGCTGCCATTGGTTTTGATGTAGTCTTTGCAAAGAAACAAGCCCTTTAAGTAAGTGAGAGCAGTGACTGTGTTACTCATCAGTACACTCTAGAAAACCGAATGTTTGACATTATTGTGGGTATTACACTTTTAATAGAGAAGAGTATGAAATTCTGCATGTAGTTATCATGATAAAAGGCTTCAGACAGGCAAAATCTTTTGATGTATAGGATGAATTTTTAAAAAGTGCATAGGCATCTGTTTATCTGGACATTTTCTGTAAGACCTTAGAATAACTGAATTCTGGATATCCCTCATCCTTTCCATCTTAAAGTTTGATTTTAAAATTAATAATTTATCTACCAATAAAATCTTTACAGGGTAAAAACAAAACAAAACAAAACAAAACAAAACAAAACAAAAAAAAGAAAAAATAATAAAAAAAGAAAAAATACATTGCTGCTTTCTCTGTTGGACTAAAGTTATTTCAAGCATTGAGTGTTTCATTACCTCAACCTGACATTTGAGTACTTCAAGAAGAGAAATATTCTGGCAGAGTCACAAGCACAGTTGGTTCTCAGTAACATGTTGTATTTGTGATAAGTGATTCTCAAGTATGCCAGTGCACAATCTCACTGTATAAGTGAGTAAAGAAGACGAAGGGAGGTTCACAGCACTTGTTTCACAGCACAGTTTTTTGTGTAGTCAAAAGATGCATACATTCTCCAATCACCAGCAAAAAATCTAACTAATTTATTCTTTGTTTGATTACCAATACAGATCTTCCAGAGGTAAGAGAAGAGGATGTGATCTTTTTGCTCAATTAGAGCCATCTATTTCTTTGAAAGCTGTTTTAGGAAAAATAACTTTTCACATGTGCTACACTGACCCTTGACTGCTCAAGGGCTAAGTAATATTATCTTAGATAGAGAGTAAAATTCCTGTGGGGTATTTTCTGGCATCTCTCATGTGGAAATTATTGACTAGCTAGAGAAGTATGTTAATAACTATATAATCTTACTGTTCAAAAAGTAAATTATATATTCATGAGGAGCTTATATATCTTATGCTGAAACTTATTACAAAATTTAATACAACCATTTCTATTTTTCCAAAAATACTTTTTAAAAGCCCTAAAGCACCTTTAATGATACCTTTGACCTTCAACTATTTTATAAATAATGGTAATTCTTAGGGTTCTTAAAAAGATTTCTAACTTCCTTCTGAAGATGAAGAAACTAAGGTTAAAGCATTTTACATTCTTTCAAAAAGAAAAATAGTGAAAAAAAAGGGGCTTGAATCTGAGCTTTCGACATCCTCTTGAATAAGTTCCTCCCTTAAATATTTGTATTAAGCTCAGCATTCCAGAAGGTGCTCCAATTTCTACTTAATGTAGGACTAAAATAGGGTTATGGCTAAAATAAGATTATAGCTAAAATAGGATCTTTGGCCCTCCTAAAATCAGGAAAGTTGAGCCAGTGTTTGACAATTGTTTGGCACACCTGGACTCAAGTCCTCTCTTGGTTGGCTTTCTCAGAAAGGTCTTCAGTACCTGTAAAGGGATGTAAGTAGAACTATGCATCAGAACCAAAAGTGTGATTCACAATTCCATGTACAACTGTTTAGTCACCTTTTATTTTTTGGCAGTGAAGTTTTTAGTCTCTAGAGATGTGTCAAAAAAGGTTTTCTCTTTTTAGTGCAGAGGTGATCAGTGCCCGAGTTTTGTCCAGCATTCAAAGTAAAATCCCTCCAGTTTCCAAGACCTTTCTCCCTAGGTACCCTCTCCTGTAGAACCTGGTGAAGTATGCATGTTTTTCACCCATCTGAAGCAAACCTATGCAATTGAACTTCACATACAGCACACTAATGACCATCTCTCCCTCTTCCTCTTTCCCTGCTCTTCACCTTTCTGCATTGGACCAAGTATAGTGTATACTATATGGAGGGGAAGACTAAGTTTTGTTTCTGCTCTCACAGACAGAGCTATTTGCATATTTTGAATTTGAATTATTTCAGAAATATTAATATTTATAGCTCAACTATGACTATATAGAACTGCTATTTCATGAATATGGTCTTGCTGTTTTGGAAAACTTAATTGCATGAGACTGTTCATAAATTTGTGACATTTACTCTTACAATCAGAATAATGCTGAATGCCTCACTGCTTTTTAGTCATTCACATTTCTGTATGATAACTCTTCTTGGAAGGGATTTATTCATTAAGCTGGGCAGCTTACTGATTTTAAACTGTTTTTTGTTTTGTGTTCTGGACATTGATTGCTGGTGGCTTCACTTCAGTGAACTCTCATCTGTATTTTAGTTTTGGTGCCTGCTTTGTGTGGGATTGCTCTAATTGTGAAAACAAATTTACTTTCAAATAATTCTTTTTATTGGCAGTTATCTACAAATAGCAAGGAAACCATGTCAAAACTCATTTCACTGAACGAAAAATTGTTGTAGTTCATCCTTTCTTGTTTGTTAGTTAGCTCACAGAATGTATTAAGAGAAACTTACTTTTGGCTTTGTTTGGGGTATTTTTTGCATCAAAAATAAATAACACCAAATACCTTTTAAACAGAACATTTTCCTAGTATTTGGAAAGTGTCTTCTCTTCACTATCATTATAAACAGTTCTATATATTTCTGTTTCACTAGATCACACAAAGGTTGATTGTAACTTTTTTAAACTATTGATGACTGAAAAAATAGCTGAGAGAGTTATAGCAAATTAAGGTACTTTATATGCAATATTCTTGCAACTCAGAGTGGGATTTCAATAGAGCTCAAAAGTTGCTTATTTCTGTTCTTCTTGAAGTCCTATTCAACTCCTTTTCTCATCAAAAGAAACTGGCCCAATTTCAATTATCTGCATGAAAATAGAAGAGATCCTACTACTAATTCAGGAATCATCATAAATTATCTTCTTGGGAGTAAAGTGAGAAAAATGATGGGCAAGAAATTGCAAGACATTTTTGAACACCTTCACTCATTGCATTGCTAATGAGACTGAATTCTTCCCAGTGATGGTGATTCAAAATGTTAGGAAGCTGAAACTGTAGATTCCCTGGGGACGAGTCACCCAAGCAGTCAGAGGTTACTGAAGAAATAATACTGGATGGACAAATATCGATCTCTGAGGTTTGCTAAAATTATGAGGCAGGTTGACTTACCAAGTTAGCACAAGTCAATATGCTGTGTGTGTGTACTGGATGGCATAATGGAGAACTCACTCTTGCATGGGGTCAGTAGTTTTCCTCTATTCTCCCTAAACTGATGTACATACATTTGTCAATCTGAATTGTGCAGTTCTCAGATTTTACTTTAGTAATTTTGTCAGTCTCTTACTAGATTCATACAGTTTCCCTGCTAATGGATGTCAACATAAGAGAAGTATTTTCCTTTTTCACACTTTGCTCTTTCTTGGTTATAGTCCCTGATAGAAGTAACTCCTAAAATTAATTAAATTTAAATCATAACTCTGTATTACAGAGGAGCTAAGTCTTTGTGCTGCTGGGATTATGTAGAGGCTGTTAAACCTCAAGAAGCTACAGAGCCTGACACTCTTCCTTGAAGAGCAAGCAACCCCTAGGCTTCAGAGTCATGGCAGTCCCCTTAGGGGAAAAGCCTAGAGAGACTGCACCGTGCCCATAGTGAGCAAAGTGTGTCACCTCCTCAAGGTATTCTGGTTCATATGTTAATCTGTTATCCCCCATTGGTTGTTTCCCTATTTCCTGGTTTTTACCTTACCTAATTGGTCCGTTTTTGATCCTCTCCCTGATTGGTCCCTTTCTCAATCCCTCACCCCATTGGCCAAGTTATGTAACCCCGCCCCATGGTTTCTCTATAAAGGCCCTGCTCTCGCAGGCTTTCCAGTTCTTTTGTCTCTGGGTCGCCAAGGAGGGTGAAGGCTCCTCCAAGACAAGAGGACTGTGTCTCTCCTTCTCTCCTGTGTTGCCCAAGTGGCTTGCTGCTCAGTTACCCTGAAGGAGCTAGAAATCACTTAGGGCAACTGAGTGGCTGCAAGCATGCCTGTGTCATCAAGACACCTTGCTAAAGCCGCTTTTCTTTACCACCTCCTGCCTGCGACAGGGTCAAATGCTAAAAGCTAGGCATTCTTTTTACTATTGTGGATTCTCCGGGAAACTGATTTTCCACTCCTGGCAAGGGTTTAATATTCAGACATGGATGATCCTCAGAATCCATCATGTTCACTGCCTGTCCAGAGTAAACCTGTGTCCACAGTAATGTATTATTACAGATAACAGTCCTGATCCTGAAGGACAAAGCGCTGTATTTTTAGAGAAGGAAAAAAAATTCATCCTATATATGCATGCTTGAAATGTATTTTTGTAAAGTTTCTGTTCAAACATGGCTGTGTGTCATTGTTTGCAGCAAATTAAATTTAGGTAAGTTTTCCTGAAAAAAACTGGGCTGTGAATGTTATCCATTATGCAAAGAACTGTAAATGCAGAAAAATGAAACCAAGTAATGTAAAATCTAAATATCGTTAGTGGGGTGACTCTTATGCAGTTGGTTACTAGGTTCAGATTGGAATGTTTTAGGGAGGAACCTCAGGAAAAAAAATTCACACTTTGCTCATGGGGTGAGCTTGCAGAGTGTGAACATTAGTACTTTCCAGATAACCTTCACACTCTACTCCACATGCCAAGGTAAAAGTTCTCCATGACCTTTCAACTTATCAAGGACTGAAGAAATATTCTTGTCAGCGTCTGAAAAGGCTGTAAATAATTGGTTCTACTTTTAACATATACCTCTGAGTCTGTATCAAAATATAATTTTGCATTGTAAAGAGAAGAAGCAAAGAACCCAAGCTGACATAGCCCTTGAGCACCTTCTCAGCATTCTTAGCTTTATTTAACAAAGCAATCGGTATTTTACAATGACCTTTCCCTGCAAATTTAATTTTAATTTTCTTTTATCCATTGTTTTAGAGATTGAAAATGTCAGCCCCAGGCATTCTGATTTCCTGCACTTTGCAAGCATTGTATTTAGCTCTTGGCAATAAAATATAAGCAATGCCAGGATATCATGACCCTGTAAATAAATTGCAGGATAACAGATTTGGGGCCTCTCTCTAAATTAAAGATGGACTAAACAAGATTTGAGGTTACAAATATATTAATGAGATTGTATTTTTTCTCCTCCAATTTTTATTGCTTTAAAAGTACACTCCCTGAGAAAAATTTTTGGATAATTAAAAATGTTTATGCAATGGCAAACCGTAGTTTTACTTGCTTCAGTGAAGGGATTTCAAAACCTTAGAGGGTCTTACCCTTTTGAAAGAAAAACTATTGAGAATTATTAGACTTTCAAACCATACTCTCTTGTAGAATAAAGATGATTACAATCATAATTTTTTCTTGTCTTTAATGTCAAAACACCAGTAATTGGGGATTTGTGGGTCCAGCGTTCAAAGATACATATAACATTTATGTGCAAAAAAAATTTGGTTTTTAATCTCACAGGATACAGGATTCACTCTTTGAGTAAGCATATCTCTGTATGCCAACTGCAGTCACATTCTAACTGGTTTGTACATGTCTCCTTTTGTAGCCTCTTGCCTGTGTCCGTTTTAGCAGTTTTCAGTGAATAAAGATATCATCTATTTCTGCAGGTCAAATAATCCTTAGCAGTCAGAAAAGTCTGAGGGAACAGTGCCCTGGTTATTTGGCTGATTGCACCCAAACAGAAATCAAAACTGTAAGTTACGTTCTAAAATCAAGTGCACAGAGGCTAGATTTTGTAGGCAGTGTGATCGGTTATTTGCATGTTTCCTTCCTTTTGCCTTGTAGGAAGGTGTTTTGTCTTGGAGATGAAATAAGCAAGGGCTAAACTAATTAACTAACCAGCAGTGATCTACAGTCTCAGCACCTCACATTCCTGAAGATTTATCCCATTTTGAATACACTGCCATTTCCCTCCAGGGAAATAAAGATTGCTGCCTATTAAAGATGGGGACAGAAAAAGGCACCTTCACTGGAGACAGCCTGTACAAGAAAATAATACTGTAATCATTCCCTCCAATCAGCTGAAAAGGATTAAATCTTCTGCTTCTGAAGTAATGTTCCAATTGAGCCTTGGGGAAGAATAATTCATGATTAGGGAGAAGGCTGGTCTAGCAAATGTGAACATTATGTCCGTTACTTAAACACACTTCCTGGGCTGACTGCTAATGTACCCAGGGGACCTTGCAGCAGCAGCAACTGATAGCAGCTATGAAATAGGCCGACAAGGACAAGAAGTATTATCATCTGCATTCAACAGCACTACATAGACTTTACCACTGTTAAATCACTGCCTTTGGTAAATAGCCCAGATAACTCATTTTAATAGAAGAATTCTTCTCTTCTTTATGTGTATTAAACAACAGACTCTTATGAGCTGTGGCAGTGTATTGATTCCTGGGAAAGGCAGCGTGAATACCAATTCTGTAATTTATGCTGTTTTGCGGCTCTGGGTGTATTTGTTATGCATAGTGTATTAAACATTCAATAGCTCAATTTAATCTTTGCAGCCAAATTGCACAGCATATCATGCCAGATAGTGGTTGTTTCATATACACAGCCCATCTGCTTCCTGTTCTATAATTCATTCAGCAGGCCAAGTTTCTGGCAGCCTCAGGCTATCATACATATATATGGGTGTGTATATATGTGTGTGTGTATGTGTGTATATATCTACACACACACACACACACACACACGTACAGACATAGACACACATGCAGACTTACCTAAGGATATCAAAGTGTTTGATGCTCCTTCATTTTCTGGTGTTACTCTATGACTGAAAAAACTTACTAAAATTGTCACAAAAAGCTGTTTCTTAGAAAGGTGTTCTTAATTTTAAAGGAATTGTGGAGGTAGTATTTCGAACTTAGCTCTGTGAGGGTTTTTAGAGGCCAGTAGTAATTGAAAGTTAAGCTAAACCAAAACAAAGCACTCCTTTTCGTCCAGGAAAAATAGCTCTTTCCAAATAGCTCTGAGGGCACACTTTTCCTAAGTCTATACTGGAGCTCTAACCTATATTCTGGCTGTTTCAGTTGTCCTATTAGCTTTATGTACATCCATTGTGTACATGTATGCAATGTGCTCTTCTCAAAAAATTGCTTTGAAGGTATCCTAACCATGGCAACTGGGGTGTCAGACTCCAGGCTGAGCTGAGGAACTACAGCTGATAGCTGTGTAGGACACGTCTCTTGACAGCTCTGTGGGGGAATTTGTGCCAGAGGTTTTTCACTCAACTCTCAGATGCTGTGTATTGGAAGCCTTGGCAAGCTGAGACTGGTAATATCAGCTGATATTGGTGGATAGGAGGCTTTCTGAAGTGGTTTCACTTAACTAAAGGTCTTGTCTTCCTTATCTGTGAGATATTCTGACATAAAAGACATCTTCCAAATCTGCTTTGCATTTCTTTCCTCCTTCCAGTTATATCTTCAAATTATTTCCCCCTAGTAGTTTATTTGTGATTTTGGCATTTATTTTGAACTAAGTGTGGTATTTTGTTGTGGAGAAGTAACATGGTCTCTACTTTAAGGTACCTAACTTTATCTAAAACTACTGGTAATTGCGCCCTCATTAATTGCCCTGGAATTTGGCCCTGCAATGTTGGAATGAACACATCTTATTAAAAATGGTCCTTGCTGAATGGAGCTGGAAGTGAAGACGGACAACACTGGTACAGGATGGTAGTGTTTCTTGTCTAATGACACCTCCTGAGTCCTGTTGGGGAAAGTTTATATTGATTTTTGTCTCCCTGCCCTCTTTCCAAACATAGTAGGAAAAAGGCTTATCAGCATAAGTTGTAATAAATGTCACAGTTTCAATCTGACATTTCTGAGTAAGAACTACTTGTGGGGTTATGATTCAGAACTGGCATACTTCATCTATGTTACAAGCTTAGATCATCAGATATATACTTAAATTTATGATCAGCTACAGGAAGAGTCAGGCAGATTTTATAAACAATTTCGTGCTTGTGCCACTTGGAACACAAGTGATATATGTCTTGCTTTCTTACTTTTCATCGGGTGAAGAACATACTTTCTGGTAATAAATACTAAAATAATTTTCTTTTTTTTAGATAGAATTCAACTCAAACAGAAGGATGTAAGCAAATACAAGACATCCATGATTTTACATAAATACAACCTGGGACAGCATTTTCCCAGTCACTAAACTGTAGAACTTCAGAAATTACAGACTAAGAAAAAAACACAGTGTGATATTAAAATATTCTGGTTTACTGAAAAAAAAAAAAATTCTTAAAATAAAAGCAAATACATTAAAGATGTCCTTCACTTTCCTTGTTGTATGAAAAACTCTTACACTGTGTGTATGGAATGGAAAATAGCAGTAGAAAATGACCCTACTAAAATTAGACAGTGAGAAAGGTAAAATAGTTAAGAGGTAAGAACACTCTTGATGTTCTTACACAACTAAGTCCTTTGTCCCCTGCATTTACTGCTGCTACTTCCTCCTTGCATTGCATCTCCATACTGATATGCCAAATGCTCAATTGCTCATGTCAAAAGCAAAAATGTTATTTTCTTTTCTCTCTTATCAATGAAGTGTAATATTAATAACCAATTTCTGTCTTCCTTTCAATACCTATTCTATACAAAATGTATCTCTTCAATATAGTAGCATGATTGTACATAGTGCTGCAAAGATTGACCATTTTCCTATGAAATCTACAGAAGCTTTAGCTCCTTCAGGGATGAATACAGATGACTTTTTTGTGGTTGGACTTGAATGTCACAGACCCAGCTGCACTAAATTAGCTCCTTCAACTTTGAAAATTTTATTTGAAAGACAAATTACTGTATTGAGATTTTCCTTTTAAATACATTCCTAGCTAAACACAGAGGTGGGAACGTGAAGTGATCTGGTAAATTTAAATAAGTCCATATAAAAATCAAATTTAAAAACTGACATATAACTATATGTTTATCATCCAATATGTGATAAAAGGAGAGTTAATGATTCTTTTTACTGTATCACATGAGATCAAAGAGACTGTGCATGGAGATTTTTGCTCAATCTACAATCTACTTTTGCTCAATCTACAATAGCAAAAATTACTCTAAACCCAACTCATCTGTAGATTTCAATTCCAAGCTGAGAGGCATGGTGTAAAGGTGACATAGGACATGATAGAAACAGTAGTCTCAAGAACTTTGGAAACACATAGTTTTAGAGAATATAAAATGAAGATAAAGTTTTTCAAAACATATTCCTTATACTGGCTGTGTCGGACTGAAATGCCGCTTGAATTATGTCAGAGGAAACTTTATGCAAGAGGAGCAAAGCTTTATATTTAGATGAGTATTTAGTAACTGCATTGCCTAACAGATGTCACCTAGCTGATACTATTCTGAATTTATATACTGGTATCACTGAGGGAGCTTTCAATTTTTGCTTGCTCTGGAAGGAGGGGGTCCCAATCAGCATTTAAAAAAAATTTAAAAAAAAAATTACAGGTGCAGTAACTAACTGTCCACATATTCCACTACACAAGCTGTACCAGCTTGTTAGAGATTGTCTGAGTCAAGCAGGGCTTGGACCAGTGAACTAAAAGGCAAAAGAAGGCATTTTTGCTGTCTGGTTTTGTTTAGATGAGACAGATGGTGCACACTGGCAGCATTAAATGTCTGTGTGTGTGACAGCACTGGAGCTTTGTGCTGTGTAGCATTCACTGTGCTTGTGGCTGTCCCCAAGGTGTGAAAACTCCAGCTGACTTACTGGAGTATGTACTTGAGTCTGGAGAGCAGCACTTGGTCCTGTACCTGTGGATGTCAATGCTTTTATTAACTTCCCTGAGACTGATCACTGACCCTGTTGCTAGAAAGTCCTCCTTAATTGCTTCTTTGCAAATTTGAGACATTTAGAAATGCAGAGCAAATGCTTTTCTTCTCTTGTAGTCAACTCAGTTGTTTAATTGAGCTCAAATCTTTGGCTATTAGCAGACATGAATGTAGATCTTAAATTTTTCTTTTGGCATTGTGAATAGATTTTGTGCTTTGGCATGCTTCTGCAAAATGCATCCAACAATGTGACCTGAGCACACAGCTGAGAGTCCTCTTCCTAATGAATCAGCCTTGATTTCAGTAGCTGTATTTTATACATTATTATGTCCTGCTGACTTGCTTGGTTGTGGAAATATGGAGTACAGCTGTTCAAGAATCATTACAAGGCAAATAATTTTTCCTGTCTACACTATGAGATAGAAATCCTTTCACTCACTCTAGCCATCTTATTTGTAATTTCTTATGCCATTCCTGCTTCTGTCAGAAACTACTGACCAAAATCAGCAATCCTACTGATGCATACCACCGGTTAGCAAACTTTTGAATTTTTTCAATAGTTTTTTTATTCAAACATTCAGCATAAACAGTTAGATGGTGCCATGCACTACTGTTTTCTTCAATTAAAAAATCACTACAAAGTTAAGTGGTAGTGGTTCCTTTCCTCTTTCCTTTCTGTGGCTTTGAATACAACCACAAAACTTGCAATCTTCAATTACCTCCAGGGTCAAATGCATAATGTAACAACTTACCTCCTGTTTGATTTCCAAACCCTGGCACTCTGGGGATATATCTTTATTGTTGTGGTGTTGACTTGTAGCACTACAGGCTAACAAATCAATTCCTCCTTCAAACCATCCTATCACCTGTCGATATGAAATTCTAGCAATTACTAAAGTGGTATGGCGGCAAAGCATCTGAAAAACATTCCCTATTGATTAGTTCATTGCTCCAGAGTATGATGAACTTGTTTAAGAAAAATTGATCTGGCAAATTGATTTTTTGTTTTTATCAACGAATCATATGAATGCAATTTAAGTAACAATATTTTTGCCCTCGAGAATGTGTAATATATATTTGGTGTATGTACACATAAATCACAAAAAAAAAAAAAAGTCTTGGGGTGATTTTATGATGATACTCTATTCCCTAGTCTGCTTTATGCCCAGAAGTGATGGCTGCTGCAGCTTTAGGATGGACCTAGGGAAAGGGCAGGGAGGCTTGGGCTCCTACTATGCAGGTTTTATTCAAAGTGTCTCTCCCCAGTGTGCTCTCAGCTGTTATATCACTGCCTTTGCTAGATTAGTTCTTTTGTTAGCTCAAGCAAGAAGTTTCTTTTCTTATTCCTTTCCCCACTTTTCCCATGGACTCCAGCATCGACTCTTCAGCTTTTTGGTTTTTTTTCTTGACCTGATCAAGATGGTCTCTCGGGAGCCTGCTCTGGCTGGTCCGAGCCCCAGAAAAACTGAGCCAGCAAAAGAAAGGACACCAAAACCCCACCAGCTTCTCCTGCTGTGAGGAGGAGACCAACACCACAAGTCCAACAGGTTCCCATCTGTTTTTCCCGAGCTGCTGTGAACTCCTTTTCTCTTCTCTTCCTACAGACAAAGGAGCCAGCCACCGTTTTTGTCCTCCCAGCCACACGCCCAGCTGGTGGGTGGGGGTAAGGTTTTGAAAGTTTGCTATCTAACATTTCTTCAATCTTTTTTTCTTCTGTGCCTTGCAGGCACCTCTTAAAAAAAAAAAAAAAAAGTTGGTGGTTTTTTTTTTTTTCACTTTCACACACTGATTTTCGTTTCTCTCATTGGCAAGTGGGATTACTGAAGACCTTCTCTTTAGAGAAAGCACTCATTCCAGAGCATTTTTCTCCTAAATTTGTCTCTAAACTGAGACAAAAAGGAAGGATTTTATATGAAACAACTTCAAATTTGGAATTTTTTCTCAAATTTTTTCTCTTCCAAGCATCGTTTTCTTATGGCCCAATTTTTTCATTTCTGTAATCAAAAGTGTATTGAAAAGTGAAGCTCCAATATTTAATTAATAAATCCATTCCCTTGGGATGTACCAGGTTGGTTGGGATATGTGCTCTTTTATTCAAAGTCAAGATGCAATTTTTCACAACCAGTTCCTTATAATGCAGATGATGAAGGGAATAATTAATACTTGGAAAGTATAATATAATTTCAGCTTTGCTACTATGTTCTTGCTGCTCTGCTTTCATTCTATAGGAGCTAAAAGAACCCAGCCCATATCAACCACAATCTTCTGCATTACAATGCTTTGAAAGGTATTGCTACCACTAAGGGCATGCAAATGATCAAAGACTTAATAGTAAAATCAGAAATAAATTTCTCTCCGCCTTGCTTTTTTCCTCCCTGCACCATTTCAGGCTTTAGAACCGTATAAAAATCAATGTTGAACAAACCCAGGAATTCTGTTCCTATTCAGAAAAAAAATAGTAGTAATTTGCCACAGTACTACTGTATTCTAGAAACTTATCCTATAAATCTTGTTCCCAGAGTTACTTTAGCATAATGTATGGAACTTAAGAGAATGCAGCATGGAATCTGCTGTGTGTTTGTAAAGACATGGTCAATTAGTCATTTTTCACTTTTGATGTCTATGTAAGATCTTCTAAGATATGCTGAGAAATCACTGGTGTTTGTTGGGTCTTCAGTGTTACTGTGTAAATCTATATGGCAAGTATTAACATTTTTCTTCAAAAATATTACATTCAGTACCTTGAATATCTGTGAGTGTATTGAATTTGAATGACAAAGACAGCAGTAGCAGAACTCATGAAAAACTTCAAGTTGTCAGATTTGTTGTTGAATCAAGGGTCTTGTTTTTTGAATATTTTCCACATAGCATGTGACACAAGACTGTTTTCAGCAAAATTGTTCCTTATATATCATGGTAAGCTATAGTGAGTGAAACACACTCATAATTTGAAAGTGAAATAACAATACATATTTAGGATTATAGAATCATTTATGTTGGAAAAGATTTCTAAGATCGTCAGTCTGACAATTAACCCAACTCTGTAAAGTCCTGCATTAAACTATGTCATCACATGCCATATCCTCACTGCTTTTAAATACTTCAAAGGATTTTGACTCAACCATCTCCCTGGACTTTTTCATTTGAGAGGTTTTTCCTAATGTCTCTCTTAAAGCTCCTTTGGGGCAACACGATTCCATTTCCTCTCCTCCTGTCACTTGTTACATGGGAGAAGGGACCAACCTCCATTCCCCCAAGACTCCTTGTCTCCGGGCTAAACAACCCCATCTCCCTAAGCTGCTTCTTATAAGGCTTGTGCTCTAGACCTTTCACCAGCTCATTGCTCTTCTTTGAGGGTAATAAAGCAATGGTTCATTGGTGAGAGGTGATTAGCAGCAGCATAATGAGCAAACTGATACTTCTGAAGGAGAGTATGCCCCTTTGAAGTCATTAAACTATTTGCTTATTTGTGTATTGCAACCTGATGCAAAGGTAAACATGTAATGATATGAGTTTTGTCCATAATGTGCTCAATAGTTCAGTGGATGTGCATCATGTTTGAACCACCACTGTATTAAAAGAATAACCTGTCAAAAGGAGAAAAGAGACAAGTGCCTCAATTTCACAGAGGAAAGCAAGTGAGATATAAATTGTTCTATACCCTGGTAGACTGTTAGCGTTTAAAAGGAACAGTAATCAGTGAATGAACAAAACAGCTTGTCTTGGTAAATTATGCCTTTCAGTTTCTTTCACTTTAAAGTTTATTTCCTTAGATATTGCATGGCATGCTTGTTTGCCATGTCAGAGTGTTAATCACAGTGTGAAACACTGTGATTTCCTGCAAGGATAAATGAACCCAGAAATGTTCTGAGTTCAGATCAAGTTGAATGCCATGATGGTGATCCAGTCTAATTTTACATTTAAATCAATGCCTAACTGGGCGTTTAATCTGGCTCTCATGGGACAGCAATTTCATTTGAAATTCAAAACTTTGCTCAAACTATGATAGTTGTTTTATAAAGTCATAGGATTTGTAGATATTAAGGTCATATTTATGAAGTCACAAATCAGAGCTACATGAATGGGTTGGGGAAGTGTAAAATGACCTACATTGCAGTACTTTGAGGTTTCTCCTCCTAATGGAAAGGCAAGCACACTCACTTTTAGAAATCTTCAATGCAGCGTGATTGTTAAGAAACTTTTGTGCTCAAATGTCTATGAAGCTTTAAAATAGAAACATGGAGACATAGCAGAAAATAACCTTTATGTGACCTTAGGTGTTCCCTAATAGGTGGTTTACTCTTTGTGATGACAATGCACTGCTTCCTACCTCTTTTTCAGCCTCTTTACAAGTGTGCATGTTCTGGACACTTCTCTTCCTCCAAATCTTTGAAAATCAGTCAAAGTACCTCTTCTGCACTTGTTTTTGTTTCTTTGTTTGTTTTTAAAATTGGTTGTGTGACATCAGTTTTGAAAGGAAGCTGCTGTTATTTAGTGTTCATTCTATAAGTATTCTACAAACTGTAAAAATTATAGTCACCCGAATGTCTTAGACTAAAAAGCTACATCTTTGCTGTCTTCGAGAGGCCAGATTTGTAAGTCTTGTTTTGTCTGCATCCGTGATCCTTGGGTGTTAGTAGCTTGGCAACATTCCTCCTTATTTTGTAAGAACAGGGTGAGTTTAAGCTGTTCATAAATACTTTCTGAGAAACACGTCTTCAGGGTTCACTTGGAAAGACTCCTGTGAGTTGTTTTTCTGTCCCCAGTTGTTGTTTCTAAAAGGGAAAAATGTAATGTATTGTGGTTAACTATAATAACCAGATGGAAAAGCAAAGAAAGTTGGCATTAACTGATTAGTGTAATTTGTATGCAAAATTGTTTTGATCAGTCTTGATCAGGATTAAATTTTTGACTGAGTAATGACAGAACAGCTAAGCAGGAAAAGCAAACGAATTGAGACTCAATGAGTCATGAAAATATGGCAATGCAATGTCCAAAATATTTTACATTTAATGAATAATTAGGGCTTGGTTATAGAAGGATATTGATAAAGATGGTGCAGGAACTTAACAGGTCACTAAGAAAGCTAAAACAGCATAAAATGGAAGCTGAAATATATACTACAAGCATGAATGTGAGTGTTCATTTTTACTTTTGAATTCATTCAATATCATTCAGTCACTGAACTGAATTTTTCCTTTATAGATAGGCCTGTATATATAGGATACAGAATTTTTGCAAATACTGGATTTTTGTTAAGTACTTATCCCGCTCTAACAAAGAAAGGCCTTGTTTCAGTATCTAATTCTGAGGGTTTTACTGGATGTTGATATTTTTTAAATGTTTACAATACTGCAACATTGCAAATTAATATGAGCAGATATGTCTGCTGAAGCCAAAGCACACGGATAAAGAGAAATTTGGAAACTTGTTGGCAAATTGGAATCTTATTATGTCAATACTTGTCACATTTTAAGGGTGTCTGGTGATTAAAGAATGTAAATTAATATTACTATAGGAAAATAATGGTAATTTTCTAATTCATTGCTCTTTTTGGCATTTTGTATACCCATTTTAGCAGTTTCTCAGGACATGAATGCTTATTGCAATTTCTCTTTGCTGTAAAAATTCTGGAATTAGAGCTAGTCTCAAAATTGTTCATATAACTAGGTTTTTTTTTAATTTTGAGACCCTGTGCATTTTGGCTCTAATTTGGGAAAAGAGCAAAATAAACATCTTAAACAGTGAGACATTCCATTCTTGATGCATATCTTCTTTAATAAAATGCTTGATGTACCAATAACCTCGTCTTCATCCTTGGAAAATTTCCAGCTGAATTTAGATAATTTAAAAAAATTTTAAAGATTTTCAAAGATTTGTACTTCTGGATGTTGTTCTTACTGCCCTATTCTTGTTACAAACTGTGGGATTGCTTTGCAGTAGTTTTAAAGGTGGTATGTGTTAGGAATTGCAGGCAAGCAACTGCAAGTATTTTATATACTTACTCAGTTTAATGTACTCTGATATTTTCTTTTTATCTAGTCTGTCTGCTTCCCTTCCTCCCTAGCTCCTAAACTGATGCTCAATATTCAGCCTTCAGAGACTTCAAAGATTCGCCTGAGACAACAAAATCACTGTAAGAGACCCACCAAAGCATCCTGTGGTTTCTGACCATTTACCTTCTGACTGCGTACCTTCTGACCCTGTATGTCTGATAAACAAGCGCAGGGCTGTCCAAATTCCCCATCTCTTTGGCTGTCTCTCTTTCCCAGTACAGTTGCATTGAGACATAACAACTAATCTTCATTAGAAATATGATTCATAATACAATTAATTGTGTGAGGAAGTGAAAAAAACAGTCCTTAAGAAGGCCTGCCTCTAAAACAAGTCCCAGCATGGGCTGAACACTGTGATTAAAATTTCCCTGAAGAAGGCAGATACAAAGGGATCTGGTGTTTCATTCCCTTGTTTTCCATTGTCGGTTTTTGGGGAGATTGAAATTTTTTTAGCAAAGAAAGTATGGAAACTAAATCCTAATATGTTGTTCTTGCTATTATAATTAAATAATTAGCTACAATAGCATGGCACTTCTATTTTTTTCCCTGTGACTGCCCTCAGTCTCATACTTTCTGGGAAATCAGAACTGAAGAAATATATTTTTAATTCAATACTCAATTTAATTAAATGGTAAAATTATCTTTGTGACATCCATGACTAGATTTTTTGTTTCAAATATGAAAATACAAGCTGGAAGTATAACCCTCCCACATAATATAGTTTGGCATATTATATGTACTTGTGGCTGAAGTTAAATGCTCCAAGAACTTTTCTTAAATTGATCTACAGACAGCTCCTGACCCATTACACAGAGGTGATATCTCCTATAGTTTGGGAGGATTTGTAAATAGCACTCAAATAATCACTTAAAAAACAATAATAGAGTTTCAAGAAATATTTCTCTAAGATGACAATGAAAGGGTGTTGTTTAATCCTAAAAGAAATCTGTGGAAGTGGTACTGTATTTTAAACAAACAGCATTGAATGGAATTTGTAGTCTTTCAACTTGTTATAGTTCACTAGAACTGAATTTTTAATATCACTAATTTTCCTTCTTTTTTTTTTAATGTCAAATGCTTATTTCACAAATAGAAATTAATATTTGCTTGTATTCTAAGTGCAAAATTGTGTGGTGCTTGGGATAAATTTCTTCAAGTGATTTTCCTCCCTACTCTTACAGCCATTACAACAATTTACTTTTTTGTCCTCATTTGACAAAGTGAGCTTAAATATGGATAACCAATGTTTGATTAGCATATAGTTAACTGAAAGTGTGCTGCAGGTGGACAGATATGCTCTCCAAATAGATTATGGCAAGGATCAACAAAGCAGAATATGGGAATAGAGGCTCAGAATTGTGTTGATATTCAGCCAAAGTTGAATACTTAATTCCCGTGGAAATCTCATCTAACTGCAGTTCAATTTTATGTTGTAGATAATGGGTGAAGAAATATAAAATACCCTTAAAATATTGTCTATCCTACTGTCCAGAATTATGTAAATATTTTTGCCAGCTGTGTCCTCTTTTCTCTAATCTGTCTGCTTTGTTATTATAAGTGGTTTGCTATTCACCACAATAACATGAGTGTAGAAACACCTGGAAACTGAATTTTATAAATCTTTCTCCAGATTGAGGGAAACACAAGGAAAAGCAGCCAACTTAAATACAAACTGTTGTGGCAGACAACGATTCATTATCATGTTGCACTCTGAGTGACCAAAGAAAGATGCAGGCTTTGCTTGGAAAACCTATTAGGGATGTTGAGCTTCCATGAAAGGAAGGAGGATTGGCTGTTAGGACTTGTTTTCATTGCAGAGAAAACAAGTGAAGTTACTTGTGCTAAGTACTAGTACTTTGCCAAGCAAATCTGCTGAGGTGGCTTCTGCATAAAAACCAAAGAAGGAGTTGCTTGTAATGGAAATAAAATAAATGTATATGAGCTGTTCTTTGGACTCAATAAAATAAGAATATTAGCCAGACTCGGAGTGTCTCTATTTAACTCCTATATGTAATAAAATATGTTTTCTAGTTTATATCACAAGTCTATCAGTGTGTACTATAAGCAAACCAGCAGGAGATTCCAAGTAACAACTTGGAATTTACAGTTTAATAGGAAAATTAAAATAAAGTAATAGTAAAGAAGCACTGGCTTAAACTGACAGTCAGAATACAACCTGACACTCTGTTGGTCAGGGTGGTGGTAGCAGTCCAATTAAATGGTGTCCTGTTGGAGTGATAGATGTGGTTCTGTTGAAGTGGTGATCCTGTAGAAGGGTCTGGTCTTTCTCTGGAAGTTCAGCAATGATCATGTCACTCTGGTCCTCTGGGAATGCAGTTGGTAGGGCTGCCTGTGGCATTCTAGGCCTCAAGTTATATCCAGGTAGAAATGCTTGGTTCCTCCCTCTGGGCAGAGCATCTCACAGTGGGATGATGTAATTTAATCAGTCATGCAGTGAGACTTGATGGCCCATTAGCAGAAGATAGTCCTCTGGAGGGAGTTTTCAGGGATGAGTCATGGGGAAGATAAAGAACATTGCCTCTCCTTTCTTAGCAGCTTACATACATACTTTTGGTTACTTCTTGTAACATAAGACGCAGTGCTGCTGGAAAAGGTAAATATGAGAACTTCTTGGTTTAAAAATGTTCTAAGGCTTCATTTCTGTGTGATTAAGGCTTTTAAGTTGCCGTATTCTTCTAGGATAACTTGCAAAGAAAGAAATTTTCAGTTTTGTAAATAGGTGAAGGTGTTGAGCCAAGATCAGTTGTGTTCTCTGCTGTGGACTTGCTGTCTAAAGGATGTCTGATCTAAAGATTCATGAGCTTTTGGTTTGAAGTCTGGGCTTGGTGAGATGTAAATGGATGACCACTTCACTATATGAGGTGCTGCTCCTCTGTTTAGACAAAGGATGTGTGAACACACAATTGAGTTTCCCTGCAAATATAAGAAGCTGAGCAGCAGAGCTTGCTCACCTGCATGCCTGAAGTCTGAAAAATCTTGAGGACCTGCAAAGCCCTGTTTAGTTTGTTTTAAGTAACACTGTAAGCTTTTCGTTCATGAGGAAGACTTTCTAGTAACAGTTTTGGAGCATTGCCAGTCCTTGCTGTTTTGTCACAAAGTGATGATAGTTCAATGTTAACCTCAGGCTCTGGTTCCTGAGAACAGGTATTAAACAGAAAACAAATCTTTCACTGGGGATACAAGGAAACTAGAAGAAAAGTTTATTTATTTCTAGCTATAGAGAAAAATTCGAAATTTGGCCTTGGACTATTCTAAAGAGTCAAAACAGAGATGGTAAATCTAAAGATATGACATTACCTTATCTTCTCCTCACTCTAATTTCGTGTTCATGATATTTAAGTCAGCTTTAAGATATTTAGCCTACTAGTTTATGACTATCTGGGAAATGACCAAGACTAACTACATTAGTGCAAATAATTCTTTTTTGCTGAGCTTTGTCTTTTACTAATTCTTCAGAGGTGGCTTTTACATAAACTTTATTTGTTATTACGGATACATAATTTTCTGGCTCGTGTTCTTTGAAACTCTCCACCATTTGCCTACTGTCAATGAGCTAAGAATAATTAGGATCAATCACAGAAAAATGTATTCCCTTTTCCTCTACTTTGTCTCTCTAAACAAACAAACTGTTAAAATCGTTGAGCTTTGGAACAAAAATTCAAAGGTGTTCTCCTTCATATCCAAAATCCACACTAGACATGATGACAGGAGTGAAGGCTATCTTGAAGGTATATGGTGCAACTGGATAGCATATTGTACTTTTAGAGTGTTTTAGGTAAAATTTGAAACGATGCTGAAATGATCTTTTCTTGTATTCTACGTGTCTTTCAGTGAAGGAAGACCTTACATTTATTGGGTTTCAGTGAGCCTCAAGATTAAATAAAATAAAATAAATGAAT
>VWYP01032443.1:0-13890 GCA_013400435.1 Pycnonotus jocosus
ATATATATATATATATATCTTAGATACTCTTTCCAGACTTCTTGGAATGATGTTTTCTATCTCCACCAGGACTTTGGACCTGTGTAGCAGGTCAATTAAATGTTCTGAACTTCACTCTGTATATAGGAATCAGACTCTGAGGCTGAAATCCCAATTGCTTTGTTTCTACAACTCTTTCCAAGAAGTTTCCAGTTTTAACTTGACCAAGTACTGCCCTCTGAGCAATGTTTTATGGTAATATTTGCTCTGGAATAGGTGGATGTGTAAGTTATTAGACATGAATATTAGACATTTACTTTATAGACATAAGATTTTGATGTCATTAACCTGTATTCCTGTAGGTGTGAATCTTGGGTTAGCTCCAAGAGCTGGAGGTCCTAGCAAAAATTTGCTCACTGTTCAATAGACATACCATTTGAATTTCTAGATTTCTTGCAAAGGGTACTGACTAGTCCTCTCATTGCTGAAAAGGACAAAATATTGCAAGGGGAAGCATAATGGCATGATTTCCCAGAGTAATTTAATTGCCTCTGATGCTTTCCTACATTTTGATAGCAGTATCAGAAGAAACAAGGTACTGCTTCCACAACTTAATGATAATGCCTTTATCTAGGACAGCAATAATTGAGTTTTAATGTCCTGCACAGTTGCTTGTCATAAATCCTCTCTGTGTGAAACTCTAACCTCTAGAGTTAGGCAAGATTAATGGTTAACAGTGTATATAATATTTATTAAACCTCTTTTTATATTGCTTGGCAATCTGTGCTGCCATCAAACAACTTGAAATAATTGACATTTAGCGCATCAACCTTCTTTTGACTAAGAAGTATGACATTCATGGAGATAGTAAACATTTGGCAATTGCTGTAAATGTCTCCAAATTTAACGCCATGACCTTTTCTCAGGTAAATGTTTTGGGATAAAATGTAAATAGTGATTTGCTGTATGTCAAATATCATGCAACAGCAAGTTTACTGTCTTATTATTCTTGAGAGGTTTGCAACTTGATTTTGACCTGTTGGTTCATCTTTTAAACTTTTATAAAAAATACATACGTGTGTTTATTTCAGTCTATTTTTATGGCATGAAGACTAAAAAGTTAATTGAACTTTTTGAGGGGCTAGTTTTACAGTTCTATTGACAAGAACCCAGTAAAATTACTCTTAAAATAATGAGACACATAAATTTTAGCAAGGTGAATTTAATATTGTCATATATGTCACAGTATTTTAACTTTTTTTTCTTTTTTGTTGTTTGTTTGTCCTGTCATGTACTTTGAAGACAGTGCTCCAGAAACAAACAAAATGAGTGAACAAAATTCACACTAGGAAAAGCAGCTGAAGAAAAAAATTTCTACAAAACCTCCAAAAGTGTTGGATTCATTAAGGCAAAAAAGACATTACTATGTCATGACTGAACTTGGTCCAGAATGAGCACAGCAGGGGTCTGACTGCATGTGAGGTCAGCAGACAATTATTTATATCTAACCACTTTGAAGTACAGTTAATTTGGAAAGAAAAGCTGGAATATTTTCCTATAGAGGAATTTTTAGGAGCGAGGTCACAATCTATTGATTGAAGAATTGAACAATCCCTGCTATCAGGGAATGGTGTGAGGTTTTGCACTGTGCTGCTGCGTGCTGTGCTGTTCCTACCTTGCCTTGAATTAGCAATGAAATAGCAAGTGTTATAACTCGTTGGTCCTTCTCACAGATGCTTCCCCATGGAAGCTGAAGGCATGTAGCAACTTGCTGGACCTTCTCATAGAAGCTCAAGACAGAAATGCTGACCATAAGAACAGAACAAAGAAGAACTTGCTGCCAAGACACGCTAGCCAATGAACTAACACCTAAAGTGCTAGNTTTGTCCTGTCATGTACTTTGAAGACAGTGCTCCAGAAACAAACAAAATGAGTGAACAAAATTCACACTAGGAAAAGCAGCTGAAGAAAAAAATTTCTACAAAACCTCCAAAAGTGTTGGATTCATTAAGGCAAAAAAGACATTACTATGTCATGACTGAACTTGGTCCAGAATGAGCACAGCAGGGGTCTGACTGCATGTGAGGTCAGCAGACAATTATTTATATCTAACCACTTTGAAGTACAGTTAATTTGGAAAGAAAAGCTGGAATATTTTCCTATAGAGGAATTTTTAGGAGCGAGGTCACAATCTATTGATTGAAGAATTGAACAATCCCTGCTATCAGGGAATGGTGTGAGGTTTTGCACTGTGCTGCTGCGTGCTGTGCTGTTCCTACCTTGCCTTGAATTAGCAATGAAATAGCAAGTGTTATAACTCGTTGGTCCTTCTCACAGATGCTTCCCCATGGAAGCTGAAGGCATGTAGCAACTTGCTGGACCTTCTCATAGAAGCTCAAGACAGAAATGCTGACCATAAGAACAGAACAAAGAAGAACTTGCTGCCAAGACACGCTAGCCAATGAACTAACACCTAAAGTGCTAGAACATGAGTTTTTAACCAATCACAATTGTTTTAGCTGTGCCTGCTTTTACTCTGTAACCACATAAATATAAGGTATAATTCTAATAAACCTTGAGGTCAAACCTAATCAAATTGGTGTCCATTTGATATTTGGCTCCTTTCCTTGTGTCATTTTCCTGTATTTGCCTGTGGTCTAGAAATGGAGGCATTTGGTTACCAACACATTTCCTACCTGCAAAAACATGTGCAAGCGAGAAAACATGTTCCCGTGGTGAGAGGAACAGGGGTAATTACTAAAAAGTTTGCTCTGCTCAATGGGGAATTAAGGCAGGATGCCATGAGAGCTGAAACAAGAACCTGCATGTTTGAGTCCCATGACTTCCCTTCCTATTATTGTATTCCACTGCCATTTGGCTTAACTCCACATGCTCCTATGGACCCTTGATCACTCTGAGGCACAGGGAGGTGGGAGTAGCAATTCCTGTGTCAGGACATGCCTCAGGTTTGTCTGAAGGAAAACCCAAACCCTTCTGCTGTTGCTGTTAACTGCCACTTTAACCATGAATTTGGAAAGGGTTTCTGATAGGGAGGTCTCCTAAGGATAGTTTTAGAGCAGAGCACACACATATTTGTTATGACCCAGCTGTCATTGCCTTATCATTAGCATCACTGGTCTGTCATCATCATCTTTCTCTTCTGTAGAATAGTCCTGCTCCTTTGAATCTTTTCATCTGCTGCCTTCAGAATATTGGTTTACACAGAAAATTCCAAATAATGCACATAAAGTCTAACCAAGGATTGCTCTTGTAAAACTTTCTCAGCCTTGCTGTGATCCATTTCAGTTCCTTCTTCCCATACCTTCACAAAGAGTTGTAGAAAGGATGAGTATCTTGAGTTGTCATTGAACAGCAGAAACCTTTCCCCAGAAAATTTCAAGCAAGACTAGATACAGATATTTTCTGCTCAGCTCAGCTATTAAATGTGGGTCTCTTATATTTACCATCAAAAATCAAACTGCAGTCTCTATTTATAATCCTTCACTCCACTGAACAATATATGTGCCAGGAACAGACTGTTCCCCCAAAAACGTATTCCCCTACCAGTGGTCACTAAAGCTTCTGCTCTCTCTACATGCCAGCAAAATCCTTTGCATGGGTAGCTGGATGTGATTGTTGTGATAATTAAGTCTTCAAACATCTATTCACCTGTGTGTGCCAGTGCTGTATTTGATGCACCCTCTTACAAACAAATATTTGTAAGAGAGTGCATTATTTTATTCTACAAAATAAAAATAACAACAACAATAGTAATAAAACAGCTGAAATGAATGGCTGAAATAAAATGGACTACCTAGATTCACTTACCTGGAAATAAATTTAGATTTGTGTTGATGAAAAGGGTATGAAATAAATCTTCTCATGGTAGGAGGTGCATGCAGCAGCACCCATTCAAACTAAATATCACAACATATATTTCAAACATTTGGATGTGTGATAGAGGAAGTCATTAGTCTGGTCATTAACCAGAGCATAACCTGAGAACAGTATCAGGTGTCCAGAAAAAAGTCAAGCATACCTGCAGAGTAACAGGGAGCAAAATCCCCATCCTAGGACAACCAAAACTGAAAAAGCAGAACACAGGATGCTGTATTATTTCTTGGCTTACACAACAAACGATGGAGCAATTGGGATGAAGCATATTCCACCAGTTTGTCAGTGTCTGCAGACTAACAAACAATGAGTGTGGACATGTTTTTTAAACAGTAAGAAATTAGCTTTATGTTCACAGTGGCATATTCAGTGACTGAAGATGTCTGTCCCTTAACTAACTATCTGCAGGACAGGGAGCACAAAACTCATTCTCTCTTGTCTGAAACAACTATAAAATACACTGATGAGGAAAAGAGCTAAATCCATCAAATCATCAGTAGCTGTAATCAATAACCAAAGGCATAGGTTTGACCATCAAACCCTAAGTGGCAAGGGAAGATAAAGGAGCCATTTGTTATAGCAATAAAGAACCTAGAGTCAATAATAATGCTGCAAACATATAAAAGTCTAGTTGGGTTTCACCAGCCTCCAACTTCCTTAGATACTTCAGGATCACATTGAGAAATTTTGACCTTCCCTATTGATTAAATGGCAATTTCATATAGCCGATGATTAGATAATCCAATCATATCTGCCAAAAGTGATCAACCATATATGAAATAAAGGGCAGAAGTTGTGTAATTTACAGTACAAATGAGCTGGTTCCTGTAGCTCTGATTAAATAAAACAAAAAATCAAATTAAATAGTGATCAAATTATAGGGGTGGCACTCTAACAATTTGAATTTTTCATGATTCATTTAATTTGAGACAGCACTTAGCTAAAAACTAAATAAAGAAGAAAACCCTTTTTACTCCTTCTTTCTTTGAAGTTAATTAGTCTTAAAACTATTTCTTGAAATGGCATGGAGCTATTTTCAAAGTCATTCAAGTATTATATCTACACCACACATAAAAGTGCTGACAACACCCTCAGTGATAAATTTAATTTGGGAATAATGCTTCCATTTTTAAAAATATTTTTCCCAAGCTGTTTCAGTCCAGAGAGGTTGCCTCTCTTACACTGCTGAAATGACATCTTCAAAGCAACAGTTTGGTTTATTGTGTCCTAAACTTCATCAGACAATTCAGCCTGGAGAATTTAGAAAACTTTTCCTTTGGGAGAAACAGAGAAGGCAGGTGGCTCCCTCAGGACACTCCTCCTGGAGGGAGAAGAAAGAAAGGTGTCTGTGGTCACTGATCTGAGTCCAGCAACAGATACAGGTACAGGTGGGTATGTCAAGCAGCAGGAGAGTGATGCATGCACTGGCAGAGCTATTTCTGGAGATGGACAGACTACAGCTGTGCCTGTCAAAGCAGGACAGGAAAATACTGTGAAGCTACCTCAGAGTAGCATGCATCATTAGACAGCTTGGTGCGACTTAGCTTTTCCTGCTAATATAGGAATGAAGTTTTTTGAATGGAGAATTTGTATTAAATTCCTGCCCAAAATGACATCTGGATTACACTGTCCATTTTTAATCAAAAACTCAATGCCAAAAAAGTAATTAGATTGTCACTGTACCTCCTATATCTGGATCAATAAGTCAAACATACACAAGAATGCACGGGTGGACATTTTTTGACAACACAGATTCAGAAATAAAACAATTGCTGTAAGTACAGCATCAAAGATATACTGTGGACAAACTGGAAGACAGGTTCTTTCTGGGAAAAATGCAAGGGAAAAATCTGAAAGTGGAAGATGGAATGAAAAACAACAAGAGTGATTTGGTATATTCTTTACTGATGTAATTTTAGAGCGGAAAAAAAAGTCGACCTAGAGAGTGGTTTAAAAGCAGGTAATTTCAAAAGAAAAGAGCCAAATGAAGGTGTTAAAAGTATGATACCTTGTTTAAATAACCAGTTTCTATTTATAGTAAAAATACTGATTAGATATAAGGAATGCAAGTTTTTGAGAGGTCCTTTTGTAGCTCTGTTGTTTTACTGACAGTGTTCTGTGTACCTTCATGTCCAATACTTTAAGTCTTTGGGGTCTGAATAATTCACTGTTTTAGATTCTGACTTTCTTTCTGATCCCTGGACTCAGGATTTTCTCCCCTCTTAGTGATTAAATTGTCTTTTATTTGGCTGGAAAAACTGATTCTTGGAGACTTGTGACTAGAGCAAAGAAAAGAAGAGACTGCATTTGCCACTTGTTCTGCAAATTTTGGCAATGAAAGAAATAATGATTTATATGAGAACAACAAAGAATCACTTCTACCTTTTAAGAAAATTTTCTATTCTCCTCTTTGTTGCCCTGCACCTTTTTTCTTTTTTTTTTTTTTTTTTTTTTTTTTTTTTTTTTTGTCTTTAAGGTGGTATCTATAAAATAAATAGTGTTGAAAAGCAATCCTTATGGATGAGGGTCAAGATTCAACACAAGATTAGTAAACCTAACTTTAATCTGAAGGTTAGGGTAGGATGTATCTGCCCTGGGTACCTGTGGGTGTGCCTTTTCATCAACAGACAAGTTCCTTCACTATCTACACACTATCTTCAATGCAATCTTTGGAGGAGGACCTCCCTGTAGCAAAGTATGCTCTCCCAGTGCCAAAATCTGTCTGTCATTTTAATTGAGTTCTTTCCCCTTAGGGCCACTAAGAAATTGATGTTGTTGACTCAAACATTATGGGCAATTCACTGTAATACTGGTACCACTGTTGTTCTTGAAGTAATTATACTTTTAAAAGGCTGACACAAAGCTATAAAAAAATGTACAGTGGGTAAACCTAGATAGATGATCACCCATGAAAAAATTTCTAGGGCGACACCTATAAGAAACTATGTAATCAATTTACAAACCTGTGAAGTTCCAAGCATTATGAAGAGCCATGAAATTAGATGGTCTGAGTAAATCAGGTAGTGATCCATATAATTTCAGTGTAGTTGCATATAACAGAATTTGGGTTTATATTTACATGACATACAAAAAATAAGAAAATTACAGTTGCAAATTCAAGCACATCAAAGATGACACAGTCTTAAATCAGCTCCCATTTATTATATATCATGATACAGTCTTTAATGACATGATAACATACCCCTACCTCATTAAGCGTGCAGAATGTACTGTGATTAAAGGAAGAGTGTTTTACAGTAAGAAAAAAGCACCTTCTGTTACTGCACAGGATGAAAGCCCAGGAAAGCTGGGTGTAATTGTGGTTCTATCACAGACTGCATATGTGAAGGCTATCAGAAGGTAGATAAAAAAGGATTTGGAATATGACTGCATGGCAAAACTTGTACTTGCTAATTTCGGAATACTTTGAATTTTCAGAAGTATCTTTCGCTTAACATCATGCTCTGCATGAAATATGAGTTCCATGCAAGGAAACTGCAACAAAGTTATGAGATGCTCCAGTAGTCTTCTACTGGTGATAAATGATTTGTTTTTTCAATTACATTAAAATACATAACAGTTCTTAGGAAGAGTAAACCAGGAAAAGTCATTTTCACAACAATACAAATTAAATTCTAATCAAGGAATGCAAACCCACGAGGAAATTAAAAAATTCTTGGCATTTTAGCTCATCTGATACAGATTTACACATTGAGTCATGAAATAATGGAAGTTTTCAATATTCAAAATACAAATACGCTTAAACTTTTGATGTCTTCTGTTAATGTTTTTCTGTACAAAGCATTTTATTGGCAGACAGTGCTACTCTACACAAACAAACTCTAATTCTAGACCTAAAAACATCACGGTACAAAGTAAATGGTGCCTTCCATAGCTAACCCATTGTAGATATCCTCCAACCATGTTTTCATTAAAACACTTCCTTTTATGCTCGTTTTCAAAGTATTGCAGAGCCTCTTTCTGAAAGCCAAGCGGAGAACTCACTGTTTCAATTGTACAAGATACTTCTTAGACATAAGAAGCAAGATAAATAAGATGCTAAAAGAGTAATTAGTATACTGAATAATTCACGGTCATATGTTAAAATGTATAGAAACTTACAGATTTGTATTCTCTGACTCACTGCTGTCTCATTTTATAGAGGAACATGTTGTGCATTTTTCAAAATGTTAGCTGAATTGTAATTGGCACTTGAAACAAAAGCTTAGTGAGAGTAAGAACTTTCATCAACTGCTAGTGTAGCTTAAATGAGAGTTAATGCAGTAAATATTTTAAAACAATACAAAGGTACAAATTCAAAAATCGTAAGCCAAAAAAATTGTTTTGATTGGAATTAAGTTTCTACATTTTTTGCATGCTGAAACTCAATACTAGTTTTTGAAGTCAGTTCTATTTTTTCTGTGCGCCTTAATGGGCATAAGTACCCACAAACATTGTTTATAAATCCAAAAAGTAGATGTTTTTGAAACTGTAATGCTAAGGCTTTTGAATGTTAAAGAAATCTCTTTAGTAATACTATAAAAAGCAAAAATTCATCACAGAAGAAAATGAGAAAAACACATATGAACTCATTTCTGACTTGTAAACAATTTTGGAGTAATATGATACAACACCTGTGATCCGCAATTACCAATACCCAAATAAACTGATCTACCAGTAACTACTTTTTGCTCCACTCAAAATATCCTGCCTTTTATTGAGTTCAATACCAGAATTTAACACTCATTTTAGGACACTGCTGTATAATCAATTTCTTTCAGCCTTATATCCCCAAATAGCTCTGATTTTCCTATGACTGTAATTCTATATATATTAATAATTTTAGTCAACAGAAAGTACTGACTGTGCTCTGAAATATGAAAAACAATGTAAAGGTAGTACTTAGCAAATACATTAACCATACACAGTCAATCTTTAATCTTACTTAATTGGGCTTAACAAGGTTATCAATTGTAACTTGGATGAGGGGTTTTTAATGTTGCTGCAAAATGTGGTATTTAGCACATCTTGGAATATGGGCTGTAATATAAGCAGTGTAGTGAGATGAAAGATTCTAATATTAAAAAATAGGAGTTTATTATTTTCAAAAAATAAATTGGTAAACTGCTACAAAATATTAGGTAGAACATCCCTGTTTCTTTGTTGCTGCACTAACAGTACACTGATTTAACCCTTCATGTTCCTGTTTATAGCAAGTTCCAATCAGATTTTGTACTAAGATAAATCAAGGCCCTTAATTTCATACTTCCCATGAAATCGGTATTCAGGATGAGTTGAAGGCTGCCTACCTGAATTCCTGAGGACAGCTGAAATTGAACGAGGTTGTGCAAACAATTTGTGGTTTATACCTGAGGGGACCAGTTAATATTAAGTGTTTGTAATTTATGTGTCCAGGACTGGGCTCCCTTTCTGGCCGCTGCCCGTGTGGAGCGCGGTGCACAGCCGGCTGTAGCGGGGCTCTGTGGCTCCTTCCGCAGCCCCCGCAGAGGATGATTCCAGAAGGAAGCTCCACAGCTGGATGGAGCAATGCAGTGACGGCTTGTCTCAGGGCTGTGGGCACAGCAGGAGAGGGAGGTTTGCATCCTCACCCTCCTCTGTGCGTTGAATGCAGCTGAGCCAAGGCAGAGAATACAAAACTATGCTGTGCCTGCACACATCGTGTGCATCATCGCTATCGTGACAGGAGGCGCAAAATAGCATTGATAAATATTGCAGGCTTAAATGTAACAAAATGAGACTTTGGGAACTCTGTTGCCATTAAAAGCCTTTTCAATAAGGGGTTATTAGCAGCATGTATTTTTTGCCTAGACAATGTAATTGCTTCTTAAACAATAGGTGGGCCATCATTCCTGTCCTTACCTCTGGGGGACCTTCTTTGCCTCAAAGTGCTTATAGCAAGTTATACAGCAAAACCTACACATTATTAGGTAGGTGGGTGGCATCTTGGTATTCTTTCCTCCTCAGGATTCCTTTGGCACTGAACTGTATGTCTGCCAACATTTGGATGAGCACCTGCATGACAGAATGTTTCTATCTGAGTGCTGTAACTATTCTTAGGCAACGTTTATTTTAATATTCCCTTTTTAGTACACTTGCTTGTTGCTCTAGATTGCTAAACGTGTCTCTACATTGAATCACCACTCAGCTTATATCCAAAAAACTTTAACTCGTAATAATTGATCTGTATCTGTTTTGGGGGTCACGATTTGTTTGCTAAATTTGTTTAATTTAAATACCAGAAAAAAAGAAAGCAAAAAGCTTGAAAGATTTTCTTCTAAGTTCATGCATCTGTTCAACTTAAAAGGAAGAGCTACAGGAGTCCTGATATCCAGACGTTATCTCATTATATTTCCTGGAGATATGTCAAAACACACAGCAATGCCCTTCACTAAATAAGAGGCAGTCAGGAAATTTTCATAACATTTTTCCTTTAAAGTCACTTAATTTTTTGCCTGTATTATCTACAGTCTCTGTAAATGCTGAAATACATATAGAAATTTGTAGTCAGAGGCCATTCACTTACAAACTAATCCCCAGACCTTCAAATATCTTCAGATATCAAGCTCCTAAACTTCCATTGACTCCCAAAGGCTTTGATGACCTAAACAGCTTTGAAGAGACTTCCCTTTTTTTTTCCTTCACACCACAGACCTCATGAAATAATGATTATTCAAATGGACTTATCCATCATTGGGTATTACAGCTCAGTGAAAAGAAAGAGGACCCTTGAGTATAAAGTTTCATCTCTTAATGGGGGAATGGAACGGGACCCTGCAGAATGGGTGTCCCAAGTCCAAATTTGCCACTATCTCACAGTCAGCAGGGAAGAGTGGCTGCAGGAGAGCCAGTGCTACATCTTTTCTGCACAAGTGGCTCTCAAGAGTTTTGCCTCTCTTTTTGTGCTGCTGTGCAAGTGACACATGGAGGATTGCTCTGTACGCAGATTTGATGTTATTGAAGACTCAGTGTTTTCTTATGAAAGTAAAAATTTCCAAAATAACAGAAGGGTGTGGTTCCTTGACAGACAGCTATATGTAAGCAAATGAAACCACTTTTAACCTGTGTTTCTGTTCTAACAGAAATTCTCTGTGTAACAGAAAAAAAAAAAATGGGTAATCAATCTATTTTTACAAAAATGGCAGAAATAATTTTCAGCTTTATCTGGCATATTACATGGAGAGATGTCATGACAAATTTTTAAAATACAATAAACAGGAAAAGTGACCAATAGACCTATGCATCCATTTTAGAAATACAGACTAAAACCCCCCTACTTTCCATCAACTCACTAGCAAAAAGGAAAGGTTACTCCTGTATTTTTTTCAGTTACATACATAAGTTTACCTCACTGAGGTACTAGAGACTTCTTGGGACTGGTAAATGCCAGAATACAGTGTCCCTGTCTGAAGACTCAGACAAAATACCATACTTCAGAAGCTACTAGGAAAAATATTCAGTGAACAAATAAAAAGTTATGAAGCTGCAGCTATAAATAGAACCTAGAATATCTTACTTTTAGATCTCTTTCAGCGATCAAGCAAAGCAGTTATTAAGTGTGAAGAAATTACCAGTTTTCAAATGTGGTTATTTTGAGTACATTTACCCAGTAATAGCTGTACTATTTAAGCTAAAATGCATGCTAGTAAAATGACTCTGAATTGCTAATAATTAACAGGAAAAACATAAAAGTAATCTTTTACCTTTGTTAGTGAGCTGATGATAACTAGTTTTTATGGCATTCCAAACACATGTATTTAGAAACAATTGTGAACCAAATGTTAGATAAATAGGATTATAGAAAAATCTCAAAAATCAAAAATAGGCAGCAGCTCAATCCTTCCCTTTTCCATCAGATAAACACAGGAATTTTCTTTAACATTAAACATTTTACAGTGTGCTGCACACAAGAATATATAAAATTAAATGCTGAAAAATGATGGCTAATGATTTAGCTTCTAGGATGTGATCTGCATTTGATAACATTGACAGCATAACTAGGGGCTTCAGAAAAAGGAAGATCAGACTGCTAGCTAACAGAATCAGATTTCTTCCAGCTGCCAGGAAAATGAAGGTCATAGAGTCTGCATCCAAGTCGGCTGACATTTTCATAGCACAAGTCCTGACCGTGCAGAGTCTCTGCAGACAGGTGTGTAAAACTTGGTTGCAAGCATAGAATCATCTCCCAGGTCTCAAAGTTTAATTGTTTCTGTTGCTGTAGAATTAGGACTAGAAAAATGTGTGAGCTCTGAATGTAAATCAATTAGGCTATTTTGGAGCAGAAGAGTTTACAACCATTTCCTACAAAACACAAAGAAAGTGAAGACAAAGGGAAAGATGCATACCCTCTTCCCTCCCCCAAAAAAGTCACCTGCAAGGCTTTTAGCCACAGGTTTCAAAGAAATCTGAACATCTCTCAAGAAATTATTTTTATTATTTCCAAGACTTCTGAAGAATGCTGCTCTTCTTAAAGACTGCAGCAGCTTCTCTGCCAATGGCAAGTCTGTCCTATCTTTACTAATCCTGCAGGAGAGTGTTATAGTAAGCCAAAATATTTCAACCTTCTTTGTATGCTTATGTACCTCATTACTATATTGTTTAAGTACTTGAATTATTTTCCCAGATGGAGCAACAAAATGGAGTTAAATTACTACTGCTCAATTACTTCAGTGGTCTGTTTCCTGGGGCTGATCCCAACATCCCTCTTCTCTGTGCAGTCCTTATTTAGAAGCACCAAGATTTTTCTCAGATTTTTTTTTTTCTAGTGAGTTTTTTAGTGAGTTTTCCCACACAGAATACTTACGGAATTGTAGGATTCTGACTTGCAGTTCTTGCAGCTATATATCTTGCTATGAATGCATGGTCAGTAGATGAATTTTTCCTGTGACTGAAAGCATCTGAAGTGATGGCATGACTACATTGTAATGGAAATGCCTAACATAAAAAGCCATATGACACAGTAATTTTACACATACCTTGTCGGAGAACTAAAGATGAATTCTCAGTTGCATCACCAACAGACATATGGTCTAAAATCTGTTCTGTGAATGCAAAATTTTGCCAATGTAATTTATAATTATTTTACAGATTGGCTTAGTTAGTAGGCTATTATATGTCATTTGTTAGTATTGACTTTAAATCCTAGCAAAGAAAACAGCACCATTTACACTATAAAGAAATTTTGACATTTTCACAAACCAGCCAAAATGTTTTAGAGGTACTTTGCAACCTCGTTTTAAACAAATAACTTGTTATTAACAAGAGAGACTGTGAATGCAGTTGTTAGTACCAACGAATTTATGGTTTAGAGAATGGTGATTGATGAAGTAGGAGTCACCATGTGGAAGATGAGTTATTTGAGTAATGAAATATATGTAGGTCATCAATGAGAAATATATGTATTCAGTTCTCCTCCTTTTTTTAAGTGGAGAGGAGAATGGCTGAGCAGGAGGAAGCAGTGTCAGCTCTTTCTTTTCCTTTTTTCTGTTAGTAGAAATAACAAATCTATACCTACATGGGAGAGGTTCATATGCATGTTCTCTAATGGCAATGAAGACAGAAGGGGGAAAGGCAGAGGCTTTGACTCAATTTACAAGTATTATGGATTATTTTTAATGCACACTCATCTACTGTAATTCCTGTCCAGAAGTGCTTAAAAAGAAGTAAGAGGGAAGATATAATAAAGCTCTCCATAAATCTCTGCAAATTTCTCAGTCATAACCTGGTGTCTGAGAGGATCTACTTTTGAAGTGGGAGAAGCAGATGAAATAATTCTTCTCTTCTCAAACCCCCTGTGTAGAGCTTCAGTTCTTGATCTTTTGTTCTCAAGACACTTGAGAAGTAAAATGTTTATTTCTAAATGACTGCATGTATAAAAATGGAGCCCTGAAGAAAAATTATTTTTTTCAGGCAGCAAGAAGTCTCAAGCTTATTCACAAGAATTCTCTTTGCTACCAAAGTGAAACTGCATATGAAAGAATCTCTCTCTTTTTTTTTTTT
>VWYP01032443.1:13904-126083 GCA_013400435.1 Pycnonotus jocosus
TTTTTTTTTTTTTTCCCCTAGGGATCACTGATACAGAAATTAAAAATCACTTCCAAACAATATTTGGCACTGATCTTAATCTTAATTTGAAACATGTGGTACAAGCCAGAAATGTGATTCTGCTACCAGTTACCCTTTAAACAAATAGACTTAAAGTTTATAGCAGACACATTATCAGTAAAATTAAACCATTTAATTCCACTTCACATGGACTTATTCATGAGGGCAGCTTATCTTAGCAAATATTAACTTTTGCAGTTAGTGGAAGTGTGAATCTTCCAACAACAGTGACAGACCCTCTGGATCCCTTCTCCTTTGGCTACGATGTATCTCAGCCTGCTGCCACCATCACAGGCTATACATTACAACCCAGAAAAAGCAGAAGTCTGGAAGCGTGGTGCTGGATAGAACTTTGTTCCCTTGATCTGCACCTTTTGAGCAACCTTAGTAATTTCTGAGAAACTCTGCACAGTTCTACCAGTCAATGCACCTGCCTGCAGTGCTGTCTGGGGTGCTCCTCTTCTTACCTCAGTCTGATGTTGTTAATAATTTCTCAAAAGTGCTGATTTCACTTAGAGTGAACAGCTAAAGGCAGTGAGGTTGAAGAAAAGCAAAGCAGATGCCTCTCAGCATTCTGTACCTTCTTTTTTGTCAGTATGTGGTTTCTCTGTAAAACGGTTTCACTTTCATGAGGGAAAACATCTTGGAGGTACCTGCATAAAACACTTATTTGTACATCTCAAATAAATCATGGCATCTGACTCACAAACTAAGGCTGAGGAGCCCATTTCCATACAGTGACACAATTGGTGATGTTGGAAATGAGCTTTCAAGGTCATCCAGTCCAATCCATCACCACAAAACCCCAGTTTGAAACTATTTCCTTCTCAACGTGGTGAACACTTTTCTGCCAGTAGCAGTCCTAACTTGGTCTCCTTCCTTCTCTTTTTCCTCCACAAATGGGAAGCACATCTGAACCTTACTTTAGCTTCCCCAAACCTTTCCAGACAACACCATCAGCTCCTGGAGCATTTCTCAAGAACCGCATATCCTACCTATTTCCCAGACAGAGCAGTGTCCCCATGGAAATTCCCAAAGTAATTCTGCTATTGGAAAGCACTTGCATCACATTGTTATATATTTGGAGAGGGGGAAAAAAGCCCTCCTAGACAAATTTTATCAAGTTCTCACTGCTCAGTTCAGGTGAGTTGACATCAGGATAACCAGTATGCCCATTCGGAAAAATAGCCATCATAGAATTAATTTAAACATTTGAATATTATCCTAACTGATTTAGATACAGTTAGATGTTTATACAGATTAATATGTTGAAAATGTTTAACAAAATAGCAACAAAATATAAAAGTAGTCAGGCATAAGCTCAGTATTGTCATAATCAATGTTTCCATACTGCATTAAAGGCAGAATTATAGCTGGAAAAGTACCTTTTATTGTTTTGGGTTTCTTAAATAATATTTGTTTTATTTACTTTAGGAGGACATAATTTAATTTAATGACACACTACCCATTGGAATACCAGAAATGCCAGAGCCAAAGTATAACATGACACAGTATGAAGCAGAAAGAAGACAGGCAGAGCCTTAGCTACCAGATTTATTCTGTGAAACAGAATGCAATTGAATTACTTGGCTATCAGATTTCAGGAGATGGTCTCAAGTACCTTTTAATCTTACTAAGGTTGCCTATTTTCTTGAAAGGATTTACAATTCAGAAATTAAGAGGCTTAAAAATGTTACTTCTTACATTTTTCCTTTCCTTTATTGCCATTTTTTTTATAAAGGGTAGTGAAATAGTTGCTGTTTTGTATGCAATTTCTTCACTAGTTTTATGTAATTTGATTTTCTCTTAAAGCCCCGATACCTTCACGGCAAGTTGAAAACCACTGCGTGATAACTTTGCTCTGCTTGAGTCAATGATAAAGGTAACAGAATTTCAATCCCTATGTGTAAGGGCATGTTTTTAAATTCAATGTTTATACTTAGTAGCTCTCAGAACTACTAGCTAGGTATATAAATCACAGTGATAGAAATTTAATATTATACATGTCAACGCAGAGTGTGTCTTGAAGGCCCAATTACACATCTAAATTGCTGAAAGGTTGTGAGACAAATTTATGATCTTTTATACTGATAGAAATAACTTCCTATCTCCAGCTTTGAGTAAATACTTTCTCTTTTCCTATGTGAAAGCTGATTAACTAGAATTATTTTAAACTAACGATTTGAATCATATATTTGGACCATCATTAACTACAAATCTTTCCCTTACCACTTAATAATGAAGCTAAATTGTGAAATAAAGGTATTCTTCTATTCTTTTATTTTAAAAGTCACTGAGTTTGAAGCTATCTCAGTGAAGTAGGCTTTGAGTACCCAAACCACATGAAGTACTGACTGGAAAATGCGGTGCTAAACTGTGCAAATGATACCAGAAATTAGCCAAGTCAGTAGCTCGTACCTATAGCTTGACTTTGCACCTTGTATACTGTTAGTTCATTAGGGAATTTGCTATGAGCTTTTTACCATAATGTACAAAGACTGAGAGATCCTTTAATAATTACGAAGTCAGATATATGACTGACTTTCAGCAGCTGAAAAAAAATCTCTGTGGGGAGAAACTTCTTGTGGACATCTTACGTCCACAGATCTGATAGACTGTTGTGTGGAGCACCAAAACACTCCATAAGATGTCTTGCAGAATTTTAGTATTCCAGGCTTTAATTTATTTTAGCTGCCATAGAGGACAAAAACGGCCTCAGTAATACCAGATACCACATCAAGGACTAAACTGTCTCCTTCCACTTTGTAGAATCTTGGAAAATTGAATGAAATTATTTCATTTACTAATTTACCAAATATATCCTGTTGAGGTTCTGTTCTGATAAAAACAATATATGAAGTCATATATCACCTATACATACTTTAAACTAGACTTAAGCTGAAGAATGGGTTACAAAGATGCCCATTATTACTTACTTGAATATAAAAAAGATTACATATTGTCCTTTTAGAAAAGAATCACCAAATTAAGGTCTTTTTATCACTAACCTAATTGCAAAATGTACTTTCACTTTGTTTTAGATATAATTAATAATCATATAAAAACCTTTAGTTAATTCAATAGCAAGTGGAACTAAGAGAATCAATGTTCTCTTTAGAATTCATTAAAAGTAAGAGTTCCTGTACTGTTTTCAAGTGCTGAGAGTTCTGTAATATTTTTTCTCTAATACAGAAAATTTCATTTAATAGTCTTAATCCGTCTTTTTTAAAGTTACGTCAGCACACTAGGGAAGAGCTCTGATACCTTCCCACCTTTCAACAATTCCTTGCAAGGAACTCCTTTCAGCCCCAGTGGCTGTTATCAACTGTGGCGCGCACTGAGAAGCGTCCGTGGGCTGTCACGTCCCTCAGAAACATTACGGGGAGAAATGAGTGACACTGCAGACATTTTCAGCAGTCCAGGGAGCTGGTGTAGCTCAGTTTCATCAGTTACAGTACAGCTGGAATCATCACACACCTTTGTCTGTGCTTTTGGATGAAGCTCAGATGAATTTTCCTCTCTCCTCACTTTCTTTTCTCCCTTTCCCTGTACATCAAGGAGCTGGAAGTAGGGTAAAGCTGTAATCAGTTGTTCCTAACAAAGGATGAACTAAAAATGAGTAGCATTGTTCTAGAGCAAACACAGGAAAGGGCTCTGGTTCAGGTTCTGTTGGCAGAGATGCACTTCAGGGTGACTGTTCCTTGCTAGGACTACATGGCTGTTTCCCTTCTTTTCTGGAAACCACTTTGAAAGATAGTCAGAGGATAAGCCCCCACTGTGTACTTCTGCCTTAAGCTTATTGAATCTACAGTGTCATGCATCTTCAATCTTTAAATTAAACTTCTTGATTAGCCTGTTAGTATAAAATCTAAGATGTGAATTTCATACTCTAAAAGAAATAAATTAAGAAGAATTTACTCTTTTAAACTTAACAGACCATAAATCAGTAAATAACAAAATAGAAAATTAATTTTTTTTAAATTAAAAATTTTAAACAGGAATATTCTGACATTCCCTATCTGTATAACTCTGGTAACCTTTCCAAGGTGCCACTTGATATTATGCAGCCAAATGATTTCCAATTGCTCTTACTTCAGAGTTCTGGACCCTGAAAATAAACTTGGAGAGGGCTCTCTTGTCATCAGCAGTCTTTGGTGGTTTTTTTCTTGCAAAAATATCTTTCTTAGGATATGCTATTTATTTGTGGTGTGCTCTAGTCTTCAGACTTTCCCAAAGACACATGAAATTTCTGCTATGATCAAAACTTCACCATGTCTGTGATAGTTAGGGAGTGTTATATTGATTCAGCTTTCATTTCTAATCAATGGAAGTTCACCGGAGAAGTTGTGCCAAACCAGTGCTAATTCCCCCATCATGCACACTGTCAGAAGGTGACGTTTACACTTTGTCCTCTAATTGTGCCTTCAGGCTGCCCCTGAAGCAGCCCTGAGGGTGGGCTGGCACAGAAATCACACAGGAGCTCTGGTGGAGAGGAGAAGGAACAGTGCTTTAAAATGTCACTGCTGAATGTACCGGCGAGCAGAATCCTTGCCAGCGCAAAGTCAGGAAGGTTACATGAAGCTAGAAGTATTTGGTCTAGCTCTCTTTCTGAAGCCTTAGAAATCTTCACAGTGAAATGTTTTCTGAATTTGCTTTTTCCTTGTGTGTCTCAGGCTATGAATAAGGATCTTGCTGTTTAGGATAAGAATTTTTTTAAAAGCCCAAACCAAACCACCCCTTGTAACAGGGGAAAAGCAAAAAAGATTTGAAAATAACTTAGCTAGTTGGGAGTGTCAAATTTTGCTAGTTATTATTAAAGAAACAGATGTAAAAGGCCTGGGTCCACCCAGACAAGAAAATTATTATATATGCATTTAATTAATTGCCTTTACAGATTACATGAGAATACTAAAAAAATCACAGGAAAATAGACATAAAACATAGCCCTGATTTTCCACTCAGCATGGGTGATTTCACAAAATTCCTTTTTTGACCAGCTTTAGATGTAAGACAAAATTTAATTGCAAGAGCATCCTGACAAGTATAGCAAGATTTTCTGAACAGACCACAACAATATTAATGTGGGACAGGCTATCAATTTTTCTGCACTATACTATGCCAGTTGCAACTAAATTAGGAGAGAGCTTTAAAAGCATGGTTATTGTATTAAGAGCTTTGTGGAAGCCATTAGTAAAAACTATTTTCCAAAAGTAGCAAGTAATATTTTCAGGGTATTTTTTTTTTCTGCTTGTTTTTATTTAAAATGAAACACTCCAATGAAAATTTCTCTTGCTTAGGAGTACATTTGTTCCACAGGGATTTTTATTTCAAGTCAGAAAAAAGCAGCAGCAGATGATAAATTCCTATGTGCATATTTTTATGCAAATATATCTGGTAATCAATAGGGGAATATGATAAAAAAATATATGCTCTAGAAACAGAATTATTTCTATAGAAAATGTTTTCAGAATTTCCCATGAGAAGACAGTAGTTTTAAAAAGTAAGTTGCAAATGCCATTTTTAATCTGAAGAAAAAAAAAAAACCTATGGCAAGTTTTTCATGATATACTTATGAAAGGCATAGAAGTAAAGATTAAAGGGTGCATTCACTGTCAACCTTGGAAACAGCACCCATTAATTAAATATATGCACAGTTCTAGCTATTACATTGAAAACATCCCTTTGTAGGAGAATCTGGCTTAGCACTCCCTGTCAACCAGTCACCAGGTTGCCATCAGTGAGAGCAGCTACTCCATCACCCAAATATTTCAAGCCTCAAGAACTTCAACAGAGGCCAGATGCTGTCCATATCTGACTGCCCCTGCTCATCCTGGGGCTGTTGCTGTGCTGGTTAGGGGCCTCTGTCAAGCTGGCCCTCAAGGGACACTTTGTCCTCTTCTTTTGTTCCTAACACCTAGTTGTTTTTATCACTCTCCACCATAACACAAATCTGTCCTTTCCCATTATTCCTGTCAAACCTATGAGCTGCCTGATTTCCACTTCAAATCTCTAGAAGGCACGCTATAAACACACAGAAAATACGGAAGTGAAGCTACAGGTAGGTATAGATGCACCACAGATTGCCATAATGGATTACATTTGCTTGCATCATTACTTTTGACTCAGAAAGATAAAGCTGGCAAGCCATTCAAAAACAAACCACCAGAAAACAGTGTAACTTAGGCCATTTTAGCCTTTTCAATTTATCCATTCATGTTTAAAAATACATGCAAGAAATTCATGGCTTTTCTGCCCTGTCTTTGAAGAGAGCTGCATCTTAATACAAAAAAAAAACAAAGGCCAAACTCTTCCTGCATGGCATGTTCTCCTCCCTCACCTCAAGACTATTTTTCAAAGTATTGCATTTAGTTCAACCCAGTCCTTTTGAGGCATTTTTTTTTTTTTTTGCTAGATGCAAACAGACCTCCTTTCATTGCAGGGAGTCAATGAGATGTGTCCAGTTTTCTCTAAGGCTGGATGGGGTACTCAGCTCGTGGTGGATATTCAGATAGGTGTGCTCATTTGCACAACAAATTTAGGCCTATCAGCTGCATGCTGTTCTGCTCAATTTCAAGGCAATCTTGAACCTAAGGCAACCCTCTCTGGTCAAAGAATAATAGAAGTCAAAATAATTACATGTGAAGATGAAAGTGGAAGTGTCCCTCCTTTACACAAGCACCTTTCCTGTGCCACTGCACAGCCCACTTTCCCTAGAGTCTGACTCCATCCCCCACTGTCCTACAGCAGCCAGGTGCTGGGTAAAAAGGATGATAATGAAAACTCATAAAACTTGAGCTCTTCCTCTCACAATGACATTTTGGCTCATAGAGGATCTGTGCAGACAAACAGCTCTTAGCCTAGGTATAGAGTGGCTGTATCTTCCTGGTCTTAATTCTTCAGGACAGAAAACTGGCTTTATGTTCATGTTAATATGTTGAAAAATTCTTAGCATCAGCTTCAACTCCTGAACTATTGTTGCAGTTTATCCCAGCAGGCAGCTAAACACCACACAGCCATATGATCACTCCCTCTCAGTAGGATGGGGAAGAGAATTGAAGAAAAGATAAAACCAGTGGGTAGAGATAAAGACAGTTTAATAGGACAGAAACAGAAAGGGAAAATAATAATAATAGAGTATACAAAACAAGTTGTGCAATTGCTCACCACCTGCTGACTGGTGCCCAGCTAGTCCATGAGCAGTAGGTTTTCACTGCCCCTCACAGCCAGCTCTCTCCCAGTTTTATTGTTCAGCATGACACCATATGCTGTGGAATATCCATCCCAATGGTCAGCTGGGGTCAGCTGTCCTGGCTGGGTCCCCTCTCAGCTTCTTGCGCCCCCCCAGCCTAATTGCTGGCAAGGCAGTTATGAGAAGCTGGAAAGTCCTAGACTTAGTGTAAGCACTGCTCAGCACCAACTAAAACATCAGTGTGTTATTCTCATCCTAAACCCAAAACACAGCACCGTACCACCTACTAGGAAGAAAATCAGCTCCATCCCAGCCAAACCAGGACATTGTATTGACAGGTTCCTTAAACCATTGTCCCAGGGGGGACACTGATCAGGTCAGGGTGAGGTCAGATTCACATCCTTCACTGCCTGCTGGGCAAGGAGTACCTAAAGCACAAACCAGCTCACCCTCAGCCCACTCTTTTAAAAGAAAGAAAATTTTAGGCAGAAAGTCTAAGATCAGATCAATACCAACAGGAAAATAATCAACACTGGACACAAATGACCTCCTATCTTTACTTCTTGTATGTATTTTTCACATTAAAGAAAATCATCAAAGTATTTGTAAAATTCATGGATAAAAGCCAGAACTAATAAACAAAAGTAGAGTCACAATTATGAAATCTTTATCAGGCAGACGGTTATAGGTGCCACACAGTTTTTGTGAGACGCATCACATTTATCAAACACATCAAATGATCAGTTTTCTTTGTACATAAACAGCATTGCAAAAAAAAATTCGGATTGTGAAACATTTTATATTCAAAACGGGGTGAGACAACAATTTTCATGAAAGTCATCTCTGAAGCTTCTTAAGACAGTTAAACTACTTTAATTATACAAAATACAAGCATCTGTGTTTGACTACTTTAATGTAATTCCTTATAGTTTTTCTTTTCAAAGAGAAAAATAAAAAATGGAAAATTCAAAAAATATAAAATATTAGTTTGTTTCAAATATAAAATATCAGTGTGAACAAATACTGCCAAATGTAATGCCGTAATTTTGCCCAATACAGAGTGGATGAAATATTGTTCTGTGGTGAAAAACTGAAAACCAATAAGTTTTTTAATGGCTTTGAGAACCAGATTTTGGATGAAAAAGAATGAAGTAGAAAAAAAAATGTACAATTTAGCATTCAGTGGACGTTCAGATAGTGTAATTTACATGTATGGGAGACAGAGGGAAGTCATTAAAGGAAAAGCACATTATGGGATGGTGTAAATCAAAATCTATTCCTTTAAAACTTTAATTATCCACCCTCATCATTGCTTTTCTCTTGTAGGTTCTTCTGCCCCATCTCATTCAATTTACACCAGTCTGGTTCAGCACCTACATTCAGGGATAAATTACATGTTTTAATAAATACACCCATTCTCTGACAGGCTCTGTTTACAGCCTGCCACTCTTTGTGATGTCACAAAACTTAGGCCAGCTTTGATGGAAGATTCACTCACGTTACCACAGACCTGATTAACCTGTCTTGCAAGCACGATCTGAGGAAAGCTACTTATGATTTTAGAAATACAGTAAGAATGTTATGTCAAACATTTATTTTTAAGGATTATTTGATTTGATTAAATATAGCAGTACACGCTGTTGTGCACAGCGTGATTTATATGGTGTGTCTGAAATTCCATTTATTGCGTACTGTCCATGCAGTTTCAGTTTTCAGTGTTCTATAGGCTGTCATTTGTAGGTTTAATAGTTCATTCACATGTGTAGGACACTTCATGTTCCTCAGCAATCAACCTGTGATGTCTTTAAGGTCTGGAAAACATCACTATATCAATTTACTCTCGATTTATATTCTCAAGGCTGTCACCACAACAAGGTCTAGGATGTGATTTATTTATTTGTCAACTGAAAGCTGATATTCTTGAACACTGTTCCTGGGGAAAGGGTGAAAAATATTTAAAACTGAGTGTGTGCAGAAGTTTTTCAAAGGATGGCATTGTCTTCAGCCCTGATCTTTGTGGCCATGTTCTCTACTGTTACCAACTTTTCTAATTTTTGACTACTGTTTCTGGTGCATTTTCCTCTACTGATTTTACCAATGCTGTAAAGCATGTCACACTCCTACTCAGGACTCCCACAACGATTTGGCCATTGTCTCACCCACTGTAATAGGAATTCAGAATGAGTCAGTTTTCTGCTCAAAACCATGAGTTTTTCTGAAGCTGCTGCATGCCAGGAAACAAAGCTTCACACTGTGCATGCAATTTTATTCTTACATATATAAACAGACATTCAGAGTGCACTTTGTTTGAAATGGCCCAGGCTGCAGGGTGGAACAGCCTGTGTGAATGAGTCTGGTGTTTCCTCCTCAGGCTGGGCGGGGGATGGACATGCTCCCTACACAGCAGATCCTGTCCCAGGGAAGGTTCTCAGTCTCCAAAGCCATAATGTTATGACAGGGATGCTGGAGCAGGTCTCACAAACCATGGTAGCAGGTTTCCATTTTAAAAGTATTAATAACACACAGGCTGAAAAATCTTTAGAAGACAAATAATAAATTAAGCAATAAATCTCTTGTCATCTTCATTTTGTTTCTTGCTGCCATTCTCTCAAGTGATCTATCTAATCACATGAAAACATTTGGGTCTAGTGATTACATATTACCATTTTCTTTACTATAATAGCAATTAGGAGTGGAGTTTTAATGTCTTATATGAAGAATGTTTCAGCTTTTTTCAAAACATACAAACAGCAAAAGACTTATGAACTCTTTATGAACCACAACCTGTTCATAGTTGCTGTGACTCTTTGACAAATCACTATCTCCCCTTCTGATTTTTCTTTTAATAATAACCCATTTTTGTCTTAAAGAGTTTGATATTAAGGCTAAATAGAAATATTTGAACAGTAATTTTAGCATGGCAAGAGCCACCAAAAGTGAGTGTATGTTTTGAATGAAAAATACATTATTACATAATAAAATTATATTATTATAGGATTTTAAAATTGTATAATAAAGTACATACCACTCAAATACAATGAAGTGAATACTGAAGTAAATGAAACAGAACATTTGAATGGAACTGCTGTTAAAACAATTTAAAAATTAGCATGATTTGTAAATAGGCCTCCCCCAAGGTTATATTTCTATAAAATACCTTATAAAAATGTTGCTCAACTTTTAAATTAATAACAGTTTACTTATAGTCCTTTAAGTGTCTTTTAATTTCTTTATTCTCAAACCACAGGCAGTTGTTAGAACCTTTACAAGATCTGAAATGAGCAATATCTGAATAGAAACCAAATTTAATCTCTTCTGGTTTAAAGCACTATGCTGGGAAAGCCTTTAAAGAAATTGAATTCATTAGCTTAAGTTGTAACTACAATATAAACAGGCACACATTAAATACTATAATCACCACGTCCTTGCCATTACCTTTATGTTCATACTTACAATAAGGCAAATTTACAGTTCCACAGAAATTGCAGGCATCTCAAAGCCTTGAAGAACTTGCAATGCTAATCTAAACTTGGAACAAAATGATGTAAGGGCTGGCTTCCCGGAATCCGGGTGAGGGGAGACGCCTGTGGAGAGCAGGTGTGGGTGGGGTGAGGCCACAGGGCCAGGGCAGTGGGGTGGTGCCTGTGGAGAGGCTGCATCAGCAGGGACACACACACATGGACGGTCTGGAGGAGATGTGAGCTGATTTTGCTGCTGGTGCTGCTTTCTTAATAAAGAATGGCATTGCCTGCGTATGTTGTGGATAGGAGAAGATGTCCCCACACCACACCCTAAGGGCAAGGGAGGTGAAAAAAGAGCCAGAGCTGGTCTGCTGCTTCCTTTTCCATGCCTAGCCTTGTGCCCCCACTGATTAGGAATTACTCCATTACAGGTGCAAATAAATGAAGTGAGGGTCTTATTACAAGGAACCACAATTTAAACGCAAGGACCAAATAGTGAGATGATTTAAACAGGTGCAGCCACTAAGGTTTTTATCTTAGGATTTCATTTCTTTCTTTGTCCACAGCAAGTTAAATCAAATGTGCCACAAATTGCAAGGCTTCTTACACTTACTTGGCCCATTGGCATGAGACATTGGAGAAATCTGGCACAGGACTAATTATTCTTAGTCTTGCAAAAACACTGCTTTTAGAATAGATTTAGGATAGTGGGGGAGAAATATGTGGGGAGAAAATGTTGGAAGAAAGGCATCAATTGGAAACCTGGGCTCACAAGAGCCTGGTTGCTTAAACTATGAAAACACTTTTTAAATATGTCATCCTGCCTTTTTTTCTTTATTCATTGTTTCTTCAGATCTTCTTCATGTATTCAATTCTCATTACTCACCCCTGCCTCTGCCTTCTCACAACTTTTTCTCACAACAGAGAGATACTTTAGAGACAGTGCCACTACTTATTTGAATTTCAGGTAATAGAAGCAAATTACATTTTAGTGGCAGAGAAATAAGTCCAGAACACTTACAGCTTATGCTTTTATATATTGCTATACTGCAGTGTTAAAAATGATGGGCTGTAATTACTTTAAAATACAATTTCCACTTTGAACATCCTAGAAAAATGCTTTCAACTAGGTGAACTCTTAGCTCTTGACCTCGGTTCTGTGCACACTTGTGAACAGCCATCTGGAAAGGTTGCACATATTATTACTGTTCCTGCATGTGCATATGATTACTGACACCAAGGAGTACATAGGAGTGACCTTTTAATGCTTCTATGCTGGGCAAACTGTATTTCATTTTTAATTTAATATGAAATAGGGTTTAATAATAATCTCAGAATGAATTTAGGAAAGAATATAAAGTCCAAATGAGGAGAAATCATTCACTGAAAACCATTCAGATAACATACCATTTTATCAACTCTGGTAATTTTACTACTATGCAAATAAGGAATTTGCATGGTGATGTATTTTTTGAAAAATGATTTGTAGCACACAGTCATAAAAACTTACCTATACACAAGTCTTTTTACCTTATATTAATTCCATTGAAGTCTTTATTTGTGTCATTCCTATTCATTTTAAAAGTATATAAAGTCTCTTAAATACCTATGTATCCTTCTTACTATTTTTGGTATGTCCAGTGAAAAATTTAACACTGCATCAACCAAAAATGCTATAAAATATTCCACTGAAAATACTCAATCTAGCACTCCAAAACACGTCCTCCTCATAAGAACGGACTGCTAATGAGATCACAAAGTTCTGAATTAGAGCCAGAAATAAAATCAGACTAATTTAATAACTTCTTCATGAAAATTTTAACAAAAGACAAATTAATTTAGTTAAATTAAATATGCACATAGTCTAGGGTAAGAAACTTCAGAACGCTCCCTTCACTTTGTTCTGGTAAACTAAATGGAAAATTCAGACCTCCAGAATGTCTGACATTGGAAGGGACCACTGCAAATCTTCCTGTTCAATCTCCCTTCTCAGAGTTCAGAGCTGGGTCCTCTACACCAGGTTGCTTGGAGCTTTGTTTAGATGGTTTTTGAGTATCTTTTTTTTAGTATCTCCAAGGAGGGGAACTCCATAGGCTCTTTGGGCAATCTGTGCCAGTTACCATCACAGTAAGAGTTTCCTGATGTTCAGACAAAACCTCCCGTGTTCCAGTTTGGGCCCATTGCCTCTGATCCTGAGTATTGCTGAGAATGGTCTGCTTCCATTTTGTTTGGTCCCTCATGTCAGGTGTTTATACATATTAACAAGATCCCCTGAGTCTGCTGCTCTTTCTCCAGGCTGAACAGTCTCTCAGCTTTTCCCTTCATGAAGGATGCTCCTGGCTTTTAATAATCTTTGTGGCATTGAATGGACTCATTCCAGTAAATCCATGTCTGTCACACACTGGGTGGCTCGGCTCATTGTAAAGTCATGCTGACTGTTCCCATCTTGTCTCAAAATGATTCCCAGGTAGATTCTGTCTATCATCTTCCTAGGGACTGAGCTGAGGCTGACCACTTCAGGTCCCCCTGATGCTCCTTCTTGCCCTTCTTGAAGACAGAAGTGACCCTTGCTCTCTTCCAGCCCTCAGGAGCTTGCCCAGCAGCTTTGACCTTTCAAAGATGATTGAGAGTGTTCTCACAGTGACACCAGCCAGGTCAGCACTCTTGAGTGTGTTCCATTAGGTTCTAAAGACTTGCATATGCTCAGCCAGCTCAAATGTTCCCTAACCCAATTCTCCTTCGCCAAAGGTACACCTTTGATACTCCAAACTTTCCAGCTTGCCTCAGGGGCCTGGAATAACTGAAAGTCAGTTTTACCAGTAAAAACAAAAGTGAAAAAGGGTCTGAGCTCCTCAGTTTTGCCATGTCCTTTGTCACCAGGTCTCATTCTTAATCTGACCACAGGATTAGATATGTGCAGTGGTATTAAGGAATTGGTTGTGTGCTGATGTGGAACCTGAATAACCCTTTTTGTACTCATATGGAGTTTCTCTCAATAATTTCTCCATTGTGTTGGTGATGCCCTGGCTCTGGGGCAGGTGATTCATGGATGCTACTCATCCCTTTTTCCTCCTGCTCCTTGTTCTTTCCTTTTCTCAACTCATCCTTAAAATGTTTCCCACAGTTTGCTGCCTACAAAATAGCTAAGAGGAAAATTCTTCTGAGTAACCTGTGGAATCATCTATTTGTACAAGATTTCAGCTGCTTTGAAGGATTTTTTCCTTTTATTAAGGTGTTAAACAACTCTTGTGGGAAAACTAGAATTTTGCACATGTAATTAGGAAGGTATGATACTTTATTTCTGGAGATGCACAGTCAAGAGCTGAGAGATTTTGGCACTTACTGAAACAAATAGCTTTTGAACATCTGAAATTGCTCCTGAATATATTTTGATTACAATGTGAGCATGGCAATAAAAGAGTCCCCTGAGAGAGGAAATATCTGGATTCAAATATTAATATTGTTTGGCTGGGAACTGATTATCTCCCAGGACAGAGCTGTTAAGTTTCTCATTAATAAACCTTTCTATTGGCTTGAGAAAAGAGCCAGAGTCTGCAAACAGGGTGCTGAGCCCTGTTTTAGGCAGCTGACACACTAGTCAGTGACCAACTCCCTCTTAGCCTCCAACATGATTTTGGATATTGATCCCAGCCCCTTTGCACTTTGCCATGTTATTGAATTCTGCTCTTGACTCTGCAGACATCCTCCGGTACTCTGTGATTCCAGGTCCTGGCACTGGTCATCAGGTGAAATATCCTCAAAACCGGTACCAGGTCTGCTAACAGAGGGACAGCAACTCTTTTAGTGCTTACAGAGTTCAAGAGGAGCTGGATCTACAACCAGAACCCTTTTCTTCTTTCAATGGGTTTATGAACCTTTGTTCTGCTTTTCTGGATAGAAACAGAAGTTTTTCCTCTGCATTTTGTGCCTTGTGACAAATGACTGAGTTTGTGGATATAGTCAATACTTGCTGTACCCTTACTAATTCTGCCAGCTGCATCACAAGTGTTTTGGTAACTGCATTTTTTTGTTGTTGCTCAAGCCCACATTTAGGGCCAAGATTGTTAGTATTTCATTAAAAAATAAACACACTGTTACTGACAAAAAGCTGTAAATGGGAAGCCAAATGCCCTTAAAGTCTCAGTACTGTCCCCCAAGCTGCACACCCTCTATTTTTTACTTTCATAAATTTTAGAACAATATGATGATTTCTGAATCTTTGGCACTGACAACGCTGGAATTACATTAGTCTTTTAGAGCTTTGGGGATTTTATGAATGTTCTCGAACTGCAAAACAGTTCCCCCATCCATAATGTGAGTGCAGTTCATAAAAGGAAAAAAATCCATTAACATTAATGAGGCAGTTAAATATAAAAAATAAAGCCCCACTATGAGAAAATCTCTAAAAATTATATAGCTGTTTTTTAATGCTACTAGTCACTCAGACACTGTTTATGGAAATTCAGTGTTCTTTTGTATAGCTAGAATCCAAGCACTATAGAATAAGCAAATATGAACCTTGGCCTCTATTCTCTCAAGGTTGTCTTCATACAAAAACCAACCAACCAAAACCAAAAAATCCACACACACAAACCCCAAACAAAACAACAACAAAAAAAATCAAAAGGAAAGGGTTTGATCTCTAATTAACTTCAGCAGTTTCTCTATTCACAAAAGTAAATAGTTTATCCAATATATTGCTTATCTTCTTCATCCATCAGAGACAAATCTGCCTTCTGCTTCTTGAACATTTTAGAGAAATATTAAACCAAGATAATCTAAAAATTAGAGAACACAGTGGTGCCACCACTTTCTACAGTCTGATACAAAGCATATCCTGTGATACGCTCAGCAATCGAATGGCTTCAGCTGGTCTGCAAACTTAGAGCACTCTGGCTCTCAGGATCACTTGTTTACCTATATCCGTCCCTGTAAGTAGCATAGTGAAGCTTATAAAGTTAATCCAGGTTACTAACAGACATAAAGTCAAGCACACAGGAAAACTATGGAAGTGCTAGGGCAGAGTTCAGAGCCAACTGAAATGATTTTGCCTTTGAGAAACAAAGCAGGCATATCTAATAGTAAAAATAGAATAGCCTAGCAAAATGAAATATGTATAGGTATGTATATGCAGTCTCATGATAGTAATTAGTCTTGCAAAGGGCAAGCACTGTTCAAAGTACTTTGAAAAAATTACTAACAACCTCAGATAGAGGTTGCTGTCAAATAGAATAGAACTAACTGTGATTGAGGTCTGTAGCAGTAATTGATATAAACATTGACATTAATGCTGAGATACTTACATGGAAGAATTCAGCACCTCATAAACCTCTTTCCATGCAAAATCTGACCTTTTAAGCTAATGACAGGGTTGCTTGTCTCTTGCATGGGAACTCAGCATGGCCAACACTGCTCTCTACCCAACTGCTGGAATGAACCCCTTCTAATTCTTTTTTTCTATGTCTTTTTTAGGACAGTTGTATCTCATGACAATGATAAAACAATAACAAAATGGAATACCATTACATCTTTAATCAATAAAATGTCCTTTCCTGAGTCTTTTCTGAATAGTTTGTGCAAGAAATTGGCTGAGATCACTGCAAATCAGTGTAATAAAATGATGTTGACCAGTTCCTTTGTACAAAATGAAGCAATAAAGAGCTTTTCTGTTAACTCTATGTTTTTATTGATACATGCCATACTCGAGACCACACACATCACCATTATATATGAGAAAAGGCATAGCTGTTTCAACAGACAAAGTGCAGTTGATTCATTGGCTCCTTTAAGAGAACTGGCATCTGGACCACATGCACTTCAAAGTCAAATGCTGTACTGAGATGTGCTGCTTTGAAGTACAGCTGCTGATCCAGACAAATTTTGGAGCCTACACCAGCATATGAATCTGCTGTACTCTGAAAAAAAAATCTGTTTCAGATGCCAGTTTTTACTCAGTTTAGAAAATTGCTGTCTGGATCGGCTGAACTTCAAAGCTGAACATTGCAGTGCTGCATTTCGCTTTGAAGTACAGCTAATCCAGATAGTGGATTTTCTCCCCCTCTTTTTTTTTTTTTTTTTTAAGTAGTTAAAATTGGCATCTGACCTTACTAGTATTTCTCCTTACCATCTGCACATTCTTTTCCCTTCTCCCTTATTTCCTCATCTTGTGACCTCTGGAAAATACAGCAAGATTCACAATCTTGTCAGCCCCTGCACTACCAAAGCTACTATAGAGGGGGTGGTTGTGGGGACAGCCGATATCAAGTTACATAATGGACAGTGGCCAATTACTGCACATGGCTTGTCATAAAGTTTGTAAAATAATACTTAATTTCACCATTCAATAAAAATAAAGCTCAAAGCAAATCCCTTGTAAATGTTCACACTCAAAGCATTTGTAAAGGCATCCTCACGGTTCTGCTAACTCAAATTAACGACCATTAGCAGTGGTTTAAAAAGTAGCTGAGCTTGATAGCATTTCAGAAATTTTCAGTTATTTTGTCACAGAAAGGTCTCCTTCACAGGCAAGTCAGGAAAGCCTTAAGGAAATGGTTTTACTAGAGAAAGAATGAGATTACTACAGGCAAAATTTGCACAGCTTCTGGCAAGGGGAACCAAGGGTAAACGCAGTGCCCTCACCAGGACACACTCCCATATGATACAGACATCAGGGATGCTGCCGTTTGCTACTGTGTTAAAGGACAAATCATAAAGAAATGTTGCACCCTGTTCAAAAGACAAAAACAAAGCATTAAAAACCCCACCCAAATACATGCTAGTACAAGAGGACAGTTTAATGACAGCATCTCTCATTTGCTGAGAAATAACTCTGGAGAGAAAAAGGACTGGACAATGACCAGCATTTTATTTACACAGATCAAGAGACATGTCACTCAGGTGGTCTGTTCTTGTCAGGCAGTCTTTAATTAGAAAATTCCTAGAGAGAACTCATGCTCCCACTAGGTGCTTATTAAAAACTAAAGACAAAAGTAATTGGTAGAAAAGCCCAAGGAATGGACAGAGAACTCAGGTTACACTAAAAGGCAAGAGTCAGCTGCTGCCAGCATAGGGAGAGACACTCAGGATGGGATGCTGGATTTTGAATGAAAAACTCTCAGTGCTGTTATTAGTGAGTATTTTTAGCATTAAAAAAAAATCTAATTGGATAGATATAAATATTTTAAGCTTGTTTAAAAGATATTTTACGGTTTGCTTACAGTAATACTCCCAAGCTTAATGTAAAACTTGCTATAAAATATTCAGCAGCCTTTTTATAACTAGTCTTAAAAACAATTTAAAGTCTTAGTGTTTTATTTTTAATTATTTTTAAGTCAATGTACTTTAGTTCTCAGATAAAGGGAGCAGGGGCTTGCAATTCTAATTGAAATTATATTTGGATTTATTTTCAGACAGTTTGGTGAATTGTGTATGGGGAGCAGAGAAAGGAATTTCCTCAGCTCAATTCCCTCAGTTTCTGTGATTTTTTAATTTTAGTATTTATTCCCTTTTTAGAGACCAGGTTAAGGCCTGTGCTTAAAAGCAAGTTTACCATGACACAGTAAACATCATTTATATCTTTTACTGGTGATCTGGGGGTAGGACTGTAACCCTGAATTTGTTAAAACATAGCCTCATTCCAGCAGGCATTTTTGATTTCTATCATCTGTGATCAGGAACTGCATTGCACACTGATTTTGAAACATCTCCCAGATTCTCTTAAAACTATAACCATAACCAGTTTTATATGCATTAAAAAATACTGTAAATATCACTAATCTGTAGCCTCTCTGCTTTGTAGCTGGTGTGGCTGGGACTGAACTTCTATTTGTTTATTGATACCTTCCACTGGTATGAAGATGACAATGCTTACATTTATACACGGATTATGCTGGGAGTAAGTATGAGTTTGATTGTTAAAGGGCTTCACAAGAAGAATTCGCAGTCTGATTTTATTTGCATCCTTCATAAGACTTTTGATACCTCAACAGTAATTTTCCCGTATAAGAGTATTATATTAATATAGTATTTTCTTTCTTCTGCCCTTCCTATAACAAGCTTGTAACTTAATTTCTTTATGCTGTTATATGTACAGTCAACCCTGGCTTGGGCAAGAGCTTCTGCAACGTGCCTTAATTTTAACTGCATGCTAATCCTGTTACCAGTCTGTAGAAACCTTATTTCATTCTTAAGAGGAGCAAGCATTGTAAGTACCATTTCTCAAATAGCCATATTATCCTCTCTTTTTTATTTCTGTAGTTCAGCAGTATTATCCATATCAAACATTTTCCAAGGAATTTTAATTTTTGATAGAGAAGGCTGTACACTACTGCCTAGTTATTACAATTTAAATTGTCAGTATTCATGACTGAAGAGAAACAAATGACTTGTTTAACACAGTGCTCTAAATGCAACACTGATTTTGGCAGCTGCTGCATAGCATGGTGTCATGAAGAGAAAAGTGAGAAGCTACAAAAAAGGGACATAATAATGCCACTTGGCCAAATGGAGAAAATTCATATCCATCATGTGTATTCTCTGTAGCTGAAAAGTGAAAATTGGAGAAATAAAATGTTCAGACAGATAAAAATGTTCTAAGGATAATAATGAATATGTTTAAACACTTCTTTCTGAGTGGCCACCATTCAGGTCTTCATTTGTGGTAAATGCATTGCTGTAACAGAGGTGTTCACATTAACCTTGGAATCACACATAGGAAGTACTTAAGGCTTTAGCTCTATTAGCTGTAACTTCAACTTGCATCGAATTATTACAATCAGAGCAATCCCAATGTGTTTGGGTAAGAAATCACTGTTCACTTCATGACTCCAGAAACAACAGGAATTTAGAAATGGTTATTTTATAGTGAATTTGTTCTTATTTCAGTTCTGTCATTTTTTGTTTCTGTGATTGTTAGGCTTAGAAATTAAGCAATCTTTAAGCTGGTATTCAACATTTACACAACTGAGTTCAGGAGTTGAACATTTATAAAAACAAAGAGAAAAGGTGTCCTGGCCTTCTGAATGAGTTTGTGAGTTAGCACAGAATATCTGCATGCCCACTTAGATGCTGAGTAAGAACTCAGAGGACTGGAACTCTTCTCACAGACAATATTTTGCTGTTTTGGACAATATTCTGCTCTTGAGGATCATGGTACAGAGCTACTTGACTGCTCCAGCACAGCCAGCACCAGGCTGGATCCAGTGCCTCTCCAAGGAGGTGCTGTGTATTGACATTGCACCCTGCAGTGCTCCAGACTTTTGGAAGACTTATTAGCTGGCAAACCACGTGGATGCATGCCAGGATCTTTGGCATGACGCCATGCCAGGCCGTATGAGCAATGCAGACACCCACACCACCACTCAGAGACTGATTTCTGTCCGTGAGTGCTGTCTGGGTTCCAGCAGAGCGTGTTGGTTTTGGCTCAGTGCAGCAGCCCCCGGCCCCAGGCTGACTCTGCACCGGGGTACCCAGCTGGCCATGAGCACCGCCAAGCCCTTCCAACAATGAGAGCACGGCTCAGGAACACATCAGCATGCAGCCACTTGAGGTCTAGACAGCCTCATCCTCCCGGGGTGTGCATTTCCTGAAAGCAGAGAAAATGTTCTCATTGCAAGCTGGCTTTGCCAGCACTTCAGCTCTGTCATGCTAAGCTCACAAAGCAGTGGTGGCCCAGCCTGGTGTCCTCATACCAGCGAATGAGTTAATGTCAGCTCAGATAAACCACTCACAAATCACAGCTAAGTGTAGCAGAGCTTTATCAAACTCCTTTTTGAGCCCCTATAGAGGATGAATAGCTTCAGAAACCCTGGAGTGCAACTCAGGAAAGTTACTTGAGTCCTAAAACTAGCCCAAAAGTTCCACTGAATTCCTTCAGCATTCCATTTTCAAATGTACTGAATTCTTCTCCTCTCCAAAATGTGAGATGTGAACACCAATAAGAATGATATAAAACAAGTTCTGCTTTTTCACCAAGTACTGTGGAGGAGCACTGAGGAGACAGCTTGACAAAAACATCACATTTCACAAGATGGTTGCCTATGGAATAGCGTTAAATGCAAGTAAGCTTTTTTGGTTTTATTTTTCTCTTTGCCTTTGAACTGTTTTGAATTTCACAGTGATTCTGCCTAATGCTATAATCCCCATCAGCTCTGAGATGTGATATTTTAGTGCAATCATTTGTCGACTGCGGCTTTAAATGTGTGTAGGAGTCCCATCTGATTTACCATTTGTAATCGTTTTTGCTTGAGAAGAGTTTGACTGTTAAAGAAATAAACTTTCAATCTGAATAGTAAACACTGGTTACCACTTAGTTAATCTGACCAGCTTGTGTGCTCTTAAAATTTAGTGTAAAAAACTGTCATTGAATCCCTGGGGGCAGATGACATAGCATTACTGTCTGATTCTGTAAGGAAATTATGCTTATGAGTTACATCACACATCTGCCCACCGATACATCTTCACTAATTTTTCAACCAGGTAATAAATTTAATCCGAATTTGAGAGAGGCAGGTGACTCAAAAACAATGGATTTCTAGATATTTATTTTTAATAGGTGACTGATCCAGGAAACTAAAGCCCCCCTTGAGGGAAAAACAGCAACTCGGGATCAAAATTTATCTATTCTGTTGTTCTTAGTGACTTACTGAGGTGTTTGTTCACCTGGCTGGGAAGAAGACATGGCACCTTCCTGTTCTCTAAGTAGTGAAAGGACCTGGAGAAGTCCTGAAGTTGCAGGAATTCAGAGGACATGAAGGGAACAGGAGATAGGGTGAGGAAAATGATGTACAGAGAGGAAAGAACAAAAGCCAGTGTGAAGAAGGACATGAGCACACAGAGATGGAGAGGTATGGAGATAGATAAATAGATAGATAGATAGATAGATAGTTCATTCTCTTAGAAAATGGGAAGGAAACAGAGGAATTAATCAGGGCTATTTGCAACTCTGAGATATTGCAGGGTAGCTGTTCTGCCCCCAGGCTGTCAGGGTGGATTCTGGTCCCAATATCTTTTTCAGCCTGCGTGAGGGAGCTGCTCTTGCGTGTATAGGCTGCTAATGTCCTCATGCAGTGAGACAAGAACATGAAGTCAGGATTGCCAACAGGAACCAATAGTCAAGGTTTGTCTTCTGTATGTCACACTAAAGAATTCCAAGGGGAAGGCTACAGGATGCAAACATTCATCTTGCAGTGTATTACGATTAATTACTTATCTGTCATGTCCACTCATTGATTAGAGATCCGTTTCACCACAGAACAGATTCTTACAGAGTGCAACATTGGTTCGTTAATTAATAAATCAACCTAAGAATATAAATTAACCAACTTTACTTGGTGTGTAATAGGTCATGTTCCAAAAAGAAAGCAAAACTGTACAGTCAAACCTTTTATGTTTTGGGTTTTATATTAAAATTCAAATGTTTTCTAGTGCATTAATGTGGACAGTTTGGGAAGTGCAAGTCTATCAGAAAAGTGATTACTTTAATGGTTTCACTAATTTCAAGGAAAAAGACACAGAAGCCAATGTTAAATGACAGAAGGCATGATCATATAATTCTCATTTAAATCACTCACTAGGGAGAAATCAAAGGTTCATTTTTGGGTTATTATTTAGATTGGTGGATTTTTTTTTTCTAAAATATAAAATGGAAATATAGTTGATGAGATATTTGAGAAAGAAAACACAACACAGGGAAGTCTAATAAACAAAACATGACAACCTGTGAATTCCTGCTTCTTTAACAGTCAAGTGAGAAACATTTATCATATTTGGAAGAACACTACATCACTGTATAGTCAGACTTGGGTAGAGAATGGCCAGAAACTCAACTGCCTGAAATTCAATTTTAAGTTAATAGAAAAATAAAATCTACAGAACATATTGTGACAGAAAAGCAAAAAGCAACATTTCAGTGGTACCCATGGAATCCTTTTTAATAAAATCTAAGAGTGTTAAATAGATGCCATTTTCCTCTCAACTGACACATTCTTTATCCTAGTACTACCTATATTGCCTTTTATTACACAAAAACATAGTCAACTCCTATTAATCTATTGTAATTTAGTAATTCTTAGTTAAATGGATGTTCACCTGTGTATGATCAATAGACTTAACGTGGCAGCAAGAAGTTAAACCAATTTGAAGATCAGATCAGTAAGCTTAGCCTCACGATATAAAATTATAAACTCCTTTATTATTAAAGTAACATGTATTCATCTCGGCTTGCCAGGTGGTGTTATTCCAGCATGTTTATTTAATAGTGTGCTAAAAATAGTCAGTGCAACATTAGTATTGTCTGGCTTCTAAGAGGCATCTAGCTCAGCTGAGGTGTATCTGGCCTTGGAAAAAGTACATCTGTACCTTTAATTTTTCATCAGCTCTAATACAAATTCAAGAGCAGGCTTTAATTGGTCAGGTCATAAAGGGATATAATTAGAGACTAGTGGAAGAGGGAAGTTGGAGGAAAGAGAGAGAGTAAACAATGCTATCTATAATCAAGGGCATCATTGAAAATTCAGTAAAGGGAATTCTGCTTAGTTTGGCTTCCTGCGTTCTGCATGCCTGTCTCTGATAAGAGCTGTCTGGGAGTTATTCAGCCACTAATAAATCTTCCTTATAGACCCGTAACTCTGCTAGAATAAAATCAGCGTTTCATGCACTCTCAGTTTGATCAGTGCAAATAATTCTTGGCTTTGTAATGGAAAAGAGACTTTTCAGTTGAGACACAGTGGCCTGAAACTTAAAGACACTGCAAGAGATAGTAATAATATTTTCTACAACACCTGCTTCTTTACTGTACTGATTTTACCCTCTCAAAAAAGAACATTCATGCATTTTCTGAAGTGGGGAGTGTTGGGCAGATATTTCTTTTTTTTACTTTTACATGCTGGCCATATCTTAAAGAAGAAATTACTTGGATTGTTTTGGTGTTTGCAGAAAGGTCGTATAGATATCTGCTCCATCAGTCTTTGAATTATGATATTAATAAAGTGTAAGCAATTAAGGAAAAATAGGGGAAGGACAGCAAGGCTGTTTGGAGTTAGGCTGTTTGAAATGGTGGTTCCTGCTCCTCAAAAATTCCAGCAATGTGTTTTTTAAAAACATGCAAAGTGCTGAAAGAAGTATGGTGATGCCAGGTGTGTTTGGCTTCTGACAAGCTAAAAATACTAGGAAACCTTTCAATTTTCAACCACTTTTTGGTAAACTATGTGAATGGCTTTGGTGACCTGAGTCACATTCTTGTATAAGTGATCAGGTTTTCAGGGAAGGATATGACTATTTTCAAAAGAGGTTTTGCTGATACCTCAGTGTTGTACTTCCAGAAATTACAAAAAATCAAACTCCCATTAAATGTCTTTTTTTTTTGTCAGATTGTTTAAATCCAGATTTAGTGCAAGTACTAGGAAGGAAACAATATTAAATTGAAGATTATAGGCTTCCAGCTAAGATAAAAAATGGTCCAAGTCATGTTCTTCTTTGATGTTTATAACCATTCTTAAAAACAAAATACACTGCAAGCACATCTGTGGTCACTATATTAATTTTTATACAATCTCCACCTTTTTAGTCTACAAAGACATAATGAAGTTGAATTAGGGGTTCCGAATAACTAGGAGTGGCACAAAATAATGGGTGGCAAAAAGAACCCCACTCTTGGCCAGGAGCATTATTTTCCATGCCTGGGTTATCTGCCTCCAAAGTTGTTCTCTTTGCTATGAGCAGAAAGGCCAGGATTTGTCCCTTTGACTTTATCATTATAGGCTGGTTAATCAAAATGTTTAACTGCCAGCAGCAAGCTCCAATTTGATTATTATCCTGTACAGGCACGCAGAAAAAGAGAGAGTGAAATCTTGTCCACAGATAAACACATGAAATTTCTGTTTAGCTCAATGAGAGTTGTGCATGCTTCACTGAAGGCACAATTGGCTGAATAAGAGTAGCTAAATTGACCATACTTTCAAGATAATTTAATTACATCTCTTTGTATTTAAGGATATGTACAGTAAACACCATGATCTAATAGCAACCCTTTTCCTCCCTCTCTCCTTCCAATAAAGCCTTTTATTTGATCTCAGAGGTAGACTAGATAGAACATCTCAGGGTCAAATAAAAATTAATGTATGTTAAGTGCTTCAGAGGTTCCAGATGTCATTAAAAACAACAAAAATCCTTCAATCTTCATGAACTGTTATAAAAAGGAACTTTGTTTAAAAGATTGGGTGATTTATTCCATATGTTATACTTGGACATGCAGAATGAGGAAAAAATTGAACCAAAAATTCTGGAATGTAGTCCCTTAAACTTTGCCCTCATGGTTAACTTAGATAAGTGGTGCAGAGGAAAGAACTACAAACTCTGGAAAGCTCGGATTTCAGAAATCTGCATATTAATTTTGGAATTGCTTAGTAAATTCTACACACTGCAGATGCAAAGATCTTCAGAAAATACAGTTTAGGGATGTAAAATACTGTAGTTAATGGCAATGTGTTCAGTGCCAGACTTTTTATTCTGCTACAACTATTACATATTAAATGAAACACACTGAAAATGGAATTAGATCTTTGCATTACACTTACCATCCAGCTATAACTCACTTTTAGATTGCATCATTTTTTGCTAGCAGCCCGAAAAATCCCTCAGAAATATTAATCTAATAAGACTCCAGGCAGTATACAATATCATGGGAGACTCAGGTAAACCAACATATTCAGTACATCATTAGTTTGAATGTAATATTTTTCAGTGTATCATTATGCTCTGTACATTAACATCTACCACAGAATAGCATGCAGAAAATAAAAACAACAACTCTCCTGGAAGTCTTCTACACTTTTAATATCGTCTACCTGTCAGATGAAAGCTGGAGAGAATGTCACCAAGAAGGAAAGGTGTGGTGGATCCCAAAGAAGAAGATATGATGATGTTTCCATTGACAGAAACACAGGGAAACAGAACAATGTGCAGATGGAAGAGAGTGTGTCCTATGATAGCCTGCAGAAAAATCCTACTAGGCTAGATTGCCGAAGTGGATCTCTTCTTCCAGGGCAACATGAATACTCCTCATCAACTATAGTCTCAAGACCTTCTTGAGAAACTATACCCATTATACCCATTTTGTTTTCTGTCCAAGACTAGAAATACTCTGTTAGGAAATTTCTCTTAGGAAATGTGGACGTCCATCCGTCTGGAGAAAACTAGCACTTCATTTCACTCTCAACACTCAACATTTACCAGATAGCATTAGATATCCTGTCACTGCTGACATGACTAGAACTTGTGCAAGTCATGTAGAATCCTTCACTTTCGGGAAAGTACAAGATTTTGTAGCTTTCTAAAGAGCAGAAATGTCATCATTTCATGTGAATATTTTATAGTCTGCAGTATCACTTAAAAAGAATCTATTGTTTTGAAGGCGAAAGGGAGAAAGTGTCTTTAGTTATGAAAACAGATTCAAACCTCTGCAATTAGTCAATGTCACAATTCTAAATGAGCAAAGACAATCCAAAACCTGTAGCTGACTACAGGCTGCAGGCAAGCTCTGGTAAAACAGCACTATGGATCCTAACCGTGTGAAACTCTCTCGGTCCCTAGGCTATGGGGACTATTACATCATACCAGAGTTATAAAGAGCATCCTGTAGGTTTAGAGGGCAAGAGGCCCAAGTTACAGTAATCACTAGTAGATGTCAAAATAAAACTGCTTAATAGAAGTTCACTTAGAGACTCATTGTCAGGGTTTTCCATCTTTGTAAAGTTTTCTTTACTCTTTCCCTTAGCCTGTACCAGATAATGCACAGCATGTGACTCCACAACTTACCAAAGACAGCAATCTGTTACCCCACACTCCTGTCCTACAAGTAAGCTCTTTCGGATGTCAAAGAAATCAGGTCATCATCAAGCAGTGACTTGATTGCCTTCCAGCTGGATCAGATAACATTCTTACCAGGCCAACACATCTGTTCAGAAAGAAGCCCCTTGTAGGAACAGTTGCCCCCTTCCCACTCAGCACTTAAATGTGTTGTTACACTTAAATACATAAACAGTGTTTATATACTGCTTATATACCAGTTGTACACTGGGGAACAGATTGCCACAGCCCCCACACAGCTGCCACCTAAACCATGCAGCTCAGAGCTTCCTGGGCTCCTGGGTTTTGGCAGTCCAAATCCACACATCTAATTCTCTGCTTGTGGTCCAGTGTCACCTTCCTTCCAGCGCCCGTGCACTGCCGGGGTGCTGGGAGCACACTCTCATGGCACAGGCTCCAGGAAACATCTCTCACCTGATGCTGGCAAGATTGTTTCACATGCAGCACCTAATCCATCACAACATGTGCAGGACACGCCAGGCCACTGAGTCCAGCACCCTCTGATGCTCACAGTCACATCACACACACATTTCATGAAATGACCAGCCTTTGGCTGAAAGCTGCTTAGGTTGCTTGAGCCCATTATCCCGTTTATCGAAAGGTTACTTTAGAGTCTTTTTCCTTTGATGTCTTCAATCTGTCTTCTAATTTCCAGGCTCATTTTATCTCTCTGCAGTTCATACCCATTTGGATTCAGTCTTCATCCTGCTGAAGCTATTCCAGCTCGTATAAATAATTTATTATTCATTGGGCCAAAGATTCAGGAGAAATGGGAGGTTGATTTTGCAGTTTGGGTGCTCAGGATATTCGCTTGGGATGCCTATGTCAATAAATATTGGATTATTTTTATTAAGGGCTTCATCAAGAGACAGCTCAAAAGAGAATAACCAGTCAACCCAGTGACTAGGACATGTGATTTGGTTTAAAGCCTTACTTTAAATTCAATGTAACAAGGATTTTAAAATAGGTTTTTCATCACCCAGTGAATATCTAAGCATGAGGCAATGAGGTGAAGCAGGTGTCAAGGAGTGGCGGGGGAAGTCCCTAAGTTAACATTACATCTTGAATGAAGTGCATCCTGACAATCAACCAACCACAGCACATCTACTGCTCTAGAAGGATCACCTCAGAAGTACAGAGTGAAAATAGCCTCTCTCCAGCTTGAACACATGGAATAACCTACTGTTGAGGGGAATGTTTTACCTTGCACTGGCTGCTTTAACCATGGCCAGCATCCTACTTTTAACTCTTGTTCTCATGGACACAGCTGTCCCCAGGTGCTGAAGAGGAGCTGGACCCCAGCATGTGGAGTGAGGAAGCCCACTAAGTGGATAGGCACATAAAAGACCAACACTATCAATCCTCATGCATTTAATCCTGTGTTTACATCTATGATTAAACAGTGAAGTATAGTAAGATACTACTTTTATTCACATAGTCACAATTTTAAAAAAGATGAAAAAAAGAAGAGAAGGGAAGAGAAGAGAAGAGAAGAGAAGAGAAGAGAAGAGAAGAGAAGAGAAATAAAAGAATTTTTTTTTGAGAATATTGTTCAGGGAAGAAGATAGTATTTGGTTTACTACAAATACTGCCTTTTAGAAAGGTTTTTTAAATGGTCCGGGACAGAAAGATAACCACTGAAGGAGAGATGATAACAGGAAGCTAATTATAAAAAACTAGAAATAGCTATACTGTAAACATATAATTATCTTTCATTGTCATTTTTTCATCCTTTGGCATTTAATATCTTGCATTAATTACAACTTTCATGTAATAGATTTGAGAATCTCTCATATTGAAAAATGAAACTGTGCACCTAGCTTGATTACAACGTTATCTATGTCAGCCAATAATAAAACAAAGTCCTTCCTTTTCCACTCTTGAAATTATAGTCTTTCCACCCAAGAAAATAATTATAGGGGAGTTCTTACTTCAATCTAAGGCATTTTTCTAAACTGACCATTTCATATACCTTTTGGGACTAGGCCAGAAGCAGAGGCAATATATGATACTCAGGATTAATCAGATCTAACACAGCGATTCTCCTTTTAAATCCTAGTTCCTGTGGCTTCCTCAGGCTGCACCTGCATAAAGTAATGCTACTCGTTAACAGGGGACAGATTTTGAAAGCATCTCAAATGCAAGTTGCAAACTGGTCCATGTCTAAGCCAGTCAACTCAGTGTCCTGTGTAGCAAGGGTAAACCATAGCATATCCTAGTATTTTATTTAAAAATAGGAGTTTTAATCAGTTTATCTAATTTTGAACAATTTAAAGTCAGAGGCATATACTTTTATATCAACTCTCAAGAGGTTTCCTTCCTTTGATGACACTGGAGACTGCAGGGCACTTGACTGTAAACCTGGGAGGTGACCCTGGAGCTGTTCCTGTCCTCTCCACTGTGAAGCAGTCTCTTCATATTAGACACGCAGTTGATAAAATTCTCTTTTTATTGTCAGCTTAATCCATGCAAAACTCTCAATTTATGCCTGAGCTTTTCAAATAGTTCACAGTGTGCATAATAAAGTTCCTCCTGGCACTGTGGGCCCATACAAGTGTGCCTGTAATTTCACACCACTCTCTCTCTCCTGCAGCCATCCATATTGTTGCCCACTCCATCAATATCGAGCGGTATCATTCCAGCCAGTCGAAAGAAGCTGGAGAGTTAAGAAATAAACTTTCTAGTCTTGGCAAGAGCCCAAATGAAAGCTACTTGAACCCAATCAGGACCTATGAAACAGTAAGATGTCACTTTTTAGGTTTCCTTATCCAAAAAGTTTTCCTCTGTGAATTCTATTGTCAGTAACACTGTATTTCAAAGCCTTTTAACCAGAGCGAGAAGGTGCTGCCAAAGGTTAACCTCAATTTCAGCTGAAAACGCTTACTCAGAGCTGCAATTTTCAGGTTACTAAGCTCAAAGAAATGTCTATAGTATTTTAATTAGTTTGTCAGGAGACAGCTGGTGGGGGGAGGATAAGGAGTGTTGTGAAGAGTAGGCAATTAAATAAACCTGCAAAGAATTTTAAAAAACCCCCAAACTAAACTATCAATACATGGAACAAACACAACTTCTTTTCACAAAGAAAAGTAACCAGACAGCAATAGCACTTCACAATATTTCTTTTGCATTTGTTGTTTGTCTCTCCCCACAAAGGTGGTGCAGCACCTTCCCGATCTGGGGGCTGATTCTGCCTCGTTAGGTGTGGAGTGTGGCTGCTCAGGGAAGAGCACCTTCAGAACCACCCAGGGGGTTGCTGCACACAGGAAGCAGTGCAAGGGGAAGCTAGAGCTGCTGTGTGCTCTTCAGAGCCAAGCAGAGCTACAGGAGCCTCAACCCATAAATGGTTCTGCTTGTTTTGGGGGAAAAAGTGACTGTGCCTCCTGCCCACTTTCTTGGATAACCCACAACAGCATTATAAGCCCTCCCTTATAATATTCATAACACAAAGAAAAGCTGAGCATGCAGAGAATGCATGTAAACCATGCAAAAGTTAATCAGTTTTTTTTTTTTCTGTATTCCACTATAGCACACATCACATTTATGCTACATGTTCCATTGTGTACCCTGTTTCACAGTTACATATTCCAGGGTTGGAATGGCCCTGGTAAGACTCCCATGTATATTGTTCTGCTCTTTAGAAAATGCCCACACAGTCAGCATGAAATAAGGACTGCCTGAACACCATGGATTGGTGCTCTTTTGAAGAGTGATGTCCTCCACTGAAACAAGAAACCAAGTGAGAAGATGGCTGGACAACCATGGATAGCATTCAACAGTGCTTTTATGCTGCGAGGCTTATTCTGCTTTTCCTTAGCTCCTTTCCAGTTTAGATTGCAAGGGGTATTCATCCTTCAAAATAAACAAGTAAACAATTTCAAATTTGAAGAAAATCAAGGAAATTGGTGTAGTCAGTGGTATGAATGCAAATTTCTTCCTGTTAGTGTTGACAAAGCAGTCAGGTTTATCAGAACAGGACAGAAAGCCAAGGGCTCAGCTTCCCAGTCTCTCAGTACACCCAGTGACCACTTTCATTGCATGCCCATGAGGTGCTCCCCAGGAGCAGAACGAAGCTCCCAGCTCTGAACAGGAGCTTATCATCTTTCATTAAGCATTTTTTTTCCTCTCCACTAAGCATTCCCATAGTAATATAATTGTGAGGTAGGCCTCTAATTAGCGTTAAGATCCTAAATACCCTTGAGAAGGAAGGCCAGAACATTCTGAGATTCTTTCTCAGATTTCTCACAGCAATACACTCTGCAATCACCTTTCAATTTACAACCTAGATTTTACTCTAACCTCTAATATTTATATTTCTTTTATCACTTACTCATGTCTCAGTAGCTAAACTCAGAATTAATAAATTATGAAGGGAAGCAAACAAAAGATTGTTTCTAGCTTCAGAGAAGAAAGTTCTGAAGTCAACAATTCAGGCTTTCTTTTCAGTATTATCCTACTGCCATTGAAGCAATGTACTAAGTGTCTTTGACATTTTGCCTTTTTTCATCTCAACATCCAAAGTAGCCACTGTAGTGGAAATGTTCAAAATATCACCTAGATCAATCCTGTTAATATGTAATAGGATCTGAACACACTCTTCACAGGTACCAATTTGAAAATGTACTGTGTGCTGTCAAGTGTGAGCATTTGAAAGGATGATTTTACTGTAAAAAGTGACTGCAAAAATGGCATTGTGGAATTTTATCACCTTAGGATTTCCATACCAAATGAGTGCACTTTACAAATACAATAAATGGTTGGGTTTTTTTCTCATAGTGTGTTAAGCTGTTAAACCAAATCAGGATCCAGAAGATATGCTGAGCTCCTTCATTCCTGTGCATCAGCACTGGGAAAATAGATATATGTGCTTTGTAGGTGAAATGGGGACTTCATTTACACTCTGATGGCATATTTAGCTTGATTCTCATCTTGTGTGTGAGATTTTTACTGTTCTTCACGATTTGCGCTTTATAACTGCAATAACATCTGACAGTTGTGTTCCAAATAAATCTTCACTCTCACTTCAGTTTATTTTGGTGGGTTTAGACAGATACACCAGACCTGTGCTGACATCTGTGAGCCTTGAACAAGAAGGAACATGTTCCAGCCTAGCATACTGATGTTTCATCACTGACAAGTATAAAAATGTTAATATAAATATGTATTTTAAAAAATAAACCCAAGTATTATGCAGTGTGTCTCCAGATAAATGTAAGAAATAGGTAAACAAAATATGTTTTCTAGGTAAATGGGAGTATATGCCATCTTTGTGTACCATTTCAGGGCTGCTATAGCTCCACAAACTTTGAAGTAAAGTAAGCACAAAAGAGTTTCACACCTTTATGGCTGCAGGTGTCTTAGCACCTTACTTTATCACCCTCATATAAATAAGCTGGTTTCTAGTGCTGTTTTCTTTATCAGACCTCTAGATTTAATCTTCTCATTTCTCTAATAATTCTTCTTTATTTGTGACACACTTTCATTGAGTATGTGAGTAACCAAAATTGATAGAAGTACGAGATTGTCTCATTTCCTCCTTTCAATTCCTGAAACAAGTAAGAGGCAGCAAATATCTAAATATCTGGTTTGGAATAAGCCTGAGTAGGAATGAAGCAGAGGGATGTCTTTTGATATTGTTCTGTGGTAAAATGAAGGATTGTCTTGCCTTCATGTCTTCTTCTGGTTTTGTTCCTATGCCGAAGATTTTGGCTTCACCTGTAATAGTAACAGTAGCAATAATAAAAGCAAAATAAATAGTAATAAAAATAACAGTTATAACAACAATAACTACTACTTCTAATACTAATAATGTGTTCTTATCCTAGAACACAACAGGACAAGTATTAACCACAATAGCTGGAATAACTGGAGTTGTGATAACTGTGGCTTTAATTCTGATCATGACTTCATCCACTGAGCTCATCAGAAGGTCATGCTATGAGGTTTTCTGGTACACCCATCACCTCTTTGTGGTTTTCTTCACTGGTTTAGTGATCCATGGTATGGGGTAAGTATTTGTGTAAACTACATGGGATATATGTACACAGTTTGAGATGAAACACCATCCAAATCTACAGTCCCATGCTTTTCTACTAACAAACTGCTGGGATCTTTGGTGAGATTACAAAACTAAAACATTCTGAAATTAAAATATGTCACTTTTCTGAGGAGTGAAAGCATCCTTTAGTTTATTCAGCCACTCTCCTACCATCTTAAAACCTGTACCTTATCAATGAATGAACTTTCATGCTTGGGAACTGAGGTCATCACAGACCAGGAATCAAACCTTTGTGGGTTCAAATTAGCAAGGGATAGACCTTACGCTCATAGCTCTTCTAAGGCATTTTGCAAGAGACCTTGTTGAAGCTTGAGAAGCTTTCAGCATGTCATCTACCCTATGGTAGGTGTCTCTGTGGCCATTCTCCTCTGCCTCCATGAATATGAAGTGATTTTGACCATTCTCTGCAAGGACTAGAACCCCAAAATTTCTTCACCACACAGGGATACTGTGTAGTAGTGCTAGGTACTATACTACAAACCAGGCTTAAATGAATACAATAATAGACAACTCAGGCTTATGACTAGCCCAGTCAGATGGCTTTTATGGACAGAGATGACTGCCTCGTTGTTTGTCTCCCTGTTCCTCAGCATAAAAGAAAGGCCTGTCCTCTTAATAGAGGATTCTGGTTCTTACAGTGAGGGACAGCACAGATGCATGGGACCTTCCCTGAGAGGCTCAGAGACTGATAAATGCTCTGTCAATGCAGAGTGAGAGCAGGAAGGGGCTTAGAGCTGAAAACATTTCCACCTTCTGTTTCCAGCTCCACTGGCATCATCTGCTTCTCCCTTGTGTGCTATCCTCCACTTCCTTTTCTCATTTCTGTGTGATAGCATTCATGTTAATCTACATTCACCTTTTAATTCAGGGAGTGCAGTTTTGAGGCAAATCTCGTGGTTTTCCTCACCCCCTGGACTTGGCTCACACCATGGTACAATCCCTGGGCTGCATAACCAAGAGTTTGGGGTGGAAATACACTGACAGGAACACATTGCTGTGTTCCAAGAGCTAACAAGTGATCCATTCACAGGACCAAGCCAGACCTAGTCCTAAGCCCTAGGTAGTCCTCAATCACGTGAGGGGTCCTCAACAAAGATTGCTTTGCTCCGTAGATTTTTTTCCTGCTGGCTAGCTTGTGTGCACATGGCCACAAGCTGTGGTTAAGCTTTTCAGAGGACAGTCATTTGGTGTTCACAGAATCACAGAATGATTTGTGTTGGAAAGAACATTAATGACCATCTAGTTCCAACTCCCTGCCATGGGAAGGGACACCTCCCACTAGGGCAGGTTGCAGAAAACCCTATCAACCTGCCCTGGTGATCATAATACATTTTTTATGTCTATTCCATAAAATATTCAGATGCTAGCTATTGCCCACCACTAAAGTCTGTACAGACCACGATTCTTTGACAGAGTGGAGCTTCCCAGCCCACAGCAGTGTGTGCATGTGCCCGTTCTCTGGAGGTACAGGGATGGCATCATCATGAGGGAGAGAACAGGCCATGACAATGGTTTGTGGTGGGCTATTTTTCCCACCTCTTTCCATGTGGTTTCAGGGTTGCCACATCCAGTTTGGCCTTGAGTGTTCCTGAAGTTGGCCCAATTAATTAGTCCCATTTTATAGAGGTAGAGCTGCAAGCAAATGCTATAAACTTTATCCTGGCCTGATTAAAAAGCCCCCCTCCCGTACCTCTCTGGCAAAACTTTTAGAATCTAACTTAAAACAACTATAATGAACCCTTTAAAACCTTCAGCTTTGTAAGCTCCCTGTGTCTGGCCAGCTGCCCAGCATTATTCAGCCAGAGACTGCCCAAAACCAGGGCCCTGGCTGAAGAGCCCTATCAGTACTATTCAATGAGCACCCTGCTCGCTCCTGGCTGGGAGTGCACTGTCACAGAGCATCCTCCTGTCCCAGGACATCACCACCACTACCCTGCTAATGAAAAAGAGTCAAACCCAAAGGTTTCATCCACCTCCCCCTTCTTCCTCCTTCCCAGGTGGCTGAACAAACCTCACTCAAAACTAACTCCTTTTTTTTTCTGTCTGAACAGGCAGCAGAGCCTAAGTATGGAAGGGAAAATTCACAGAAACAGCATGAAACAAACAGGATTTCCCCATAAAAATCTTCTGTCTCTGCCCATAATTAACACCAGGTGAAACCCATTTAAACTGAGCAGTCAGGATTGACATATTTTTAAAAATTCACATCATTAACATTCTCAGAAGTAAGCTAGAATTTAGTATGTTTAGAGAGTATACACCTAATTACACTCCTCCAACTTTATTTGTAGCTCTTAAAAATACATATAGAAAAAAACAGGAAAGAGAAAGTCTGTCACTATTAAATTTTATCACTTTACTAAACACTACCAGATGCTCAAATACAGAGGAGGTCAAGGAGCTTACTCCAAAGAACTTGGAAATCAAATTTTGCCACATACAGCAAAATGTACATATTCTATGCAAGGGCTCTCTCCACTTCAGCTGCACTGATGGATACCAATACTATAGCACACTTCTTGCCTTTTGTCACAAATTCACTGCAAAACTAAAGGAAAGTAATTTGAACAGGAGAGCAGAACAGGTTTGAAATGACCAGTTCTCAAACATTCATTTATCACAGAACTGGTATTCAATTACTACTGCAAAACCTAGAAAGACACAGAAACCTTGGAAAGAAGCGTATCATTGATGAACATTTTTGTTTTAAGTCAGCTTGTCCGAGGCCAGACACCCAAGAGCCTGCTGCTTCACAATGTCACTTACTGTAAAGATCACTACTGGGAATGGGAGAACACCACTCAGTGCCCTCTGCCACAGTTTTCTGGCAACAAACCTGTGGTAAGAGTGATGTTTGTCTTCTGTTTTTAACTTACTGTCCTTTCTTGGGGGCCAAATGTTTTAGGGAGCAGGGGGCTAGAGCATATGCCAGTGACTGGCACTTAATGTCATGTTTAGAGAGTAGTTTCACATTCCTGTTCCATGACCTCTCCCTGTGCATTACAATAGTGACCCCAACCTCCTCTGTAATCAGTACAGACACGGGCAGGTGAAGAGGACTGTACATAGTTTTGGTGTCATTAACAGCATTTTTTTATTTCTGGAAGATCCTTTAGTTAGAGAACAATAACTAACACTCTCTTTGAAGGGTATGAATATCAAAATTGTACTCTCTCTGATATGTTGTATACATTTATTTTGAATAATTCAGTATCATCAATATCCTTGCACAAAGATAGACTTCAAGAGAAAACCCTGTGAGGGTAGAGACACAGAAAATACAACAGAACTGTAAAGCTAGGGATGCAAATTAATATTATTATTTTAACTAATAGTACTTTAGTATGGATAGTTTAAATACCAAGGGAGAATAAGGTGGAGAGAAAATCACGTCCTTGCTTTGGGGCACACGCTTCATACTGTCCAGTCTTGATGTCTTAAGTCAGGTAAAAAGGAGAGAATTTGAAACAATGAATTATGAAAGGGAAAGGCAAAAGGCAGGAAAAATGTCCCATGGAAGGGTGATTTTGCTAGAACAAGATTGCAAATCCACAGGGGGTAATTAAGTAGCAGACTTATACAGTATGTCAGATGTCTTGCATACAAACAAAATCATTTAACATTTTCAGCTCAAGATTTAGGTTGCTCATATGCAAGTTTCTGTTGTTTCTTCCAAAAAGAAAAAAACATACCAAAGGAAATCCTAAAGCAAAGGAGAAAAATTAGCATTCAGTGTCTGGTAGCTCTTTTAATGGCTGACATAGATTTTTCTTAAACTAAACTATTGTTAGCCACTATCCAACCTGCATATTAATGAGAAAATGAATGCCTCTCTAAAAATTTCAGCTACAATGTCACCATAAAAATCAATATATGGCTACGCACGATGAATACAGACACAAGCTTGCTTCCAACAGCATGTCTTGACATTCATTATCATAAAACTAACTGGAAAGAACTTCCACTTCTCTGTGTTAAACCTATTTTGTCACACTTTCCTGCCTACCCAGGGCCATACTTGCAAAGTCATATTACTTTAAATGAATTGTGATAATACCATATGGCATATAGATCATCTATATGAACAGAGCCTTGCTGGATGTGCAATGTGCTATGCGTGATACCTGATAGACAAGATAGCAGACAAACAGCACAGATTCACTCAGAGGCTAAAGAGCCATGGTGAGCTTTGTGCAGCACTGGCAGGGGCTGGTGCAGGTGGAACAGCCTTGGAGCAGGGAGGGGACAGCCTTGTGCACATCTGGGACACTGTGAGTGACCAGAGGGCACACCACACTGGCCATGGCTCCTGGGGAGGCTACCGTGACAGAGCCCCTCTCTCAGTCACACCACATCTGCTCCCCTGCTCCATATTCCAGCAGGTAGGAAGCTGCCCAGTCTGGCTCCTGCTGAGGATGATGGAGAACTTCTCTCGGACCAGAGGCATCCAGGCTTTTGTCTTCACAGCCTCGCCTGAGCCATCACTGCCCCATCTCAGTTCATTCTCATTACAGGAGCAAACACTACTCGGGCAAGGATACTGATGCCCTGATTAGCCAGCCAGGAGCCAGGTAGCCTTAGGGGCTCATCTCTCCTGGTGGATGCCCCATTGTCCCAACCCAGCCAAGAGATATTTGGGATTGAATGCTTTGTTGCACTGGAGTGATGGCACATTTAAAATCCCAGCTGAGCTCTCACACAGGGTAGTCCACAACCTTATCATTCCTGTCACGTGCTTTTATTTACAGGTAGCCCAAATGGAAGGGAGGAAAAAACAGATCTCATCATTATTGTGCCTTGATATATGCAAATGTATTCAAGACATGAGATTACCCACTGTGCAGAGACACCTGTAGTATTTAGGGACAACGGATGTATTGAGTTTCTACTTTAGCTGAGAATCTTCTGGCTTATGCTGGTTTCTTCACATTAAAAAATTATGCCTTTTTTTTTTAATTTAATTTTCAAGACTTAACCTTGGGAAATTGCCACTCCATCCTCTTAGCACTTTCTAAGGAAGCCACACAATTTTATGGCTTGCTTCTCATAAAAGATACTGTATAATCCCTGTTAGCCAGCTTGTGGAGCAAAGTCAATGTTTCAGCAAGTAAAGTTACTCTCTGGCGATTTTAAAAGCCACATGATTGTGGAGCATTCAGTTTGCTAGAATGAGAGGTGTAATTAACAAAACTGGAAACAAAGTATCTCTTCCTGGAGAAAAAAATATTCTTTTTAAATCATGAAGATTCAATTATATCTAATTATCTTAGCTATCAGTGCAACTCAGTGAAATGATCAGCTCGTATACTTGAATAGCCAAGTATCTCTGATTGTTACAGTGATCAGTACATACAATTAGCAAGTACAAGCACAGCAATCATCTGCTAAACTTGAAGTATGATCAACTCAGTATCCCAGATCAAAAAAACCACAACCATTTATTGATAAAGAGTTGACTAATGGATTAAATGGAAATGTATCCCATTTCTCTAATTGAATATTTGGGACATAATGTTTCCTCATGCACCATCAGAAAACTCACAGCTGACAATAACAGCTACTCCTATCTGACTGCTTTGAAACACTTTAGACTTTGGGGAAAAAAAAAGTAAGGCTATGGGAAATATCGTATAACTGTATGCATCTATATAGCTTCAGGTCCAATGCCATCTATATGTAATAACACCTAAATAGATTAATCCTTTGCTTTTTAATAGGAAAAGATTTTAAAGGACTCTTTTTGGCCGGAGTACAGATAGATATTAGCACTGCTTTTGGAGTGTGTTTGTGAGGGAGTCCCATATGTCTATTCCACAAGAAAGCCAGAACAGCTACAGCAGCAACACAAATACTCTCTTGAGAAAGACAAACCAAAAATCACAAAAAATCAAGTAATTTAATTTTAGGCTATCTGCTGATTCAAACCAGAAAAGCAAAGTCTTTTTGTAGACATTCAAATAAACATTGCTTTTTAATATGGAATTTTCTACAGGCTTGGAAGTGGGTTTTAAGTCCTATGGTGTTGTACCTCTGTGAAAGAATTGTTAGGTTTTGGAGATTTCGACAGGAAGTCATCATTACTAAGGTATGTAACATAGCTTGCATATCTGCAAAAAAAAAACCCCATTATGTCAATGACTTTTTTATAATTTTTAGGTAACTTCTCTATATTAGTAATCTCATTTTTCACTCCTAGCTTCAGCAACTTTTCAATCATTATCATGTTTCCAGCCAAGTATTGATTTTACATTTTGCATTTATTCCAAAAGCAAATCCATAAGAATATTCCATATGGGACCTAACTTGATTAATGAAGCACCAGACTTTACAGCACCAAAACACAAATATCTGTTTGTGGTCTCTCTTTTTAATGAACTAAACCCATGTCCCACTGCAGGTAATGTCAGAGACTACCTTGACTTCAGTAGCAGCACACAGTTTTTACTTTAATATCTGGAGGCTTCCGAGGAGATGAGGGGTTGTATGATCAGTTAGCATGTATAGTTGAAGCTTCACTAACACCACTGTAAAAACACCTCCCAGCTGTGTGCCAAGGGACTATTTAAGTCACATCAGAATAGATTGAGGATGTCGCTATTGAAGCAGCTGAGCCCACGTGTATCAAGCCAGGGATCAGGAACAGATGTATCTTGTGTGAGGGGAACAGGATGTTGGATAAGTCTTGCTGCTGATTTCACAGAGTGGCTGTGATCTGAGAATCTCAGTATAATATGTGTGACATACAAAACTGCTGCTTAACTGATATTACCTCTTTATAAAAGTGTATTAGAATTGAGCTCACTGTGCTTTTTTCTTTGTAATCCCACAGAGTTAACAGTGTTACATGAGAGTAAAACTAGGAATTAAGGAATTATTCTAATCAATTAAGAAAGAATTTTGCTCAGGTTATACCAAGAAAATTGACAAACTGTGGAATTGTTACAGCCTTTCCTCTGCTCTTGCACACAGAAGCTGTTTCACAACACATAGTGTACATCCTCTCAATCCATTGGGCAACAACACTGCAACATGCAGGTTAGGGTATCTGTGACCCAATGAAAACGAACAACTGAATGAAAATAAAATTTGTCCCTTTATCACTCTTTAGGTGGTGACACATTCCTCTGGAGTCCTTGAGCTCCACATGAAGAAACATGGGTTTAAAATGGGAGCTGGCCAATATGTATTCCTCCAGTGCCCATCTGTCTCACAGCTGGAGTGGCACCCTTTCACCCTCACCTCAGCTCCCGAGGAGGACTACTTCAGCGTCCACATACGGGTCGTCGGGGATTGGACTGCAGCCCTTTTCAAGGTCTTTGGAGCAGAGGAAAAAGCTTTCAAGGAATTGTGGATGTTACCAAGGTTTGAATAAGAGACTGTATATTTTAAAATGTTATTTCTACATTTTAAAATAAATGTTAACGTTTTAATTTTAATTAATTTTGCATGTGTTTTTTATGATACATTGTAGTTCTGGATTCATAAATATATTACACTAAAAAAACATCACAAACAAATAGCCATGAAGCTGAGCCCAGAAGCTAGCAAGAGGATGTGATGACTAATCCAAGACTTAAAGTCCATATCAATATCCTTATCTCTGTTGTTACCATTTGGATCTCTAATATTTAGATCTACACCTAAAGATACCTATTTTGGAAGATGGTTGTTTAATAAATGACATGGGAAGATATCTGCTAGATTTGTGCCTCTATGCTTATGCTCTGACGGGACCCATCACTTATTATCCAAAATTCCAGTTTTTCCCTTTCAGTTACTTAGATATTTTATGGTCCCTGAAAAACCTGCATAAACTTTACTTCTTTCTGACAGCCTCCTTCAACCTCGTCTCTATTTCCCAAACCCTGCTCCCCTTTATAAAGGTTATTTGTGTTCAAATCATGTATTTTTGGCATCTTAATACAAGCAAAAAGTTGATTCTCTGTTGTTCCAAGTTAGTGGGGATCCTCTGAAGTCAAAGGAGCCATCCTGACTTACTCCAACCAAGCACCTGGCTCTACACAGAATGGATTCAAACCACGTAGCTCTACTCCTGCACTGCTTGCAGGAATAGGGGAGATTTTCAGCAGAAAGCCCAGCACAGGATCATTTAAATTCTGGTGGAGTGTGTAGGGCCTGGGACTGGAGGGACTGCTTTCTCCCTGGAAAGCTTGTAGACACCACTGAGCTGCCAAGGTTTATTGGAGGGTGGGTGCAGACAGGAAAGCCTGGTCCAGTCCTTGCATTGTATCAGTTAATAAGCATTAGAAATGAAATCAGTGCCTTTGTTAAAGGCAACTGGAATGAGAAGTATGCCATTTCAGCAGAACCAGAGCAAAAATGTTTCAAAGTGATTGACAGCAAGTGTGAAAAATGAGGAAGAGAAAAAAGTTATCAAATGTTGCTTGCCACAATGCAGAGTTGAAATTAACAGTACTGTCATATACAAACACTCCTCTTTTTAATCTTGTTAGGATGCCTAATGACATCCTTCAGTTTCTTTCTTGCAATATACTAAAAAGAATATTTCAATTGTTAAACTAGCAATAAAGCAAAAAACAGGTCTTTTTCACAGTTTCAATATCTAGTTATACCCCAAACTGGTGACCATATTAAAAAATAACACATAGCAGAAACTGTGCAGAAGACAGAAGACATAGCAACAGAATAATAAGGTAGGGTTAATAAAATATGTGGTTTTTAATTACCTAAAGAAGATTAAAGTAAAATCTTCATACATATATAGGTAACAAAGACAGTTGTGATTTCTGACAAATTTGGGAGCTAAAACCATAGAATAGACTATTCATGTGAAAATAATCAATTTCCATGTTATGTCACTTCAGGACTTTGGCTGACTTAATTGCTGGTTTAATACATTGCCCGAAAATCTAACTGCTCTTACAGTCAGGAGTACTACACAATCATGGTGATCAGCAAATGTTTAAATTCTAGAAATAACCATAGACTCTGTTACTGATAATTTTTCAAAGCTAAATATTTCTCCTGCCTTCCCCATAAATCTAAATTCTTTTCTGATGAAATGGATAGGAAGAATACGATCAACCCAAACCACAGTGAGAAAGTCCATAGCCCTGTTTTCTACTTCTCTTTGGCAAATGCAAATGTAATTTTTTTTGTTGCTTTGTTTACTATCTTCCTACCTTCGTCCACTCTATCTAGATCAAATGAATGAATTGCAAAGCTCAGTTTCTCCTTCTCTTCTTTCTCCTCCCTGCTTCTCTGAGGCTTTGTAAGCTGTATAGCTATGGCTGAGTAAGGTATTCAAACAATGATGGGATCTCTGTCACCTGAGGATTTAGAAGCAGACTGACAAGACAAATCTCTTCAAGGGATGACTCAGAAATAATTGAACCTGTCTTATAGCACAGCAACAGACTAGAGAATCCTTGAAATTTCTTCCAGATCAATTTTTTTCTCAATCTACTGACAACAATGAGAATTGCGTCCAGCCTCACATTGAACTACAGAGAAAGCTTATCTGAAAGCTGCTCTTAGGCACTATATGTATATACCATAATTTAACCGTATTTTACAGGAAGTTTTGATTGCTCAAAAAATATTGGTCTGGGCAATAATCTAAATAACTGTACGTATTTTTTAAAAATCCATTATGTCTAGGGTCGGATTTCCAGAAGGTATGCCAGATTAGCTGTTTTCTTTATTACTGCACTTGCAGGGCACTTCAAATATTGAAATAAAAGGGAAAATGTTTTCTAGGACTTTTTATAAAGTAACAATAAGATTTGAGATACGTTGTGTCCCTATATTTGTGTGTAGCATTGCTTGGGGATCCCCCTTTCTTTTCCTGCTAGAACACTTCATTTTAATTATGTGTGCCTACTTTAAGGATGATTCATGCAATAAAGGGAAAAAAACCAAAAAACAAAAAACAAAACAAAACAAAACAAACAAACAAACAAAAAAAACCCCACCAAAAAAACCCCCCCAAACCCCAACAGAAAATCTAAAAGGAAGAAAAAACCTTTTTATTCTCAAGGACTGGGTGTTGGTGGAACCATCTTCTGAATGTGTATGTTGTATAGACAGGGCTGGAAAGAGCACTGCAAAGTGCTGTGTGTATTTACATTTTATGTTGCTAAAGGAATGACTATGATTATTCAGTAATCTTTTTCATTTCTAATTTTGACCAAAATTAATTTCTTGGCATCAGCAACATAGATTACAGGAAGTAGTAATATCAACAAGCATTTCTTCTTACACATTTTTCCTTTACATCAGATACTAAGTACAGTATTATGCCAAAAATGTATTCCTGAAATACTGCTTTTTCAGAGAGATGAGAAAATAGTAGTTCCTTTGCATATGATGACCTTTTTCTTGCCTACTCTTTTATTACTTTAACTCAAATACAGAACTTCTAAAAATGATTAATATAATCTGTTCCTCTTTACTTTGATATGTACAATATAACAAATAAAGCTCTAAATCAGGATGCTTTTCTGTAATTCATAATTAAATATGCAAATTCCACAGCTAAATTTGGACATGCAATTATATGACTAATCACATTTCAGAAAGCCAGAAAATTGCAATTGCATGCTTAAATAGATGGCCAGGCCCCAATTCCACATGGGTGCTCTTGTTCTCTCATTTCAGAAAAGACAGTTGCTTTGCTATTAAATGGCACCCACTGAAAATTAAATGCATTTGCATGGGCAATTTATGTGCCATCTTAGACACATCTTTTCTCTTTTATTTTAACAGAAATTCAGTTTTGACAACGTGTAGCCCAACAAATGTTAACCTTTCTGTCACTTTATGTGTTGTTGACTCTTGACTAAATGTCTTGTTGCTGTAGACTGGCTGTGGATGGACCATATGGATCTGCAACCACAGACATCTTCCACTACCGAGTCAGCGTGTGCATTGCAGCAGGAATTGGAGTCACACCATTTGCCTCTATTTTAAAATCCATTTGGTACAAATGCTGCAGCCCTAACACAGTACTGGCACTGCAGAAGGTAGGTGGGAAAGTTTATTGCTTCATTAAAAAGTTCTACAAGTGAGCCTACTTTGCCAGGGGAGAGAGGCAATTCAAAGCTAGAGGCTCACTTGAGTGCTTTAACTCACTCTGAGAAGCAGTCACTCCCTTTCCAGTTGCCTTAGGAACTGTTGTGGGGTGAAATCTCCTGAACTCACTGTCATTCCCTGAGAAGGAAAGAAGGTAGCCCTAGCTACAGTGTTTTTAGTGAAAGTTGAAGGATCAGATTTTCAATAGCAGCTGGAGATAACTGTGGAATGTCTTTCATAGCTAAACAGATAATTAGAGAGCTACAAGAGAAACTTACCCTCTTTCTTACCAAAAATAAATCCTGCCATGTCATCTCAATCAGACGTGAAGGTCAGCACTTGCCCTTTGTCCAGCTGCAAGTTTCATGAGGGTGCTTTGGCAGCATGTCCTGGCCCAGAAGGCTGCATTCAGCAACCATTTGCTGCTCTTCTCACATGGCAAAGTCAGGATATTAACCAGCACAGAAGGAATATAAAAGGCATTTAAGCTCTGGATGAGATGCATATATCAAGAAGCATATTACTCCCTCAAACCATTTTAATTGTTTTGTTGAAAAAATATGTTCAGATCTATAAGGTAAAGATGGCACCAATTAAATTAACATACTCTTCGTTTTCTAACCTGTTATACACCTTCTGCTAATGGCATGCACTGGGGGAGGGTAGGTGAAGAAGAGATAATAGGTGAAGTGGGGTGAGGGCAAGAATGTAGAATAGAAAAAAATCAGCATTAAACATTCTCTTCCATATCCATCATGGCAAGTGGTAGCTTGTGGACCTTGTAGCTTCTCTTAGGCCATTTTCCAGTGTAAAAGCTGAATCAGGAACTGTTCAACATTTCACATTTAAGGACAAACATTGAAATTGCATTGGATGGGACAAATCTCTGAAAGGGTCAATACATATGGAGCTGATTGCAGGACCAAGGGGCTGATCTTTTTAAATGAAAGAGTGTTAAAACTGGCATCTTAATGACAAGCTGCCACTGAAAAAGCATCTGGGATTTTAGTAACTGAGGAGTTGAGGACAGGTTCAAATTGCCAGGGGGGATCTTTGAGGCAGAAAAAGCATTGAGAAGGGAGCGAAATAAAAATGGAAATACATGCTTTTTGAGAAAAGAAGTGTATTTTCAAACACTACGATTGTACCAGGATGATCTTTTTCACTGGAAGGAAAGCTACACATATGCATAAAAACTTCATATATGTAGATTATGTATATGCTACATGTATACAAGTAAAAGTGTTGTTGTTAATATTGTCATTGCTGCAAATTTAAGGGGAAAAGAACAGAATTTAACTATGCATCAATAGTATACTTGAGGGTGTTCACTCATAGGGAGAATTAGGGAGAATTTTGGGAAAGTGTGCCTGCAAATATATCGTGCATTCTGCCATGGTTTTCTGCTATAGAGTTCCGTTTTTCTGAATTCCTGTGAAATACAAAATTATCAGGATTTCTACTTGTCTTTTTAAAATATCTTGGCTTTCTTATTGGTGCAGTGGGAATAGCAATGTTTATTTTTCACAGGTGTTATGAGGCTAAATTTCATCAGTGCTTGTAAAATATTTTGAAAGTGTGGATGAAAGGTCATGGGGAAGTTCACAGCATTACTTAAAAAAATTCAGCAGTCATCTCAGTGAGACAGATTAATCTCAGGATAGCTCCACTTTTTTTTTTTTTTCCCCCATTGGTTAAAAGCTTCCACTTGTGGTATAATTACAAATAATTTAATCTTCCTCAAAGTATTCAGCACTCTCTTTTTGCCATGATGAGTACCATAGAAATGTCTATTAAGGAAATAAATAAGAGGTTTTTCTTTTTTTTAACAACTTCGTTTTGATTTGAGTACAGCTATCATTACAGTTATTGAGCTAATATTTCTTAGTGTTGCCCACATATGGTTCAGATATAAATACTCAGAGTTTCCATAATGTCTGCAGCTGTATAATTTAAAAAACCCAACAAATCAAAAGGAGTATACATTTATCTAATTGATTCTTCACAATTAAATAGCCTTAGAGCCCTCATTTCCTCATCCTTTTTTGCATGTACTACTAGTCATGGCTGCAAAGTTTCTACTGGCTATAGTTACACATAATATGATTTTTTTTTTTCATATTAGTGGTCTCATTTTTCAGACCAATTGCTACTGAAATTGATTAAATTGTACTGATCTATCAGATCCTAGTGTTAGCAAATTTTCACTTTCTCTTCCCTACAAAAGACATAAGAAAGGTCCTAGTGAGTACCACCAAATATCCATCTAGCCCTGTGTGCTGTCTCCAACGGTGGCTCTTCATGAACACCTAGAGAAAAGTACACAGACCAGAAAAATCAGATGGTGGTTGGTTTTTACAGGGCACTTTCTCATCATTGAGCGACTTGTAGCTCAGTAACACCTTGATACAAGAGCTGTACTTCTGTCTTTAATATCCCCTTGCAATTTTTTCTCCCATGAAGTAGTCTAATTGTTTTTTGAATCCATATAGACCTTAGTCAACCACAGTATGTTGTGGCAGAAAGTTCAGCTACATACTGAGAGGAAAACACAATCAGCCTCTTCCATTTGCTTTGAGACCGACTTCCCCACCTGAGGTAAATCTCTGCCCCAGTGCCCAATCCTTCTGCAAAAAAATCTTGTCTTGAAGATCTAAAAACCTGGGCTCTTTCTTCTGTCAAATGTAACCATCTTTCTGATCTTTATTTGATAACAGTTTAAGTTTTTTGCTTCAAATTTAGGAAAAGATTTTGAACCTTGTTATGTATTTATAGGAAAGGCTGTTTGCTGCCACCCTAACTCTAGGTCAGTGCCTCCTGCAGGCTGCCAAACCCCCACTCCCTGCACATCCCAGGCTTCAGGGACTGCTGTGCCTTACCTGGAGTGGCTCCCTGGAGTGGCTCCCTGAACTAATTACACAGAGGAAGACCTCTGATTTTTTTTTTTTTTNAGAGAAAACCCTTTTTTTTTTTTTTTTTTTTTTTTTTTTTTTTTTTTTTGTATGCTACAGCCCACAGGTAATGCAGTATACTCAAGAGCAGGAAGGACTGGATGCTTGCAGGGAGGTGCCCACCTGCAGGTGTAAGAGGTTTTTGCAGGGATATTCATGCCCAAGAGGGAGCAGCAAGAGTCAGGGATGAGGGATGTCCTCCTTGGACACCCCTTCAGTGAGAAGCTGGCTTTGCCCAGAGCTGCAGCTCCTACTCTGCCTTCAGGCAGCAGGGAGAAACAGAGAAATGCCCATCAACAGATAATTATTAATTACTTTCCTGATGATTGAAGCTGATTTACAGAGAATGTTCTTTTACCTTACAGGAAAGAGGTAACACAGCTCTTCCTCTTGTCCACTGTACGAAATTCAGGATGTGGGAAACTGAAGGATAAATATCCATGAATTGCAAGGGACCAGAGCATTACAGAAATAAGCAACTATTCAAACCCTGCTTTGATCTGATTAATAGCAATACTGCATCTAACTCAATTTGCAAAAAGAGCACTTCGAAAATTTAAGACAGTTTACTTGGGCAAGCCATCAAGCTGATGAATGCAATTGATGGCAGTAGGGTGGGTGGAGACTAATGAAACATAAATCTAAACCAGATTTTTAAGGGTCCTAAATAATTGCAGTCAGTTAATAGTATGAGGCTTACAAGAAAAAACAGGATTCAGAATAATCTTTGATTATAGAAATGTACTGGAACTACTTTATTCTACTGTTTTAATAAGGATTAATTTTTTGGTGCATTTATTGTGTTTTAATTATATAAGTAATGTGTTGTTCTATGCTATGGGCAGTCAGTGTAAAGAAAGGAAGGCTTCTTTGTAAACATCATTTATTTTAACATATTAGACTAGAGGTCCTGTTTGATCTAAGGGAAACTAATTCCTTTTACCCACAGGCCATCCTTCTTCACTATCTCTTTTCTTTCTAAGATTGTAATCACAGCCAAAACTACTTCTAATAATGACAGGCTGTCTTCATCACCAAATGCTTACCACCTCTGATGTGAAAATCAGAGGCAATGCAATGGGTGCCGCAGGATGAGCTTAAAGAATTTTTGCAGCTTCAGAAAACTGCATCCTTTCCTTAGAGGACTGTGCCAGAGGTGGCTTGATCCAACCAGTTGAACTGGCTGTTCCTGTGACAGCCAGGCCTGCAAACAGCTCAAAACATTCCTTCAAGATCCATAGTCTGATGTTCTGGAAACCAGTTCCCGAATTCAAAGACTGTATTGTCTCCACTCATTGGCCAGCTTTTCTTCCTCCTTCCCTGAACGTGCTTATCTCCCAGTCCTGCCCACATGCTCCCAATGAACAATCCTTTATTCCTTTAGAAATACATATCTCCTCTCCACACACATGTACTAAATATACATTTCCATAAAATGAACTGCTGAAAAAACTTGAGAAATAAGATGATCAAGTAGAGTCTGGGGGAAGAAATTTCTCACTACAAATCAACAGCTATGGTGTGATACAGACTGACAGCACTCAGTGGGCTGATTTTGAGGTGCTGAGTATGTAGAACAAGTGAAGACTTTAGGACTCAGACACAAAAAAGCTACATAAAGGTTAAGGCTATAAATCTTACCTAGTTTTGGTAATTTAAAATAATGCTGTAGTTGGCCACAAATATGAAATTCTATAAAGTCAGTGGGCTTGCTTTTTTTCCTTATAACCTATGCCAGTGTAAATCAGCAGCAACCCCCTCCACAAAGCAATGAGGTCATATTTAAGACAAAATATTGAAACAGAAGGGTAAAAAGCAAACAACCAAGATGGTTAGTACTGAAGTTCCACAGACAGTCTTATTCCTGGGCTGTAAAAACACCCTACTTAACCCTGAATGCCTTATCTCTGTTTCTGGGATCATACATCATTTATATTTCTTACATAAACCACAGATGGTCCCTTACAGTACACTCAGATCTAGGAAACATCTCAAATTACTGTTAGTGTCTTTCACCAAATCTCCACTGAAGCATGGTATTACCACATTTTTCTCCCACCACCTTACCAGAAGTCTGACAACCTAGTATATTAAATCATCGGGAAATCTCTTTATAGCTTTCTGGTTTCTTTCTCTGGTATTTCATTTCAGAAGTGTCCAATACACATTTTTACCTCATTGATCCTGTGGAAAAGGGCTACAATTTCCAAAACATTGAAGTCACCACAATGATTGCCTTGGGGACATATCTTCCAGATCACCTTTGACATTGCAGTATAATAAAAGACAGAGAGGGGCTGGTGAGCAGAAAAGGAGATGGGCTGGAGGAAGCTAAGGGATTTCGCAACAAAATAAAAATCACAGTCACAGTAAAATAAGTTCCAATCATCCAGTTTTTATAAGCTTATACATTGTTCTTCCTGCCGTTCCTTTCACATCCAAAACTTTATTTTCAGACTTCCTCTATGTTTGTGAATTTTTTCTTTGGATAAATTATGAAAATACACTCCTTGCAGAGACCCATTCAAGGTTTGGCACCATATGGTCAAAACAATGGTCGAGTGTGTGACAAGAGGTACAGAATTTGAGTAACAAGGATTGCAATCAGATTTATCTTGTAATTGTGCTTCAGACTGTCATCAGGGTAGTGCCTGGGCAGACAGCTTGGGAATTTCAGACATTCACCCTCTGGGTACAGGAACTCACAGCTGAGTTGTCTCCACATCTGTATTGGCTTCATACAAGGCACTGAGCTGAAACCAGGGGATGGACCTGTCCCACAGCACAGCATTGCTAGAGGACATTTCCAACTAGGAAATCATGATGGTGCTGAAGGCTCCCTAAGGTAATTCCTGAGGGGCCTAAGAGTGACTGAGTTTCAGTGCATTGCTAAGATCCTGAAAAGGGAATTTCATCAGTCCTGAGACAGTTCCTGTTGCAAACTTTTTTAACTTGTACACAGACAAATATTTGCAAAGGGTCCTCAGAAACCATTCCTGCTGAAGTGGTCATATAGGACATCCTTCTAGAAATAACTGATTAGTTAGAAGATGCTTTATATGCAGTTAAGACAACAGATTACAATAGATCATGGACATGCACGAGTGGTCACAATGATCCCTGGGCCAGCTGGCGATAAAAACTGCACAGAAAAAGGTTCTTGTGGACTCCCACTGTTCCAGCTGAAGATGCCAAAGGAAGGACTCTTGAAATAGAAACTCATCATTGTATGGACAATTACTAACAGACTTGTTTGAAAGACTTTTTTGCTATGCAACCATTACCTTATGCCAAGATATTAATAAATTAATAAAAAAACCTGAAACAAACAATCCAAAAAACAACAAACTCTGCTATGGTTTTGATTTACTGCAGTAGAATAGGAAAAAATAAGCCACAGGAGTGATTAAAGGATGCCTCTCAGTGACAGACCCCAGGAATATTTGGTTTGCCATAGACACAAGTATAGGATGACTTGATCTCATCCTCTAATTACTATCTGTGAAATGAAAATTTGGTAACAGGCTCTGCAACCCAATAGACAAGAAACAAAAAAGATGAAAAGTGAAACTAGTGAAATCTGGCTGAGAGAAATTGTGTCAATTTTTGATAGAGAGGTGGGTTTCAAACAACAGAAAACTGATCATGGGATAGCAGTTCATTTTACCCCTTTGGCAATCGTAAATTTAGTTTCAGGTTTCTCTAGGAGCTAGATGCTCCAGTTTAAACATTAAATACCCTTTTAAAAAGGGAATAGGGACTATTTCTCATCTGTTTTAAACAGAACATATGACTTGAAGACCATAAGTACCTTTTGGCAACATCAAGAGTTAGGCTCTGGCATAAGGTCTTGAGAAACAAGGAATTCCTTGCTTTGATGCTGAATAAAACTGAAATTAAATAATTCCAAAATTTCAAATAATCATCAAATTATTTGCAAAAAATGAAGGGCTAGGTATTACAAGTCAGAGCAGAGATGCACTAGCAGGGATATACAGGAACCTTGTCCATTGCCTACTTTCACTAGCATAATAATATATTCAGTGTATATTATTCAGTATATATATACTGTTAAAATGAAAATGAAAATTTTAAATTGTCAAAATTATGTTTAATTATGATTTAGATTGGGGAAGAATCACACACTATATGTTTAATGAGTTGAGCCAGTAATTAGGAAGTTTTATTGAAAGTTTGCTTTTTGTTAAATCTCTTTACTTTATTTGGCAGGTTTATTTTTACTGGATTTGTCGAGACCCATCAGCATTTGAGTGGTTTGCTGATCTTCTGTTCCATTTGGAAACGAAAATGGCTGAAAAATGGAAAAATGATTTTCTAAGCTATCATATATTTCTTACTGGCTGGGATGAAAGTCAGGTAATAATGAAACTGTTACAAGTCAGAGTTAATGTACCTTGCTTTTCCAGTATGGTAACATATGGAACAGGAACAGCTGAATAAATGATGGATGAAGCAAAGACAAAATATGAAGATACTAAGATGTCTATTTACATCACACATTTAGGAAAACAGGAATGGAGAAACCAAGCCAGTGATTCCTTCAGTCCTGCATCTTTTCTTGGGCAAAAATGGTTACCAGGTGTCTCACAGAAAAGTGCATACAGCTTTCAAGAGCTCATGAAGGAACATTTTGTCTGTGTCTTAGGAACAGTCATTCATTAGATTCAGTCATATTTGTGCTGACATGTGGAGAACTGTCTAAAAAGTGCAGGTTTCATTTACTCTTATTATTTACTATAGCTTCTGTTGTTCACATTCATATCTATATCATCTATATCTATATCTATATCTAGTGCATTTTTGAAAAGTACTGCACTTGGAATATTTTGGCATCCAACTCCATGGTCTAATTCATGTTGTTTGAAAAGACATTTTCTCTGATTGACTTTAAATTTGCCATCTCATAATTTCATTGGATCATACCATGTCAGGTGCTTAATTCTTAGACTGGGTCAATATTATTTCAACTTCTTTAGTCTTTACCTGAACACAAATGAGTTGATTTTCTCTCTCTCTCTCTCTTCCCTTTTTAATGGATCACTCAGATCATGCAGTGATAAGTCAGGCACCTGCCAGGAAAACTCTAACAGGGAAGTCTTTGCTCTGCTGTTTTATTTCCTGTTGTCTCTATTGAATGAAGAACTGCCTAGTAGAGTGAAAAAACACAGAATTCATAGATTTTTTCCTTTTCTGCCTCTGCAGAAACCCTTGTTTGAACCCCCATTGTTTCCTTCTGCTTTCCTTAGAGTTTCTGTCAAATAATGAGGTATGTATATAAAGTTGTATTCAGAAAAATCTACTCCCATTGTGAAGTATATGGCAGCTACAGAAACTACTGCTCTGCATTAGCAACACCACAGGGTATTACCTAAAACCTGGTGTTAAAGAAGCTATTGGGGAGCCTAAAAACCCACAAAGTTGCCCTCATCTTTCATGTATCACCTCACTTCCCTCTTGGGCAACCATCAGGCCTGAAGTCAGGTAAGATGACAACTGTTCTTGCTGGGGCATCTGTCTCTCTTCACTCATGTGCCCTGCACTTTTTGAAGGGACTTCTTCCTCTCTTCAACCCCATAATCTCTCTCAATTCCTGTCAGAGGAATGCTCTTCAGTGGCTATTTCTCTCACTCTGACCTGGGCACTGTGCTCTGTAACATCATCTTCTTCAGATACACACAAATTTCCCTAATCTTACAGGACTTAATTATTTTTAGTAAATTCCTGTTCATCACTCCTCAAAATTTGAGCTTCAACACCAGTAATATTTGAACGATATTTTACTTCTTCCCTAGCAAAAACAAACCAACATTCTCTGCGTTCTCTCCCTGTCTCACCATAGAGATGAAGTTGAACCCAAGGAGGATGGGCATTTTAAACCTTCAAGTACACCCTCCTTTACTGACACGTGTCTACTCCTCAGACAGGTTTGTTCAATGCTTTGAGCTCTTTGCAGATTCTATGTTGGCAACAGATGGTCAAGCAGATAAGGCACATGGTCTGCCTCTGCTTGGACAAGCTCCCTGCCACACCTCTGAGACTCCTAGGCAACCTTAACACTCTGATATTACAAAGGCTAATATCAAAAATCCTGGGAAACTTCCACTTAATGAAAACAGCCCATCTTCTCCATGGGACAATTTTGCTGCAAACAATTCAAAACTTCTGCAGTTTTCTACCTCCCACTCTTACCAAACACTTTAAGTTCCTTCTTAGACTACTCCAAATCCTTCATGACAGTGGCTCAAACTAAGAAGAAGCTTTTAGAAACACAACCTCTTCTGACAACATTGCTTGACAAGAATAATTGTGTTGGTAAGGAAGACTCGTTAGAAGAAGAAATATATAGTATTCCTAGGAAATGGATCTAAATTTCAGCAACCAGTTCTGCAAAAGATGATAATGTTACTTAGCTCAAGCTAGGGTGTGGACTAAATCAAAGTCCATTTTTAAGCTTATTTTCCTCTGTTAAATTGATAGTGACAGCAATGATGATAGTCCGTGGTGGAAGCAAGCATATTACTCCTACACAAGAGCAGTACAATTAGGAGTGACAGTGGGTTTTGTTTTTAAAACACCTGGGAAGTACTCAGATAGCATGGTAATGGGTGTAGTATAGCAGCTGAAGGATGGCAAGTGTCCATGAAAATTGGAATTTTTTTCCTGGCACTTGGGAGCTGAGGACCTCACTCGGTTCAGTGCTTCACCTGAGGTGATCCACCTTCTGCACCTGCCTCTACCCGAGGAGAAAAGTCAAAACATTGAGGGGTTTACAAAGTCACAGAATAGTTAGGGATAGAAGAGACCTCTGGAGATCCTCCAGTCCAACCTCCCCTGCCAAGGCAGGGTCACCTAGAGCAGGTTACACAGGGACTTGACCAGTTGGGTTTTGAATATCTCAAGAAAGAGACTCCACAACCTCCCTGGGCAGCCTCTTCCAGTGGTCTGCTGCCCTCAATGTAAAGCAGCTCTTCCTCATGTTGAGATGGAACTTCTTGTGTTTTAGTTTATGGCCATTGCTCTTCATCCTGCCACTGGACACCACTGAAAAGAGTCTGGCACCATCCTGCTGACACCTGCCTTTGAGCTATTTACATGCATTAATGACATCCCCTCTCAGTCTCTCTTCTCAAGACTAAACAGGCCCAGCTCCCACAGTATCTTCATCTCATAAGAGAGATGCTTCAGACCCTTCATCATCTTTGTGGTCCTCCCCTGTTTTTACCCCTGCTGAGCTGGTATATCCACCGTGTTTTCCATCAGCACCACAATGCTCCGGACCTAGCTTTTAGGTACTCTTGGAAATGCTTTTTACAATTCTAGTAATGTTGTGAACTCTCAAATGCTCATCTCCTTCTCTCTCCCTCTCCCTTTCCCTTTCCCTCTTCCTCTCCTTTTCCCTCTCTCTCTCTCCTCTCCTCCCACTTGATTATTACACAGTTTTCTTTCTCTCATTCCATCTTTCCCAGCAAAGAAGCATTATTACTTTTTGCCTCTTATTTGGAATGTATGTTTTTAACTCTAAAATTATTATCTTGTAAATTTGCCTTTAGGCTACTCACATAGCCCTACATTGTGATGACAAGATGGATGTAATTACTGGTTTGAGACAGAAAACCTGTTATGGAAGGCCAAACTGGGACAATGAGTTCAAGCAACTAGCTGAAAACCATCCTAGGTAAGGCAGGTTGGTTTCTAACCTCGTTAGGTAACTCTTCTCTCAGCATAAACAGTGGGAGGAGGGGAGAGCAAACCTTTCTAAATGACCCTTTTAAAACAATTTCTTCTTTTTTGCTGTGTGGAAAGAAGATTTATGCTTAATGAAGATTTTAATGAAGAAATCTCGGAAAGAGAATGCCAATAAAATCTAATTTTTGGACAAGAAAATCTAATATTTAGAAGTATTTCAATATCCTGGCCTTTGTCCAGATATAATTGAAACACACAATCCAATTACTGTTCTGCACAAAGGACAAAGTAGCATTAATTTCCCTTGAAGATGGTTATTAAAGAGATAAACTGTGATTTTTTTCTTATGATGTCAAGGATATGTTTGTTCCCCTAACATATTTGGCCGCTCTTGCAAGACTATGCTGTTCTGTTATTAGTTCATCTCTGCTGGCAAAGACAGTTCATTTGAACTTGGTGGATTTGCTAGTGGTCTGAGAAAAGCTTCTTTGTTCCTGAAAGCCTTTGAAGCAAGAATTTAAAATATTTTGTGTTCAGTAGTAGAAAATTCCAGAATCTTTGTGACTTTGTGATTTCCAAACATTTACCTGCTAATGCAAAATAAAGGCTTGCACTTGGGAGACAGAGATACGAAAAGAAAAAGGAGAAAACTTTTTTGAAAGATGAAAAAGACCCAAGAAAAAGCTGAAAGAGAGGAGATCAAAGAGAATACAGTAAGCTACAAGAATACCATAAAATTGCAAAAATAACAGTAATAGAGAATTCACTTGATGGAGGTCAAAATAAATACAATCAGGAAATATGAAAGATTAAAAGCATAAAAAGGCCAAGAATAGAAAATATGACTTTTGAAAGACCTTTCACAGGGATTCTGCTACATAAACAGAGCTTTTAAAGTTATAGTTGAAACATTACTTTTTGTTAGTTACTTTTGCAACTGTAAGTACAGGTAAGATAAAAATGTTTTTCTGCTGCTCAAGGGGGATATGGGCATTAGCTTTGTATACTGGATCTTGGGTAGTTCCATAGAAAGCCAGTCCTAAACTGACAGGAAAAATTCTTCTTTCTTTTTTTTTTCTTNCTAGATGCCTATAAAAAAAATCTGGCGTGAAATAAGGATTGCTTCTGAGAAAAGAATACTCTTTTTTTTCTTGCTCTGACTTATAGAAGATTCAAGAGTCAAACAGAATCTGGTTTGAGTTTCTACTGTGTGATGAAATAATCAACTTTTAGGATCTGACTAAATTTTGGGTCCCTGCACCTAGGTTGATGGAATTCCTCTGGCTGCAACAGTGTCTTTCAGCAGATTAGCAGGAATACACCACTTCAGGTCAAACCAAATGCAATTGAGCACCAGAGCAATACAGGCACCACTTCCGGGGGCTATGGCTTGGGAGCCAAAATCATATCCACAGCCCCTCCTTTACAGGAGCAAACCTTTTTAAACTCATGCTATCACTTCTCACTTCCTCTGCATTTCTGCAGATGGAGCTTTCCCCAGCAGCACAGCACTTGAGTGAATCTGTGTCTCCATATATGTTTTAAAACAATACCTGTAGTGTACGTGGAGGCAAACCCTTCAGGCAGTTTCTAGCAGGCAACCAGGTTACCAGCTCCCTACCTGCTCCTGCGCATATGAACGTGATTGTTTGCTACATTTGTCATGTTCTTATTTTATAAGAAGTACCTATTTACAACTGTTGTTATTAAATCAGCCATTTTTAAATTGTCCGTAGGCAGAAAAGTGCTAGACTAGGGGGTAGGGGGGGCGGCAGGGAAGTCAGAAGTAACTCAGAAGTAACTGAGCGTTTTATATTTTTTTAGGAAAAATTAACTCAGCTGGAGAAAAAGCACCTAAAGTTTTCAGTGCAAGCAGTATGTTTGCATCTCTAATTGAAAAAGCCATGAAGATCAAAACCAGAGTTACCATTTAAAATATTTTGTGACCTCTAATATAGCAATCTAATAAATAATGTAATAAGACATAATAAACATGAAAGTATTAAAATTATTATACTCTAATATAGCAACACAAATTATACAGTATATAACACAAAGTATGCAGTAACACAAGATGTTTCAAATTTCTCAAAAAAACCATTTGAAAACATGCAAAACTGGAGGCAGCCAAAAAATACAGTGTATCCATTTCCCCTGCTACTCTCATGTATTGTTATTGTGATTACAGCAACAGTATTGGCGTATTCTTCTGCGGACCCAAGGCTCTCTCTAAGATCCTGCAGAAGACATGCAACTCATATTCCTCGGTTGATCCAAGAGGAGTTCAGTTTCACTATAACAAAGAAAGTTTCTAGGCTGTACTTCTTAACTGTATAACAGATATTACCAGATTGTGTATTTTTTCCCCATCTTCTCCCATTCCCTGCTCATCCTGCAGCATTCAGGCCAGATATTAAGGGCTGCAAACTGAAATAGGTGTATTGACTTCAGCAGAAAAATGCTATCCTATACCAGCTAAAGATTTGGACTCCTTCCTTGGCCTTTTCATTGTTTACTTAATGATGCTGTGAATCCCTCTACACCTGTGTGAAAACACACGTGAACCATAACCTTTGAAGAAAAAGACATGAGTAAAATGGACATTTAGAGCTGCACTTTGCTGATGTGTATGATTGCAGGCAATACATTCCTGCTGTTTAAATCATGCCCATTGAAAGCTTTCCATCCTGGTTTTCTGATTTTACACTCCCACTGCACACACAACCATATCCGCATTACCTTTTGTGCCACAGAAATACTATTTATATACACTCTGTCAAATTCCAAAGGAGCAAATTTGTTTTGCCCTACAAGCTATGCACCATTTAAATCTGACATTTCCATGGGAATGGTGTCTGTGTGTTCTATGGTCTAATATGTACTTAGGTTTAACAGGCTAAGGGAACTCCCGAAATTTTTGCACTCAGCAAACAGATCTTGTGACACATACAACAGAAACTGTGGAAAAAAGTTTCATGACAGAGCGACTGGGGTGGGAAGGCACCCCTGGCTTCTACTCCAAACCTCTTGCTCAGAGCTGATTCTATGAAGAGATGAGTGACACTAGCATTCTTCCACTCCTCAGGAACCTTCTGCAATCACCATACCTATTCAAAAATAAAGAATGGCAAGGTCTCTCAGCACTCGTGGGTGCTTGTTTGAAATATCCCTAACCTGATCTTCCTTCACTGAGGGTAAGCATGAATTTTTTCAGATCTTCCCTCTTGTCTGAGAAGCCAGGGATCTCTGAATGTCAGCCTTAGCTGTAAAGACTGAGGAAAAACTGGAATTGAGTACCTCTACCTTTTTCCAAGGCCTTGGGCGGCAAGTTGCCCACCCCATTCAGCAGCAAAGCAACATTTTCCTAGCCAGCCTTTTGCTACTGATGCATGCACAGCAGCTCTTCTTGCCCTTTACTTCCCTCACCAGATTTAACTCCCAACAGGCTTTGGCTTTCCTGGCCCCATCCCTGCACACTCATTGTCTCTATATTCCCTGCATCATCTGTCCTTGCTTCCACCTCTTGTATGCCTCCTTTTGTGCCTCAGTTCTATCAGGAGGGACTTGTTCAACCATACACATCTCCTACCACCTTTGACTGGCTTAGTTCATAGCAAGAGGGATCATTTTGAACCTGGGAAAGGTGTTTCTTGAAAATCCTCCAGTTCTCCTGGACCTCTCTTCTCTCTAGGACAACACTGCATGAGAAACTCCTAGGCATTGAATCCTCCTGTCCTCTCCATGCCATGTGTATTAGTGTACATACACTTCAGAAAGGCATCCAGTCTTTCCAAAAGAGGTGTTAGAAATTTCTCCAACCTGCTTTTCTGTAGGCATTTTCTAGTTTATGTGGATACCCTGGAGTAGGCCCACTTCTGCTCTTTTTTTTTTTCGGTTGTGACATCTCTCCTGTTCACATCACTTTATTTGTTGCTCCAGTCCATCACCTCCTCATTTGATTGCTGGTCATCCTCTCCCTCCCCATCAAGCAACATTCCCATAAGCTACAAAAAGGAGAAAAAATATTTCCCTCTATCTCAACAGAGAGAGTAAAAACACCCCATCTTTGAGTTGGACTGAGGTGTAACAGTTCACTAGGATCATATAATGTATTTATCCAGCCACATGATAAAAATGGGAGATAGGAAACATCCTGTGTATGTCAGCATCTGAATGACAAACAGATGACAACATTATATATGTATCCTTACCCACAGACAAAAAATGCCCACCAGAAGGGACATAACTGTATAGACAAAAGAAATAGAACAATAAAAATTATGCAGAGAATACTCCAATATTATTTTATACATCTTCTACTAGGGGTATGGTATGTGTGAAATGAAATTGTTTTGCAATATACAGTTGTATTATCGTTAAGTTTAGGGTAACACATCTTTGTTTTAAAATAGTTGAAGTTTTTTTTAAATGCCTGCCTATGTGAAATGATTAATGCAGAGCATACTGTGTTAGCAGTAGAGTGAGGAGAGAATTAGAGCCTCTGCCAGTTCACCTAGAGGCATTTATCTTTTATTTTTTCCCCTGGTGCCCATGCTGAGCCTCAGGGTAAGCTGACACATTTTCTAATATAAATTAAGCTTCTTTTTTTTATGTGCGTTGAAAATCTTGAAGGAAATGAGAAATGTGTGTAGGCACCAATACCAGCTGCCATTGCATGAAAGAAAGAGGTGACAATTTCCTGCAGATTCTGAATGATTGTCTTAATGGGGTTGGATCGGAGGTAACAAGCACAAAGATATTGTGCTGCCAGAAAAACAGGATCTGTTCTCCCCCCAGCCTCATGCAACAAGATGTAACATTTAGCTTCTGGCTCAACATGGCATCTCTTCACTGCTTTGATTTATTCCCACTTTTGCAAATCACTGTGGTATGCTACAGGAGATGCATTTAGAGCCCTTGTTATAGTTCATTGAGTAGCACTGCTGTTATCACCACCAGAGGAGAATTTCTCTTGCATCAAGACTGAGTGACCTAGAATAAAGGAAAAATAATAATAATAAAAAAGTGGGGAGGTTTGTTGGACGAGGATGAAACTGCATTTAGGTTGAATGAAAATCCCTTTATTACAAATACAATTTGAATCAAAATGGGAACTAGTAAAATTTGGCTTCCTGCCTTGTTTTGAATAACACTGAGCACACAGCAGCTATGATAATGAGAGTGCATATGTAACGACTCTATTATTATGTTTATATATGGAAACATCATTCACTGTCAGGAAAAATGAAAGATATCTTCATGGATTTGTCCATTCAGCTGCTTCAGCAGGAAGTGTTCAGCACTGTGTAAGAAAATATTATTAAATAAAATACAGTCATAACAGCACAGACTCACCACATCCTGTGACAGAAAACTAATCATAGACAAGGATCATAAATATACAGATTAATTACTTTGGCTCTTACAATAAAAAGAGTGCTATTATAACTATTGAAGTTTTGTTATGATAATTTAAGTTTATTCACTAAGAATTGTAAATTGAAATGCATGGGCTTATATGTTCTGGCTCCTCTCCCTCTCCCCCTCTCCCCCTTCTCCCAAGTTATATGTAGTAGAAATTGTTTTACTAAATTTGCTCCTTAGTTTACACTAAAATATTAAAGAGCAAATCCATCATAGGATTTCTGTGCCATATCAACACTTTTACAGCGACTCTCCTGCTTCTTCCCTGCTTTTAGGTGTAATCAAATGGCTTAGCGGAAATACTGTTAACTACAAAAAAGTGACAAACTTTTCAAAGGTTTGAGTACTTCTGATTAGCAGGAGATTTTATAAGAACTGCCTTAAAGGCAGCTTAGTTGCCTTCAGGAAAGTAATAAACTAAATGATATGGTAGATTTATAATCTGAAGTGGTCAACAATTTCGGTGATTTTTTTTTCTTGATGAAAAATTACCTGAATTTCTTCAGGAAAAGAGAAAAGAAAAAGAAAAAACGTGACAATGCTTCCACCCAGCTCGCTCTATAAATACAAAAATCTTAAATGAACCATGCATAAACCAAGTAATGGGGAATGCAAACCTGTGAGGGTCAAAGCAGCACAGCAGGTGATGGGCTGGAAGGTGCAATACTTCATTGCATCTCCTGACACTCCTCAGGCAATCATGTTACAAGGCGTGAAGTCACTCTGGTGACGGCTTACAAGGTGGAGGACACCCTATGGAGGACTGGCTGGCCTAACCCTTCCTAGTGCTGGAATCTGGCTGAGTTGAGGCTTTCCCACCTCAGTCAGATCCTATATTCTGCAGCAGCAACTCTGACTCCTCCTGTGTGATCACTTTATTGTCTGAGAAATTCTGCATTTCTGCAGAATAAAACTGGGTGTCCATTTCATTAAAGCTGCAGCCACATTTTCCAGGAATGTCTACTTACCTATTATTGAATATGTTCAAATGAGAGTGGGCTGATGATCTGCATTTTAAAACTCCAACCAGTTAGGTCTATTTAACAGGAATCTACTTGTCCTTCAAAAAGTCATATCTAGCAGTGAAAAAATCTCAACTACACAATGGGTCTTAATATATGGGAACAAATGTGTTAGTTGACATGGAAACACACTTTTTATAAAAAGCAAGAAAGGATAAAAAAAGCTTAAACTCTTCAAAAGATATATTAGTATCCTTCCAGAATATACAGAAGAAAACAAAAGTTGAATAGTATAATGAACCACTCAAACCAGCATATTTTTTCAAAGGCTATCTGCTTCAAATATTTGCATCTATTATTTCTAAACAATAATGACTTCTAACATGGTAAGACATTTGTATTCATTGGGGATAAAAGCCCTGAGCCTGCCAATACTTACACATGTGCTTTACTAACTTCAAACAATCTTTTTACTGTCCTAGAGGACTAAATATGGTTTCCTTTGAAGCTCATGCACAGAGGACTGATGTCAGGCTCAAGGCTGGGTCCTGAAGGCTGATCTCTATTATTCAGCTATTACACTACCAGAATGTCTTGATACTTGTCTAGAGACCATTTCTCTGGTACAGTAATTCTGAAAATGAAAGATAACTTACAATCACGCTCGCCTTAAGGTACACAGATAAGATTGCACTTACACACTCTAATAAAAGGCATCGTTTTTAATGGTCTTACAGCTTTTTTTAAGGAAAAAAAAAAAAAAAGTGGGCTTGTGGAGAGCTTTTATCTTGGCCAAACGATGAATATGCAGATCTGAACATTTTATTCTGTGGATATATGCAAATAAGGAGGAGAGGGGACAGATAAAAGCCTGTCCTCTGAGGCAGAATTCCTGGTCTCCAGCATACTGCTGACCATTCCCCAGTATCACTGCCTTAAATGCTGAGCCTCCAGTGCCCTTGCTGGAGAAAGGTTCTTTGCACAAAAGCAACATTTTTCCTCCAGCTGCTGTCTAAGGCTGCAAAAACCTTCACAGAAATCATTACTGTCAAAAACCTGAACTAAATGGGACTTTGTGAGGAAAGATACGGATGTGTGCCCAAGCCCAAGTTAACACACAGTAGTTGCAGTGTGGATGCACACAGGAAATTTGCAGATACCTATCTGCTTCGATATCACACACACAGTTCCCTCCTACCGTAACAAGCACAACGTATTTGTTCTCATGTTTCTAGGAATTCATCAAGGTTAAAAAAATGAAAGACAAATTCAAGAGGTCTCAGGCACATAATCAACTCGCAATGTATCACACTCATTAATTATACATTACCATACAATTACATTACATTTAGATAAAAATGTTTAGATTGAAGAATGCCCACTATTTGCTCATTAATATTAGTAAAATATCCATGTAATTTTCTGAGTTTGTGTGCTGCTAAGAAAATTCAGAGGGCTATGCAGAATGCATACCAATGCAGAGCTAGCCATTTAAGATTGCTCTTTTTTAGATTCCTTACCAGGCTGGCAAGAGGAAGATAGTTAAGAGGCACAGTTGGACAACTTTGAATTTGATATCAAAGGTTTGAGGATGAAACAAACAAATGTATGCTGTGATACTGGTCAACACTGAAGTTACTTCAAATACAGATCATGGAGAGAACAGATAGATTTCGCTGAACTGGACTTTGTGTAATACAAACATGCCCAAGTACAATTTCTCCGACAGGAATGTACATCAACTATTTTATTATGTGTTTGGCATTACAAAGATGCATCTGTAGTGAGAAACATCAAGCATAATAAATGCTGGCCACCCTACATCTATCTGAGCAAGTCCATCATCCTTCTATAACATTGTGCTTTCATAGAGGAGCCTGAAAATGCTTTAAAAATGGTCTGCTGCTGGGAGGTGCTGAACTGAAAGAGCTTTTAGCAAAACTAAAAGAAAATGTATCTGCTTAGCATTCTGAAGAATCAAAACTCGGCAGTCCAGACAACAAAATTAACCAGAGTTTTTGCCAAATGAAGAGACTAGAATTTGGATTTTTAGTCAATACTGGCGCTGAATATATATTGCAAATATTGAACGCTGAACTTCGAAGAAAAGAAAAATTCTAAACTATCTGACTTGTTTATGATTAAATACCCATTGCTTTGCTACATGCTGATTGTCCTATTGCAATAAATATAGATAGCCATGAATAAAGTCTAAGTGGAGTTCAAAATGATTTGAATGTATGTTTTCTCATAATGTCATTGTCAGGAGGACAATTTATTACTTTCAGCTTTAGATGAGGAACTGAGTCACAGAAATACTAAGTGGTTGCCTCGGGCTCTCAAAAGAATGTCAGGACAAGGATTAAACAGGCTTTCAGGACAAGGACTATAGCTTGAATTGTTACAGCAATCTCTCTCACTCATAGATTGTATTACACATATTTGACATGACCCTTAAAAGCATCTGTGAGCTTTCTGAATGGACACAGAACTGATTTGAATTATTTTCAGTCCTGTTGTTATTGAGCAGCATGGTTTGAAAGCCAAGTGTTTTGATTCTCAGGACCAGTATGATTCGTACTTGCTTACTCCTAGAATTCTATCTATGATATAAAGCATATACATGAAAAGTAGATCCTTGGGCAGACAATGAAAGATTTCTGTGTTAAAATCAGAGATTTAAAACAAACAAAAAATACTGTTTATCAGAAAAGAAACAAGTTTTGGGTTTATTACTAAGAAATATTATTAAATATCTGAACATATATTTTGATGCTGGACTCAAGCCTGATCCTACTCCGAGCAAAGAACACCGGAAAATGTTTGTTGCCTCCCGTAATAGGATCCAGCTAAATACCAGACAGCACAGCATTGCACTGTCAGGAAAGCCAAGATTTCATTTTCAAGTAGGGCAGATCAGAAAATTTTCAAGTATTAAAGCTCCTGTTTAAACAATTCTTGTCAAGAATATACAATAAAAATAATAAAGCTAGGTAAATAAGCAATGCTCTACTTCAGCTTCCTGGGATGCACTCATCATCTTTATGAGTATTTGAGTCAACACCACATTTGTTTGCTTTCTGATTTCTGTCACCTTGCCTGTACTTTGAGAATTTTCTAAGATTGCAAAGGGGTACCTGGTTATTTTTTACATCTATCCTCCATTAACAGCTAAAATAAATTCTAACAAAACGAGATATGAAGTCTTCGTTGTGACTCTTTATCACTTCACTTACTGGCTCCATAGTCACCTAGACTAATGTATTTGGTTATTGCCCAATTTAAAGGTATATTAAAGCTGTGTCTGCAATAATACTATTTACAAGAGTAAATTCATTCCTTCTCATTCTATTCTCTAGTATTTGCTATTATATTAATGCTAGGGAAGGAAGGATTTGGAACACTTCACCCTCTGCAGAAGAAATCAGAAAACATTTATGAATGTTTGCAGTTGTGATGGGAAGAACAGAACAGAAGGCATTTTATTATGCTGATTTTATTCTATTTCTTTTGATTGGTGTTAACTCGTGTACAAAGACTCAAAGCTCATCAGAGGAAAGGGATCTATGTATTTTCAAAATTCCCTTTTAATAAAATAAATTTGGGGGGGGGGAAATGCAATTCATACCTTACTATGCAAGTTCAACCCCACTAGCTGCCAGCACCACAAAGCACTGGAGCATACTGTTAAGATGAGGAATGAAAACTATTCTAAAAGACAATATCAATCTAGAAATTCAGTCATTGAAAGCCTGCTTCATGAACTGAAGCTAATTAATGCTCGCATGTAGGGTTGAACCCAAACCATCAGAATTATAGCAGCTCCACAGATGAATTACTTTTTTAGTATGCTGCCACTTAAAATTCCACCCAGTCACTTTAAAAGGATGGGGCACATGATTAAACTGTGATATGGGAAGGGAAAAAATGAACAATTAAAGTAAAAATCTCCCTAAACCCAGAGATTACCTAAGATATTTAAATACAGAATGATTTTATATTGCAAAAGTGCTTTCTGCAAAAAAAAATCCTTTCATTATCTTCACATTATCTTGCACATCTCTGTTTAGAAGCTCTAGAAAAGGTACTTTTGTCAGCTCAGTCTTACATAGCTGCTTCAGTAAAGGACTTGAATACCCAAGTATCAAAGCCCAACAACAGTACTGACAGTGTGAACTATGCCAGTTTTTTAAGCAGAATAATTTTTCTGTGCAGATGTCTGGAAGGATAGAAATATGAAAATATTAAAAACCAAGGCTAGACTGAGCAGACCCCTTCAACTTAGGAGTAGGAAAAAGCATAGACCATTCTTAAGATGATTATGAATCTATAGTATTTGGAATTATTTTCATGTTTAGCAAAATGACTTTAACTTGGGACAGTCTATGATAGTGTTTTCACAAGCCTTTATGTTTTGTTTGCATTCCTCCATGGTCTTGTTTGGAAACTTTGCTTTCTGAAATAGACAAGAGTAAGATTTCAGTGTGTGTTTAGGCTGGGAGAGCATGATCAGATGAATATGGCTATAAAACCCACATGTGCTAATGTCTCTAAACGATGCTACTGCTGCTGAAAATCATAACATTTAGTGGTCTAGGTTGTCAACTACATCAAAATTATATTTAGAACTGGATTTTTCATCAAATACATGGGATTATCAAAGGTAACATTTCAAAAGGAATTGAGTTAAGAGAGTAAATCACATTGACTTTCAATGCGATGGAGGCATAAATATGTGACATATACAGAATAGTATTTTCAATACTAAGTCATGTCAAAGGTATGAGGGCTTTTGCTGTGTTGGAAACCAGCACATTGTAATTGGGAAGATGTCAAAGGAAAGGGAGGGGCAGAGGAAGTGCAAGAGGGGGCACAGGACTTCTAGAGACCATTGTTCATTGGAGCATAGTTCTTCCTTCTACCAGGAGTAGCTGGAAGGCTTACTCAGGCTCTCTTGAAGTGGGATTATTGTCCTTTTCCTGGTGTTTGCATTTGTTGTGACATGCAAACTGAGCCAGGTTAAGAGATTCAAACCAGCATGGCTTTGGCAATCCTGTCATAGTCAGAAGAGATGAAGATCAGTCCCTAAATGGAGCAAACATGGACAACAAGGCCCTGCTCAATGGCATAAATGGGTGGTAAGGCAACATGAGCTGCAGAAGGCTGTAAAGTAGGTGGAAGCCCTAGCAATAATTCCTTTTTCAGATAGGTCACACAAGAGAGGGAATGTTAACATGGCAGCAGCTCCTTTACAGATGTTTCAGAGTGATCTCTGAGGCCCATAAATGTCCCAGATGGGAATGGGTTGTTTTTGCGCATGTCACAGGGCACAGAGGCACCATGCTTGGCTATAGAAATGTGATTGCAGATGTCTACCGGTAATTTAAACAGGGAATGTTCTTTTCAAACTCATATTCAGGACAACATCATCACTGCAGCTCAAGAGTTTGTACAGCTCACTCAGGAACATGTTCCCCTGATGAATCATTGATTTTGAAACAGTTTTCTATCTGGCGCCACACAAAGGAAAGTTTTGCTTCTGGCAATGTCTTTAGCTCTGGAAAAATTATGTAACACATAGAAAATTGATAGGAATTTTGACTTGGGCTTCAAGACAACCAAAGGAGTCAAAAGTCTAAGGTCTTGAGCTCTTAAGTTTGTCAACCCTTCCTGAACATCTAGGCTGCCCCTCCTTCTGCACTGGATCTTATTTTCTCTGTCTGTACACTGGGAATCATGGTGGATAACAAAAGGGGTTTAGGAGAGGTGACCACCTTGGCAGACAGAAGAGGTGTTTAATTGATTTCACTGTGAGCAGTAAAAAACCAAAGTCTGAAGATCTTCATGTTGATTATGAGTAGCTGTATCTCAAAGGTTGATGGAGAGCTTCTAGAGCTACAGTGGAAGTACACAGGTAGCAGACAAGTCAGAACTCCCAAAGCTGAGTAACAGACCCAAGGCAGGTTTACTGGATGCAGCTGTGGATCCTACCGTGTAGCCAAAAAGACACTGATACTGATGCCAGATAAGGTGATGGTGGCTGTGACCCAGCTGCGTGTAGGTTTAGACTTGAGAAAGTCTACCTAGAGCCTGTGTATGATCTATGGATCAATAATCAAGTTATGTGCAACTTGTGCAGCTGCCTAGAAGAAAACGTGCTTTCCTCCTACCAGTTCAAAACAATGAAAATCATGTCCAGAATGGAGCACAGTGGTGTATGCTGCAAGGCTCTCCAGGTTGGTGTGGAAACCACCTGTGTTTCCGGGGCAGGCAAAATTCCAAGAGCTTAGTTCACTTTGCTTAGTTCACTCTAGAGATGACCAGCAAACAAGATGCCAGATTATTCCCTCTAGGATCCCCAGTAAAAGGTCCTGCGAATAGCACAGAATGAAGTGACCAGAACTTCCAAACACCAGATCTTGATTCAATTAAAACATGATCATTCAATAGCCTCTGGGGCAGCATTCAGAAGAGGAGGTTGAGGAAGGTAATCCTTCCCCTCTACTCAGCACCAGTGGGACACATCTCGAGTGGTGGGCCCAGTGCTGCTCTACCCAGAATGAGAAAGATACAGACTTATCAGACTGAATGCAGCAAAGGACCACTAAAGTAATTATTGATCTGGAGCATGAGAGAACAGGTTGAAGGACCTGGAGAAGAAAAGGTTCTGAGGGATCTTAGCTGTGTCTTTAGTACCTGACGAGAGAAAATGAAGAAAACGAGATCTAGATTCTTCTCAGTGGTTCCTAATGACAGGACAAGAGGAAATGGGCACAAACTGAAACATAGGTCTAGATTATCTCAACAGCTTCCTTCCAACCTACATAATCCTGTGATACTATGAAGACATTGCTGTATTTCCTGTTTGCAATTTTACAAGTCTCAGGGTCATTTATGTAAGTTTCTGCCTCTTCATTATTATACATTAAAGTAGCGCCAGGGAATATTGTACCCACAGCGAAAAAAATCAGAGACCAAAAGTATAAATGTAATCTGATTTATACTCAGTCTGATGGAGAAGTTGCACAGAGCTGGAGCCTTTGCCAATAACCTACATCTTACACAGTATTCTCAATGGTGATGTAATTCAGTGTTGAGCTACTTACCAAAAATAAGATTTTTGCTTTCTGATGAAAAACAACACTCTAGTTAGTGTCAGTAGTTGTCATATCTCATTTGAGATACCAAGCTTACTGTAGAAGCTGGAAATGTCATTTGTTTAGTGGGGAAATGGCACCATGATAATCTACTGCAATTTTGGAAAACAAGGAAGACCTGTTAAATTCAAGGTTGTGCTGTCCAAACTAACCTTAGCAATTCAAATATGGGTCTTTGCAGAAGACCTACATGACTCCTCAGAGAAAACCTATTATAGACCTCAAAGAGGGAGCTTGCGTACCTCCTCTCAAAGAGGAAATGACTGGTTAAGGATAAGACACTGTCAGATATGCTTATAACCACATCATCTGAGTGCCTTTCTAACTGTATGAAATAACTCATACACTCACTGCCTAAGCATAAGAAAGCACTTTGTGAGGTAGTTATCAAAGACAACCAAGAAACGGTTGCAGAATACAGTTAAGATTTTGAAAAGTACCAACTGTTTTAGCTTGTAGTATCTGCATTTTGTACTGATTACTAGAAGGGTACTAAAAAAAATGAAGTAGCTAAATTTGACCCACTCTGATACTTGGACTCATAAAATGCAAGAGATGTGGACAACAGTCATTAAAAAAACCAGCCTGAAGTTAATGAATGGATATTGGCAAGCTCTATTATTCCTGAAAAATAAAAGTTACATTAAATGCCTTTCTAGCCCCTATATCAGCTGTATCTGCTCCACATCCTGCTGCTACAACTAGACAGAACTTGCAGATGAGGTACTTTGATATTGATATTCAGACCTATATCTTGATACACCACCTTGCAAACTGAGTCCTTGCACAGAGGATTCAAGTCTCTAAGGACTTCTTTTCCAGCAGTGTCACATAATTGACTGCAGGCTTTAGTAATATCTGCAAAGGTATTTAGACACTGTGCAGCCTGGTTACTGTGGGTTTAATCAAAAGAATTCTCTGTTTCTCTCATACCAAACATAAGTCACTTATCTTCACCCCAAAGTCTCCCAATATCCCATTTCCACTCTTCTTATGATGTCTTGGTTCACTACCGTGATGCTACAAGTCAGTGAGCTACTTACCCAGGTGAAACCATGTCTGGAGCTCCTGCTGATTTTAACTCCTGTTTAAGGTCTTTTATTTGACACAGAACCAAAGTTTCCAAGGTACTTTAGAGCAATAAACCTTCAGTCTTGGCTGGATTTCTCCAATACTCTGGTATCCTTCTAAATCACAGCCAAATCCAAGCTTTCATATGCTCCTTGTTTTACAGCTTCAGTCCTAGTAAACTCCTCCTTTCCTTCAAACACTTTCCAAATTCTTTCTGCTATCAAATATGTGGAGTCTTTTGCAAGTTCTTTCCAATCTCAATTCACTTTACTTTGAGCAGAGTGGGGAGCAAGAGCTCAAGCTTCCAGTGTGTACTTCTGCGCCAGAATGAGGCCTGGGATGGCATGGCCTGCACAAAAATCTCCTAAAAATGTTCTTTCCTAGCAATACCTTTTTTTTTTTTTTTTCTGATCACTGTTCTCCCATCTACTCGTATAATCAGATTAGCATTATCACCTTGGACATCTAATTGGGCCTCATCCCCAAACTCTGTTTTGCAGATCTGCCTGCACAAAAGCTCTAGGTTACTTTTTCATGAATAGAGCTAAAATTCTCATCCAATTCTCAACTCTTCATATTTTGCAAAATTAATCAACATTTCCTCTGGCTTTTATAAATGTCTCCCTGCACTACTTGTTGTATCCATCCTTCAACACGTATCTCCCTACCTCTAATCCCTCCTCTCTTTACATCTTTCACTGCTTCATCTTTTATATTGCAACTTATGCCACAAACTCTCACATTCACTTGCCTCTGGACAAATATTTCTGAGGCTGCTTCTTGGAAACTTAGTTATTATGAGAGGCCATGGTTCATGAGAGCAGCCCGTGTTTCAAAGAAGCACCCTGATGTTTGTCCCCTCTGCCCTCCCTGCAAACATCACTAGAGTTCTGTCACTGTTACCTTCTTTTGTGATTCTATAGGAAAAAAAGCTGCCTTCCTGAGACCACAGCTTGTCATGCTGACCAATGCTAACTCCTTGCCTTCTTATTCTCTTAATCTGTCAGCATCCACTTCCACCTCTTCTTTTGGACTCACATGGCAAGGTTTCCCTCCCCATCTTCTGCTGTGTCAGTACAATTTCTGATGTGCTTGAGTTCTGCTAGGGGCATTTGGGTGTAACTACAACACAAAAAATCCATTCTAAGCTTTGAAAACAACATTGAATAGTATCTATTAAATATTCAGGGCTGAACAGACACATTCACTAGCAGTCCAAGAGGAGCTGTGGCTCCAAATTAATTTCAAACAACAATTCCACAAGTGAAGAGCCAGAAAGAAATCCCTCTCAATCCACCTCCATTTTCAGATCACAGCATGACAGAATTTATCTGGAAGCGAGCAGTTCACTGTTGCATTTTCAAAGATGTTAGAATATTTTTGGTTTAAAATCAAATCAAACTAACAAGACAGAAAAGAATTAAAGAGTATTCCCACCCTTTAGGAATCACTGCTGTCACGACAACTTTAACAGAATCATAGCAATTTATGCCTGGTAAAGCATAGAAAAATATATTTATTTAAAAATCTCACACTCTTGATTAGGAGAGCAATGTCTTCCTGATGATTTTTTATTTCTGTTTAGCATTGGACAGAGAAATCATTGCAGTTAGCTTTACTCTCCCGAACTCAGTACTACAGCAGTGGTGGTTGTCTGCCCCCTTAGAAATGCATGATCAGAATCCTATGGTTGTTACAGCACCCTAATGATAGAAATAGGTTATGGTTCAAACAGAGACACTACCTTTTATTTTGCCAGCTGCATGAGACACAAAAAGCTGACTTAAAATCTGTTAATTAAATGTCTTCTTTTTTAAAAAACCCAGATTTTTAAATCAGTTTCTTCATCCTTTCCTTAGGAAAGCACAAATTCTGACATTGCCTTCTTAGGAGCTCCCAGCTACGATTAACAACCTACACTTACGTGTTGTGTATTCAGCAGACCTGAACTTCCAGGTTTTTACTGCTTGGATTTTGCTTGCTGAATCTTCCTTTCTTGCTTACTGTAAGCGTCTATCATTGACCTTCTGCTTTTTATTTCCTCTAGGCAGAATATATGGCATTCGTATTCTGGCAGCCTGACTCAACATAAGGACATTCAGCCGAGTCAGTAAACTTTTCGGTCCTTGTTAAAGACCCAGCAGTTCACTCGTCGTGGAACAAGAGTGGCACCCAGTGGTCACAGAGCTTGGCCCAACATTCATGTCCCGAAGTTTCTGCCTTGTGCAGTTTATAAATCCCCTTCTCATATACTGGAGACAGATATCCTTTCATGCTTGAGCTCCCAGACCCAAATCCTACCTCTGGACTTGAAAGACAGAAACCAGAGAACTGAGGCTAAAAGGTTTCCTCTCTGTCATCTTTTTTCATGTTGCATTTTCTGGGACCATAAACAATCCACCACAGCTATAAGGCACTTATAAAGGGTATTTCTTATTTCTGAGGGATCAGGCAGCAGCTGACTTGCCTGACATACGCAGGGAAGATGTGGAGTTCAAGGATCTCATCTAATTCTAACACATTGTTCAGTGGTCCAGATGAGGTAAATACACGTTTTTAACCTGTCCTGCAAAAGATATGTGGCAGCAGAAAAGGAAAATCCAGGGTCATAAGGCTGTTTTGTGATCTCCCCTTGTGGAGGATATACAAGGCTCTGTGCCACTCCTGGTCCATGGATGGGTTCTACAAGACCATAAATTAACTATGGCAAAGGAGGCACAGATGGCAACGTGGTGTAACAGTGAACAGTTACCTGTGTGCTTCTTGAAGGTTTAGGTAATTTTGTATTTATTTTCTATGATCAGAGTATAAAAGTCTGGGTTCTAATTGATGTGGTTATGTATTTTTAATTAATATCTTTGTGGGAGCTGTTGCAAGTGACAAAGCTTTCCATATTTTTAACTTGGGGACACTTAATGCTTAAAACTGAAAGATCAGAGCACCTAATTAGGATTCAAACAACTATTGTCCTCAAGGGAACATTCTCCAACACAGACACTTGGGTGCTGGGCGAACAAGACCAAGCTCACTACAATACCAATGTTTTACAATACTTTCAAATTCCCAATGACAAATGGATGAAAAGTGAAGCTCCTGGCAGTACTGAATCTGCAGTTTTGTTTTTAAGTCCTACTTGCAAGTGTGAAAATCCCCATTTCTACAGAAGCCAGCAGATAATGTAAATGAGAATAGTCTTGATTCTCATCACTCCTGGCATTCCTCAAATTTTAACCAAAAATTTGCATTAACTGGTATTTCTTATAAATGGCCTAGCACCTAAAATGGCATGATCAAGTGAAAGTCAAAATTGTCAAGTAAAAATAAACTTTCTAGTGTGGATGGCTACAGCTAGAGCTTTACAATGTGACTTGAGTTGATTAAGTGGCTCACAAATAAAAAGGCACATCATAAATGAGCATGAAAAGAAATTCTAATACTTTAAAATAAATATAATGCTTTTTAGCCATCTGCTATGACAATACAGAAAGCCATGGATCTTTGTACTTCCTGAGTTATGTTAGGAAAAATCTCAGGAGTCTGGACAGAAATCTCTGTCAGATTTTTTTTAATGTTAAGTCTTTATTCTTTGCGTGTTTTGATTTTGCTACACAGCATTATTGAAATGGTAACAAGAAAAACTGTTTCTGGTCAAAATGTGGCCTGACAAATCCACAGTGGTAGACTGACATGAGTAGGAAGATTTCCCTCCCATCTGAATTACTTGGCTCTACCAGAAAAAACAGCTGAAGTAATATTCAGGTTTATTTCACATTGAGTGTAACTACTGAAGTGAGCAAAACATTTAGCTCAAAAGAGGGACTCTAAAAATTGCCTCCACTATCAAAGAGCAAGAAACCATATTACAGACCCTGTACAGAGTTAATACTGAAGAGATTTCATAACAGTTTTATACTTTTTTTGCAGCCATGGCTTCTAAAATTACTGTGGCTGCACAAATGTCTCTGCTGTTATATTCCCTACACATCTTCCCATTTGCTAATTTATTTTCTTCAATATTTTATTTGGTCACAAAAGTCTTCCTGAGAGAGGACAGTCACTGTGATTGTTTGTACAGTGCCTGGTGCAATGGGCTCCTATCATCTATTTAGGATCCTTATGGGATAGTGTAACAGCAAAAATAAACATTTTATTTTAACAAACAATAGAAAACAGTGTCTTTGAGAGCAAGCCAAAGAATAGAGGCCTTGTGGTGTGAAAATACTTCCAGCAGAGTGGAAAAGACAAGATTTTCTGTCTCCAACCCCTTTTAGGTGTTACATTTCCTTGTAATTTTACAATGTAATCAGGATGTTTACATGTTGTCATCTTATTTACCTTAATTTGATGTACAATACTGGTCAAATAGATTTTTCTGTCTCAGAATTGAGTGGAGTGGCATTTCAAGAGCATGTTGTGGATCCTGTTTTTCACAACGTGATGCCATAATGTAAAACTAGTAACAATATTCCCAAGCAACAAAATATTTAGCTCACTAAGATTATACTTCCTTTTAAAGGGAGTTATTTTTAAATTGCAAAAACATGAACATAGAACCAGTAAATAATTAGTATCTACAAATGAGCTCTGCAAGTCTGTAAAATTAACTTCCCACTGGTGAACATGCTTTTTTATCATTACAGACATAACTTTGGTTTCAACCCTTGCAATGCTGGAAGGTGGACCTGAACTGAATCTGTAGTCAAGAGAAGAACTCCAACTGACCCTATGATGGTGTCTCTGCAAAACTGATCTCAGAACCTGACCCTGAGCTTCTTTCTCTGGTATCCACCTGACTTGTGGAATATGTGCTGAATGTTTCATTGGCTTCAAAATCAGCAGGCTCTGCATGTAAGGTTAAGACACAATCAAATGATGAAATAAGCAGATGGTGGATTGCTGCCATTCTTAAAGCATTTCTCCAGCAAAAAGTTGTCCAAAATTCTGCATTATTTTGTTTATGATTTTTTTTCAACCACTCTCACCCTGGAGGAATGAAAGAAAATAGATTAAGAACTTTTCTAGTAGATTCTTGGGCCAGGTTTCAATACAAAAATGGAGTTGCTCAAAGTCTAAGAGGTCATGAAAGTTTCATTATTGCTATTTATACAAGTGCTCTCCATACTCCATCCTCTTTATGCATTTAAGGACTGCCTTGATTGTGGTGCTCATAATCCCTTGTTGCTACATGAGTACCTTTGTGGTAAGTAATCAGAAATACCTTACGGGGACAACTTCAGCACATCAAAGGACAAAGAAACTGGAGAGTCCCACGGTGGATGTTAGACATTCACAGGAGTGGAAAAATTCCTCGCAGCTTCCTTCTCTCACATTCCTTTTGTGAACTTTGTTAGGACCATAAGAAGGAAGTTCTCTTCCTGCAGGCCTTACCTAACTTGCAAAAGCATGAGAGAGCTGGAATAAGCAGAATGAATAGATGAAAGCTTGGAAAGCTCACTTTTCCTCTTGCAGGATATGCAAGACTTAGTTGGAGACACCTTCTAGAAATGACCAGTTATTGTGGTTTAAAACCAGCTGGAAATTAAGCTCCAATCAGCCATTTCCATTGTCCCCAACCCTCTTCGAAGAAGAAAGGGAAAAAAGCAGAGATTATGTTTTGAGATAAGAATTCACCAGAAAAACAGCTATTAAATATGGAAAACGATCCATAACAGCAACAATATTAATAACAACAGTGTATAAAATAGGATGATTGCACACAAAAAATTCCTTGCAGAAGTGTGGCTGATCCAATGGTCAGTGACGTGGTCTGAAAACATTTCAGCTGTAACTGGAGTTGTTATTTCAGCAAGCAATTTTTCTATCAAAAAGTTTCTACAGGTAAAAGTATTAGCATAGATTACTGGACTTCATTCATCTATTGAATTATACATCTATTATAGTTTGTTATTGCAGTAAGAGTTATGACCATATGAAATAACCTAGAAACTTTCATGCATGGGCATCTAATCAAAAAAAAGTGTGTACTTTTAATTATGTGAGAACAGTACTTGTATACAAAGACTGAGGAGATTTGAGGCTGTGAGATGAAAAAGTTTGGCCTTGGTGACAATCAAGTATGAAATGCATTATTAAAACAATGTCCTGACGTGACATTTTTTATGTAGAGAAAAACTTACACTGGCATCTTTTTTTTCTTGAGAGCTGAAACAGCCTGGATGCCTCAGCTGATTGATCCTATGCCATTTTCATATTTGCTCCTCCTGAGACACAGTCCATATTCCTTAAAATTTCTTCAGATTTTAAGCAGAAAAATCATACCATATACCATTATATCAATTTCTTGTAGAGCCCTTTTGAAAGTGATCTAGTATCATAGGGCTAGTAGCAAGTATCATTTGAAATCCCAGATTTTCACCAACAGGTGGAGCTTAGATTTTATATTTAATTTATAACTACTTTAAATTCAAATATATATATTAAAATGATACTTTATACTTCACAAACTGAAAACTTCAGTGTTTCAGGTAAGAACTAGGACCATAAGAGTTTACTCCGATATTCCACTCTATGCAAATAACCCCTAGGCCAGGTCCTTTACTTAGTGACACCAGTTGCAAAGTTCCCCATATTTTTAATGACTGAGTAATTAGATCCATTTTCACTCTTCTCTAAATGTGGTTCCTTCTATTATATTCTCTCTCCTATTGACACCACCTTTTCCCAGGTTTTCACACATGTATTACTTATCTCACACACAGAGGTTTCAACCGCAACAAACGATTTGTCTCAAAACACAACTGAACCCACAGATGTAAAGAGATATTGATGCAAATATTGTGTAACAGTCTTCTTCCATTTACTTCTTCACAGGACAACAATAACATGCATTACAGCATTTATTGTTATTACCTAACTGGAGTAGACTATTGGTGGTAGAAGCTATGTCTAAATGTCCATTTAGAAATACTCCCACTACTTCTCCTAAGTGCGAAATTATGTTTCGCAAATCCTTTAATGTACTTATTTCTTTGCATATACCTAATAATATCCTTTATTACCTCTGGCTTTTTAGTTAACAGTCTAGCTTCCAGGAACTATCTTCTTAACATTCAGTTACAGTCAATAACACAGAACATTACAGGCAAAATCGAAAAAGAACTTTAAAAGCAAATATTTGTTTAAAAGTGCTGTGGAGAAGGGAACTTCGTTAACCCACTGCGACAGAAGATACTGCAGAAATACTCTGCCAAATTGGCTTTTGGTGTCACCAGTGTATCTCAGGACGAAAAAAAAAAAAGAAAACGCATTTAGGATATATTCCTAGATATAAATATACCTGCAAATATATGTAAGCACGTGCACTTACACAATGTAATTACTCATACGAACATTTATTATTAAATCCCCTTGTTCGTTCCTAATTTCCCGGTCCCCGCCCAGCCCCGCCCCCGGCTCCCACCGCGCATGCGCCATGCGGGCGGCGCGCACTCACTACCGCCCCCGCGCGCAGCCAGGTAAGGCACTGGGACAGCCGCATGCGCAGCGTGCCGCCCCTTTCTCTTCCGGCTTGGCGCCCGCTGCGCCCCGTAAGGAGCCGCGGAGCTGCCGGAGCACCGCTCCGAGCCTCCCTTTCCCTGAGGGAGGCGGGGAGAGAAAAAGCGAGAGCAGCGGCGGCGGCGCTCCCGGTCTGGCCCAGACCGGTGCGTGCGGCGGCACCACGCGCTGCCTCGCCCCGCCCCGGCTCTGCGCTGGGCCTGCCCCAGCCGCGCTGACGGCGTGTGCGCCTGCGCAGTCGGGCGGCCCCGGCAGGAGCGGAGGCGGGCAGCGGGCGGAGCTATTTCGGCCTTGCTTAGGGACGCGTGGGTTAAACACGTTGTGCCTTTACCTGGCGCTCTGTGGTCGTGGTGCTTACTGATGCTTCTCTAAAGTAATGAAAGGTTGACATTAAGTAATTGTGAGAGGGCTTTGTGTTACCTGAGGGTTTGGCACATGTGCAAAATGCGACTTGCCCAAATACCCCGAATTTGTGCCTAGCATAAATACTGCATCAAGTCAAAGTAGTGATGTTTGGAGTTTAGTCCTCCTATAATGATTTGTAAATCATGCCTTGGTTTGTAAGCTTAGTAGCGGTTTTAATATTAACTATAAATCGTTGTGTGTAATAGAATAATCTTTTCGATGTCTTCTCTAGCAGGAAGGAGTGAGAGTTGTGTCTTATGGCTGCTCCAGGAAAGGTGGCAGCTTTCCGTCTGCCTCCCCTGCCAACTCTTGGAGAGATTATTAAACTCTTTCGCCTTAAAGCACTGAAACAGCTTTCCCAGAACTTTCTGCTGGATTTGCGATTGACAGGTTAAATATTTTATTCTAACATTTTTGGCTAACATAGAACGTGTATCCCAGTTTTTGTCAGATTCCAGAATATAGCTAAGGAGATGGTGTTTGCATAATAGCATTTGTCAGACTAATGGCAGCTCAATGGTAAACCTTTATAATAAAGACCTCTTTAAAAAGTAGTTTTAGGTTAGGTTAATTGCTTTTACTTATTCCTCAACAATAGGTTTCTTTATAAATTGAAGTGCAATTTTTTAGATAGAAACTATATTCCTATATAAAATATGGGTTATTGACTGAAATGCAAAAATCTAAACCAAAGTAGTACTTGTGTTATTTGGGTACTATTTTGGTTTATAAGTTTGACTTAAACATTACTATTTTTTCAGATTATTCTGTACTGTAGAAAGTATGTTAGACATTGTGCAATTCAGAGTTTGCTGTGTGCTGTAGATAGGAGAGTCATTTGTCTCTGTTTATCAGAAGTGTAGCTTTTTTGAACCAGTTGCATTGTTCTGAACAATTCATTTTTCTCCAGCCTTGTGTCAGCAGTGGGTGACAAAGCTGGCACTGTTCTGTCAGGGGTGGGTGTCTTCACTGGCATAGTGGTGGCTGGGTTTTGCATTAACAAATGTGCTACAGCTTCACGTAGCTAATGATTTGATTTTGTTTGGAGATTCAAGTTGATAAAAATTCAGAACATGAACCTCAGTTCCACTTCCTGAACAACTGGACTCTTACCCTGGCATAAAAATGTCTGCATGTCTTTAGTAAAACTTTACATGTAGACAGGTCTTAAGATTTTTTTATTGCATACATAAGAGATCATGGAGTGAGCAGCACAATTTCTGTCAGTATCTTCTCTGCATGCTTCCCAAGGATCCCTTTGTTTCATTAACAGCATTTTCTAATTTGCCTTCTTTGGTGTCTCTAATACTTTCTAATGTTGTATCATTTTACATTTGTGTGGGTATTTCTTCCTCACCTTTCAATTGCCCTGTTTTCTATAGCTACCAGTTGCCTGTGTTCCAGCTCTTCATTTAGTCCAGTTTCTCCATCATAAAATTGCTCTGTACATAATATAATCTTCATAGAGCTTTACTCTATCTTTCTTATTTCTTAAATTGCCTTGAAATAGAAGTGCTGTAGTGAAATACCTTTAGAAGGACAAGTAGTGAGACCTGAGGATTTAGGATACACAAGTGCTTGCTTGCAGCACAGTAGTACTGCTAGTGTACAGATGAGTGATATTCTCTTTTTTATTTGATTCTGTAATGAGCACAATAAATACTAAAGACATAAAACTAAAAATAGCTCTTTTTAAATAGCTCAGTATGTCTTGTAGTATGGAACAAATCTGAGTTCTGTGCAGTCTGGCGGGTACGTGATGATTTAACTGGGATGTGTCACTGTTTATGTCTGTTCAGAGATAAGCATGCTTGTGCTTGTGTAACAGTAAACAATGAGGTTATCTTGGTGAGCTGGATCTCTTGGAAAATAAGGACTTAGTGTGTTCTTTGTGTCTTGCAGACAAGATAGTGAAACAGGCTGGCGAGCTGAAAAATGCCCATGTTTGTGAAGTGGGCCCTGGGCCAGGAGGAATTACCAGATCCATCCTCAGTGCTGGTGTTGAACAACTCCTTTTAATTGAAAAAGATGCTCGGTTTATTCCAGGATTGCAGGTACCAACTGGAGAATAATTTGTGTACATGTAACCACAGCATTGAATAAGAACATTCTGAGAACTTAGAGAGATTTTAGGTGTCTTGGGATCTTAGCACTGAAAATGGGTTTGGTTCCCTGGCAGAAACCAGAGCTGTAATTTGCTTGAAGATAAAGATACACAGTATCACAATTCATTGTTTCTGCTTTCATTTAGGCCCTTTAGGACCTTATCCTGCAACTGAATTACTGCCAAGGCTTATTGGTTTAGGGTTTTTTTTCTGGCTGTGACATTTCAGGTGCATTTTGTCATGATGGTGAAATCATAAATTGAAGGCTTACATTAATGTCCTTATGTGTGGTCTTATATTTCATTTTCATCCTAATAATTATGCTTTATAAAATTCCAGTTAATGCAGTCAATGTAGGTTAACATCCAGGTAGGGAAGAATAAAACAAGCATCTATTTTACATTTTCAAAAAAACACCCTTAAGCTTTTCTTTCTTTCTTTTAAAGATGATATAAGTTCTCAAGTCATTGTGGCATTTTTAAATGCTATCTACTTGTGTTGATGGATCTTTATGGAATTTGACTTTATAAATCCAGCAAGAAAAACAGAGTCCAAAATCTTAAAATTTGACTGTTTTCTTATGTCTCTACGATCTTAGAGGAATTCAAGGATTTTTCCTTAAATTGCACTGTGTTTTTTCAGTAAATTAGCAGCGAGAATAAATAGGTAGTTCACTTAACAACTGTCTCTTTATATGATAAAAATAATCTAAGGTATGAATGAAACTGCTCATATCCTGAAACCTGAATGTGCATGTAACTGTCTTTGTTGGGTTAGCCATTAATCGTGTATAATATGCCATCTTAGTCTTATGAAATGTGAAACTTCATGTTTTCATTTGAGTGGGGGCAATCAGCATTTTTGTTTTAGGTTTTGAGAACTGGTTTGTGGCTGGAGGGAATTTGAGGTTAAATTACACTTGTTTTAGTTAAGAGGGTTTTTTTAAGTACTTAGATGTTTTTTCTGATCTTCCAAAATGTGTCCGCTGCAATAGATTCATCTGAATAAAAGTATGCTTCTCAGCATCTAAAATGAGCTTTTGGTATGTAATTATCTTTACTGTTCAAGTGACATAACGTTAGTCATTATTTTTAATTGCCAGTCTTCTCACAGTAGAAGTGAATGTCTGAATGGGGTTATTGAACATAGATAGAGGTGATATAACTCAGTACCAGTGGATGTGAATGAGCAAGAAATGCATTGCATCCATTAGTGTTCAGTTTGGTATTGCTTTTTTTCCAAACAAATAAGAAGGTACATAACAGTGAATCTTTCTTTTCTAATAATGTGGGTTGTAATAATTTTTCTGGTTTCCCAAGCAAACTATCAAAACTCATGCTCATAAAAGGGTTGAGATTTGAATAAGGGAAAATGTCAGAGATTAAAATAACAATTGGGGACTGTTACTTAAATATGTCTCTTAAATGCTTTTAAAATCACTGATATAAAGCATACAACACTTTTCATTAACTGTTTTTCAAGCTGTGGTCTCTCACAAAACAGAAGTGGGTGGGGTTTTTTTACTGCAGAACTGAAATACAGTGAAGGATGTGTGTACAAAGTTTACACAAGCTAAAAGTCTGTCAGTTCTGTCTCAGTCTTAAAGAATCCCAACCTCTCTATGCTATATTCCCTAATAGTTTTTAGCCTAGAAAGATTGTTAAGGAGAGAAATGGAGCAAGAGAATGTATTGAATATAAAATTATTCCAGGAACACCATTTCATGTTTTAAACTATGCCCCTTATGCTTCCTTTGTGCCCTTTTGGTTGTGTGTGAAGAATGAATATCTGTATGATGGAACACCCGGTGTCCTTGATACACAGCAGCTTCTGGAGCTGTGTTAGCTGCACACATTTTTCCTTCAAATGAAAAAAGCTTCACTGAGTTTCCAAGTCTGTATTTCAAATTAGAAATATAAGACAGTGATTTTCTAGTCACCAATGAATTGCAGTTCTCATTTCTGTAAAGTGTGTTACTCAGCAGCCCCTAAACTCATCTTGTTAAGGAAACTGCTATTAGCAAATGACACTATTTTCTAACTTTATTAATCTTACATTATCTTTCATCCTGTTAGAACATTTATAACAGCTTCAAAGAAAGATTTGACAAACCGTGGCAGATTAGTGAATTTATATGTCATATAATTGCTAGTATAATGCTGAAAAGTCCATTAAGTGGTTTGGAGTTGAGGTTAGTTTTATTTTTTCTATTTGGAAATAATTGCACTTAAAACATGTAGGAACACTTAGTTTATTGTTAAGCTTTTATTGTTCTACTAAAACTTAGGTTTTTTTATAATTAAAAACCCCAAACACTTAATCAAAAAATTTCGTGACAACATTTTGTGAACAGTAGGAGAAAGCAGTGTTGTCCTTTGGCTCAGAGAATCATGAAAGCTTTTTGTGCCCCTGACCATATGAGCATCATTCAGATTGAAAATGGGACTAACAATGATGCACAGTTTATTTTGGGAGTTCGGCCACTGGCACTTAACTGTTTATGGATTTGGATTTCAGTGCAAAAGCAAAATGGTTCTTTAAGCCTTTTCTCAGTATTCTCTTATAGGATCAATAAATATCCCCAAATGTCATCTTCAAAAAAGTTGCCATTGCTTTTGAATTGTGCTGTTTGTGCATAGTTTCACAGTGTAAGAGAAAAGATTAGTACATCACTAAAAAAGCTTAACTAATTTTGATTATGGCAACTGACACTAGAAATGAAAGAATTGGTTGTCAAACTGCAGCCAGCGCTGAGTTTGCATATCAGCCTTTATTAAATATTAGATAAGTTGTGCAAGTGGGCTGCAGAAGCTGACAATGGAGATGATTTTGTAATGTCTATAAAGATAGAAATTATATTGAGATCTTCCCTCCTGCTAGATACTCATTCCCTCTTTTGATCGCATTCCTTGTTCTTTAATGGTACAAGTGTAGACTACTACAGGGAATATTAAGAGAATCTCTTCCACATTTTTCATGTGAAAGGACAAATTAATATTTCTGCAGTCATATATCACATCTGGCTGAAATTGGATAATAGGCCCTAAAGCTGTGGGGGAAACAGAATAATCAACATGAGCCCTTGTTTTCATAGGTAATGGATCTAAAACCTTTCAAAACCTCCTGCTTGCATTATTACTTAAATCAGGTGAGGTCTTGCTAGTGGCCTGGAACTTGTTAACTGTTGTTGAAGAGACTCTTAGCAGACTTTTCAAGTTTGAATTCCCTATTAAGAATTCTACATCTGTGAATAGTTAAGTGTTTGCAGAATCACACATTAATCTATTTCTAGTGTTTGCTTTTTGAAAGTAAGTAGTCACTAATAGTGTTCTCAGTTTTAACTCCTACTGTGCTTTCTTGAATATTGAAGATAAATATGTAGCAATGTTTTAGTTCCTGCAGTGGCTGAAACTGGAAATCAGTTTGGTTAACTCTCACTATGGATTCTGCTTGCTTGTTTGCAAACAGATGCTATCTGAAGCAGCTCCAGGAAAAGTGCACATCGTTCATGGAGATATCCTGACTTATAAGATGGAGAAGGCTTTTCCGAAGTACTTGAAAAAGAACTGGGAGGATGGTTAGTATTTGCATTTGGTTTATTTCATTTTTAGGGCATCTGAGTTAGTCTTAAGTAGTGATAAAAGTTGAAGTTCGCTCAGTGCAAGTGTTACTCTCTTCTGGTACATGTTGAAGATAAAGAGACAACTGTTTGTTTGGATTTTTTCCCCTTGAGAAAACAGAGAACTCTTTTCATTCTCTAATACAAAACAGTGGAATTTGTGTGACATTGACCTTAGTTTAAAGTGAGGAGCTTTGCAGTTATTAACCTTAGGGTGTCTTTACTATACAAGAATGACTTCTAGAAAGCATAAAAGGAGATCAGGTAGTGTACTTTCTGACTTCCTCTTTTTGAAGAAGTCAGAAATCACTACTGCTGTTGTTCCACTGAAGAAATTTCTGTAACTTGCTTTGAAACTTTTGGAAAACTTGCCTTCCAAAATTTAGGTTTCTCACTGCTTTGGTTTCAGCTCGATATCTTCAGCAAAAGTAGAATCTAATAAAGATTTTCTTTTTTTTCTTTTTTTTAACTTGAGGTTGCAATAGGACACTATTTCACTTCCCTTTCAAAACATGTCATATTATTAGATAATTCAGAGATAACGTCCCAAGTCCCTTTTCCAAATTTATTAATATAAGGTGAACACACTCTTTCCAATGCTTGAAGAGCAGTAAAGTGCTTTCTGACTTATGACATAAAAGACTATGGCACATCATGTTCACCTAGAAAAACTGTATGTTGCATTCACGTCATTTGAAAAGGTAAGTGCTTCACAGAGCAAACTATGATAAAATGTATGTGTGAGAGTGTAGTTTTAGAAGTTTTAAAAATTTACCGTTCTTGAAGATGCAGTCATTGTTAGGTTTTGAGCTGACCAATTAGAGGCAAGATGTATTTCTTCTGTGTTACTGCCATATAAAAATCTGAAAAGCTGGGGGTTTCAAAAACCCCCATCTCTAATAAATGCATAATACCACAGATAGACTGGAAATATCACAGCCTAAAAAAGGCATAAAAAGTAAAGTGTGCCAGAAAAATGGCTTGAATTTGATATTGTCATCTCTTATTCATATTATTAAATATTGTCATATCTAAGAAACAGCACACTGGCTTTTGGGATTTGCCCACTTGCGTTGCACTCGTGCTTAGACTCCCTGCTACTGAAATCCCTGTGTTGTACAATGCTCAGAGATACTGATATGATCCATAACTGAAAAGCAGGTATCACTTCTTATGGCTGAGTCTTGCACTTAATCACCTTTTGATTTCAGTGGACTCTGTACAGAAGGAGAGCTCTGTGTAGTGCAAGTTAGGTGGTTGCTTTGAGCGTAGTTAGGACTCAGTAAAATGCCTCTGGGAGGGTGTGGCTATTTACTCTGTACCTAATAGTCATAGTTTGAAATCACAGGAACACTCTTGAGGTTCTGCTGTTCTAGAGTAGCTCAGCTGGAGTTTACTCATCAAATGAATATCATCTGAAAGCTACTGATTTATTCAGACGTAAATGAGAACCAAACCTAACCACTTTGTTCCAAAAAGTACACAGTTTTGTCAGGGTAAGATGAGTATAAATGGACAGGCGTCATTTTGGTGTGGCATGATAAAAAATTGTTTCCATGTTTTACATCTGGGTTGATAGGCACGTATTTTTCTTGTGTTTTATATCTTGGCAAAATCTCACCTAAAACTTTATCACAGCTGTTTTTCTTCTGTCAAATGTCAACAGAACCACCAAATATACATATAATTGGGAATTTGCCCTTCAGTGTTTCGACTCCTCTAATCATCAAATGGCTTGGGAATGTTTCAAAAAGGGATGGACCTTTTGTTTATGGCAGGACACAGATGACGCTGACTTTTCAAAAGGAAGTTGGGGAGGTAAAATTCTGGCATTTTTTCCAATATTGTACAGATGCTAACTTGAACAAAAAACTGTTTGTATGTGATCTTTTGTTTAAAACTACAACCCAGTCTTAGCTGACTTTGAAAAGAGAGGAAAAGTTTTTTCCACTTTTTAGTTTGTGGCTGTAAATTATGAATTTTGATGAGTTAATTATCTGCTCTGATCCTTTCACAAGCATGTAAATTTTTTTTAGTGTCTTATGCAGGGTTATATTTCATTGAGGTACTCTATCTGTTCTTTTCTGATGTGTGATTTCTTTAACATGAATATATTGTGCAGCACTCTTCTGTTTTTAAATAAGTTTATTCTTTCAGTCATTTGGACAAAACGTCATCAGTCTGTTTTTCCTTTTATTCATATGAAGAAATACACTTATTTTCTTTGTCCTCTTTATTACAAATAATTTTTAAGAAACACCTTCCTTAAAATAAGGAAAAATGGAAGGTTAGCATTGTTTCCAGTTATGATTAAATGCTTAAAACGCAGGGGGTGTTTGTCAAGACCATGGCTTTCTTGAATGAGACTTGATATCTGAATTATTAATGTATTCTGCCATTCCTGTGTGTGTAAAAAGACCTTAATTGACTTCTGTCACCACAAGTTCAAGAGCAAATTGATATTTTACTTTGTATTAATAGTTAGTTTCTCAAAGAAGGCCAGACTGATCTGCAGTGTAGTAGTGTTAATGCTAGATCAGTTGATATTAGTTTAGCTTACTCCACAGTGCTTTCAGACTTAACAGGTTATTTCTGTTCACATTGCATGAAACATATAAAACATAGAGAATGGAAACCTTTTTTGCTTTGCAGTTATGGAAGCAGTCTGGCTTTTAACAAGCATCTCACTTGCATTTATAAAGAAAAAAAGGAGTTGCACATCAGCCTGGAAATGGAATTTCCATCTTATTACTCCAGTGTTTTTAACTGCTGTGTTTTGTCTGTGCAGCCTCAATGTGTATGATATTTTAATTTTAATCCTTCAATGTAAACATTTGATTAGGAAAATTTTGCTGGTTCTTTTTCCTGTGAAAATTAGTAATTATATATGCAAGTAGAATGTCTGCTGTCATTTTTTGGGTCAAAGAAAACCATGTTGTGCTGTCACTGCCCTAGCCTTGCAATCAAGAATGAAGAAGTATTTCCAGCTGATGGCTCTAGAGAATGCTAGGGAGAAACATTTGGTATGAAATAAACCAGATTTCTTAATTCAGTTCTGGGCTTATTTGGTTTCAGGCATTACAGAATTCAGGTCTGTTTCCCAGAAGGACTTCATGTCATGTGAGATTAGGCCTTGTTGCAAAATATGGCTAATAGGCTGTGATGTAAAATGCAGAGTGATGATAGTTTTGTGACAGCAGCAATTCACCTAACACTGTGTGAGAGCACTCTGTACTGGTATCGCCGTACCCAGCTGCATATGTCATTGGTGACATGCAGATTACAGTTCTTCTGCACCCAGCATAGCTCAGTTAGGTACAAAATGCCATGCACACTCAAACTCTTGTACTTTAAACACTGAGGAGTTAGAAACACTAGGAATATGTTGTTCAAGGTCATGCAGGGAATCAGTGTTAATTGTTGTTGAATTTAGATTCTGAGATCTCTTGATTCTTGTTCAACGTAATTTAAACATGGGTTTTCCTCCAAAGACAAAATTGTTCGTGGGTTTTGGTTTGCATTTTCATTATTGGTTTGATAGAAATTGTTTTAGAGATACTATTTTATTTTATGATTAGGAGAAAGAGCAATAATTAGGCTCTGTGTGTTTTCTCCTGACCCTCTGGAGTTGCTTAAGGTAACAACTGTAAATTGGTGTGTACAGGCATATTCAGTATCTGGAAAAAAAGAACAGTAATGCAGTGATTTGCTACTGATATTTTATCTATCTCTAGATTTATAATCTTGATTGGGGAATTTCTTATACTCAAAATTTTGGTGTCTTCCCTGGATATTTCTAAGCTAAGAGCCTAAATATCAAAGAAAGCCTGTGTATATGCCATAAGCTTAGCAAAAGCATAAGATGCATCATGGAATGGAGTGATGTGCTTTATAATTAGGATAACTTAATGTTAAGAGTAATAAAGTGAAGCAATGTGCTCTTTTATTTGTGGTTAGACTTTGTTTTGCCAGTATAACAGGGAAGTAAATACCTTTGCCTTACTTGCTTGTATTTTACAACTTACTTGGTTGTGGAGGCAAGCAAAACAGTTTTCTTGTAGCACAGCAGTGTTGGTGTGAGTAATGTCACTACACACCTACTACTGCAGCCCACTCTGTTCTGATATGATATAAATTGATTAAAGCTGATGAGAACCAGTAGTTATTTTATATGCTGAATATGAGGCCTCTTAAGGAGGATAAGGCCAAATATCCTCAGCAGTAAAAATAGCACTTTTGGGTGTCAAGCAGATAATTTTTTTCTCTGTAGTTTAAATTTGTAAAATTGTTATTCGCTGTGTGGGTAAGGACTTTTGCTTTGTCCCAAATTCTTCAGCGCTTCATCTCAAATCTGTCATCTAGGCCAGGTTCTTCCAGCCCACTTACTCTAAAATTGATCCTCTAACAGGGCCTGTTGCTATAGAATGAGGAATAAGGATTTTAAACCAAAAGAGGGTAGATTTAGATATAATAATTTTTTTTTTACAGTGAGGGTAGTGAAACCCTACAACAGGTTGCCAAGAGATGGGGTGGATGTCCTATCCTTGGAAACCTTCGAGGTCAGGCAGGGCAGGTCTCTGAGCAAGCTGACCTAGCTGCCCGTGTCCCTGCCCATGGCTGGGGGTTGTCTGGCTGATTTGTGCATGGGTGCTGTACACAGGTGTGTTCCTGCTGCTCTGGGTGACCTGGTTTAAGCTGTTACTATCCATTAAAGTTATCCCGTGTGTAATTGAGAAATGGGAACTTACTGCCTGAGTCTTGCTAGATAGTTTCTGGGAAAAGTAAAGATAGGTTTGTTTGAATTGGCACTGGAAGTATTGCTACAAGTGTTGCCATTAGGTCACTTTCATTTGCACTGCAGAGCTTAAGGAAGTGCGTGTCAGATTACATTGTTAGGTTTTGCAGTCTGGGTTTTTTTTAGAGAATAATAATTTCCTCTGACACAACAATGAATGTAGCTTTAAATACTGGCATAGGCAAAAAGAATCACTGACGATTCTTTCCAAAAAATTGTTGAAAAGTATTTATTTGCTCCAAGCTGAGCTGCCTTTTGGAAGAGTTGTTTGGAAAAATGTAAAATTTCAGCAACAGGTTTAGCTTTTAGTTTTCAGGGATAAATTTAATAAGCATGGCAGCATTTCATGAGTAAGCTTTTCATATGGAACTACATGTTGTATAAAAATTACCAGATATGCAAATTGGGGTTGAATTTTTTATTTTTATTGAGGTGGTGGTAAATAAAACCATGAATCATCATGATTCTGTTTTTGCATAAGTTAGTGAAATGACTTCTGTAATTTGAGACTTGTTTTACAAAATGCTTTATATGTTTAAATTTTTTTGGAGGCAAGCAAAACACAATGTGTTTCTTGCCAGGTCACAAAAATGTCGGAAACCTCTGTCCAGACTACTACTTTATTAAAAAAATTATAGTAGACACAGCTTCCTTGCAAATATTGTAAATGTAGACCAGTTAAATATGAAGAACTTCTAGTTTCTAGCTGATTTTGAGTTTATGGGGCTTTGATTAATGTTGAAGAAGACAAAAAAATGGTAACATTTTATACAGAAGCATGAAGGAAATTATTGTGAGAGTACTGTCAGGTTTGTTTTGAATCCTGCAGTCAGAATAGTTTTCGTTTTTTCTTGTATCCATACAAAATTCTTTTGACATTCATTTAGATCTGCAGAATTCTAAGAGTTCCTTTTCATGTGCATTTGATTTCAGGAATGAAGTTTTAAATCAGCGTAGTATCTTAGTGAAATGCTGCCACATTGAAGAAGAGAATTTTAGATGAGCTGGACTTACAATTTGATACAGGTTTTTAATGATTAACTGTAGTTCTTTTCTTAAATTTGATTATATTGAAAATCAAGCTTTAATATAACTGATCACTTGGTCAATTCAGTATCACTGATGTACATGTTTTGATTTTCCCATAGAGACTCACAGCTAATCCAGGAAGTAAACAACGCAGCAGACTGTCCATCATGGCTCAGCATCTCTGCACTGTGGAAAACTGTTTTGTAATTCCAGGTCAAGCCTTTGTTCCAAAGCCAGAGGTAGATTTTCCTGTATTTATTTCTGTTTTTTATTGATATGTCAGTTGAGCAATGTATCTTATTTTTGCTAAGGAATATTGGTGACTGCTTTATTTGAATATCTCCATATTACAAAATTTAGTGATGTGAAATTTCTGTAAATGAAGCATGCTTACTCTGAGAAAGTACATTTTCTCTTTTTTTGTTCCTCAGAACTTAACTTTGACCTTCAAATCTATCTGCAAGGTCAGCATACTTCTTTGGGTGTTCTGGAGGGGGAGATTAGGGTTTAGTGGCAGGATAGTCTGCTAGTACTGGAGTAGTTTTGGAAAGCCTGCTATTTTACCCTTCACATTTATAAACAGTTTGGGAATTGTGCCGTAAGAGTTTGATGGGTCTTTTGAAAGACTGTGATAAGAAAAGCTTTTCATTTGTCACCTTTGTCAAACATCTCTAATTTTACCATATCTATAATCTTTATGTTTCACCCCAGTCATCTTTAGCATATTTTACTCCCTCCTATTTGCTACAGCACTTTGTCACCGATATCCCACTGATTGTTTAAAAAAGTAACAATCTTTTCACCCTCTTATATGTTCTTCACTGGGTAGAGAACAATCTCTTTGTTGTCCTCTCGTCTACTGCCACTGGTTTTTATTAATAGCCATTTTGAGTACAGGAATCAAAAATTAAGAAATAAATCAGTGTTTTGGACAAGAAGCTTTGTTTGGTTTGGATTTTTTTGTAAAAATTTGTGCCTGACTTTAAATGACATCTGTGTCCATGAATGCATGTGGGAATCATAGGCTTATAGAAATATTTGGGTTGGAAGGAAGGTCATTTCGTACTATTCTTGTGCAATGAGCAGGAACATCCTCAACTAGATGAGGTTGCTCAGAGCTCTGTCCAAAGTGATCTTGGATGTTTCCAGGGATGGGACATCCACCATCTCTCTGGGCAACATGTCTGTGTTTTACTAGCCTCATTGTAAAAACCTTCTTCCTTATATCTAATTTAAATCAAACCTCTGGGAGTTTAAAACTGTTACTACTTGTCCAGTCAAATTGTTGTTCTGTTTCAGAAGTGAACTTGCAGCTTCTGAAAGTTCCTCTCAAATTGGTTGGTTCAGCTCTTCAATACATCTCCCTTCCCCTTTATCAGTCTTTCTCTCGGTCCTTTTTATTTTTCTGGCATATCTCTTGAGAACCTTTGAAAACCATATCTCTTTTGAGAACCTGTTATTTTCCCGTTTATCACAATGAATTTTAAGGCCTCTATCTGGGTATATTTTGATGATAGTTTAAAATTCTGCTAGTATTTTTGGGGAAGTAACTGTTCAAACATGTTAAATTACTAGTTGTGACAGCAATCTGTTGTGAAAAAAAAAATGACCATGCTTAAGAAATCTGATTTTTTTGCTTTGAGGTTTTAACTTGGGTTTTTTTCCCCTGTTTCCTAGCTGAATGGAAAATAATTTCAGGATGCCCTCTCACTGTCAAATATGTGAAATAGTTTTAAGTAAGGCTAAAATTCCAGTTTTATGGTGGGGATTTCTCAGTGGTAGGTACAATTTGAGCACTAATAGCACTAATGTAATTAAAAGTCTTGTGCAGACTGTGTCCCACAATTGGGAAGCTCTAACTATATTTTCATTTTCCTGTACTGAAAAGGCCATAGTTGACCAAGAGAGGTAACACACAGAGTTGTGACAAATATCTTAGTATAAGCACATCCTCAGTCAGTTGATGCTCTGTTGAATAAAAAAAGCAGTACAACTAAGGGCAGGTATTTTTTATTTAATGTATTTTTTGAGTTAAAACAAGTTTTACTTATTGCAAAGGCTGTGAAAGTACAATTCTTTCAGACAGGACTCGCACCTGCTTTCACTATTATTCTGTTTTCTTGAAACTCCTGTTGTAGACTTTTCTTCTGTTTTTAACTTGTTCTTTTAGCTGTAGACTGGCATGGTTTTGGATGTTACCATTTCCTCATAGAATCTGTTTTATTGGAGAGCTCTTGCAGCATACTGTGAATGAAATGGCATCGTCCTTGATTTTTCTTTCATAGCTATATGAAGTACAGCTATTTTTTTATAACATTTCAGGAAGAAAAATTTGCAGCATGTGTAAGCAATGAACATTTTGTTGTGCTCATGGTATGCTGTTATTACATTTTTTTAGACCCTCCTGTAAAAATGCCTCTTGGTAATAGTTTTTGCAAACAGATTTAACTCACATACATGGTAGTGATCACAGCTTAGTGTCATGTCAAAGCCCTTTCTAAAGGTGGAGATGCATGTTTGTGAGAAGGAATTATTTACCTCATTTGCTTGATGCATGAATATTATTTCAACATTTCTTTGAGTGTTGAGACATAAAAGTTTCTTGGTTAATGGAATGGTGCTGCACAACCATTATGTCTAGGAGAAAGAGAAATTGGCTTTTTGGTCATAGAGAAGCCTCTGCAATACCTAATACCTACTGATAGTTGCAATAGGAACAGTACAAGGAATGTACTATTTGTACATTTTGTACTAGGAATAGTACAAAACAAGCTCCTTGATTAAAACATAGGAAACTCAAAATAGCTATGTAACAGTAGAATTACAACAAGCTGTAACGCCATTCTGTGTGTGAACAATGAAGACTCTGTGAATAAAGATTACTTACATATTAAATGCATAAAACAGTCCACTTTCCCAAATGCTATAACAGAAGATCTTTTCCCAACATACTAAACATGTAATGTTTGGGCTCCTTCAGGGTCTTCTAGCAAATTTTAGACTAGTACTGTGGGAAATAAAAGTTATGTATAAATACATAGAATAAATAGCAATTGATTTTATTGAAAGACTCATCCAGCATTATGTTCCTAAATATATAGGCCTGTAGCATACCCCTTTTCATTCTTGATTTGGTTCTCGTTTAGGGAAGTGTTTAGGTAGAACATCCTTAGCCAATGTTCAATACAAAACAAAATTTGTGTGGTGAAGGAAAAGGTTAAAGGACTTAAGGTAATTATTCAAAATAAGACAGTTAAAAAAATAAAGAAGCTGTCTCTTTATCACTGTTGTATAGTACATTTTTGCAGTAATAGAATACCTGGGAGTGGGCCTGGAACAGATCCTATAGGAATAATTAAAAGGAAAACTAAAAAGATTCTTTCAGAAGGTCAAAAATGTAGAAGGGAATAAGTAGTTACTGTGTTATTTGAGCTGTTAATAACTACCTTTAGCAAGTGTAAGCCAGAACGTTTACAGATGTTTCTTGAACGTGGATAATTTGGTTTCTGTCCTGTTTTTTGCAGTTTGCAGGTGTTTCAGAGTTATGGTTACATTTTTCTTGCTGTACTGCTCCTCATCTCTAACATTGACTGTGTAGTAATAGATTAGTAGCAGTTGGTGAATGTCCAGCACACTTTCCTGTAACAATAATAAATGAAACCCACAGCAGGTGGCAGTTTGGGGCAGGAGAGCTGGGTTTGGCAAGAGCTGAATGGTACCGCTGATTCTTTAGCCTGATATGCAGAGTAGACAGTGCAGCTAAGGTTTGGAGCCTTGAGCTTTGTTGTGGATTTGTTTTGGTTGGTTGATTTTTTTGTGAATCTATTTTTTTTTTCTTTTTACAAAATGTAGATACCAAGGCAATTTACAGTTGAAAATGAAAGGCAGATGTGTCCTCTTTTTAAAAACCTTTGAATTGGGCTTCCTGGACAAATAGTTTCTGGGGTTTTTTTACCTTGCATCATAAATAAAATCAAGATAAAAATGTAAAATATACTATAAACCATCATATGTTATTGAAAGTCTGATTCTAAACAGAAAGCAGTTAGTTTTTAATCATCTTTGCTGTAACAAGACATCGATGCATGAATTGTACAGTCACTTATATTTTTAAAATAGTTTCTTTTTCTTCTGTAAGTCTTACTTGGGAAGTCAGAAAGAAGGGTTTGAAAAATCAACAAAATAAAGTACTCTTTTAGCAGACAAGCATCTTTTCCTACTTGTTCCTTTTTGTGGATGCCCCTATAAATGAAATACCTTGCATAAGCATAACTGCAAATGAGATATGGGAAAGGTTAAGTGCTATGTTATACATTCCTTGAAATAATCAAACTACACTTAACACACAAAAAAACCCCTTGAGAGAATAGAAATACTTCAATGGATAGAAATAACTATTTATACATAGTCCTTCAGGCTGTAACCTGCATTGCTCTCCTGCTCTGTGGATGAGAAATGGTGCTGCTTTGGAGGGTAAATCCATGCTCCTTGCTGCCTTTTAAAACAGGAAGAGCAGAAGATCACACCTGCGATAAGCAGAAACCCTGCTGAGATGAATCCAGTATAAACTGCTCCTCCCGGTTCATGTTTACTACTCTCTGGAATGGTCTGGTCCAGGAAATTTGAAATAATTTCTCTCGTGTACCAGCATGTTGGTACTAATCCAAAGATTCCTGCAAGAATGAAGCAGATTCCTCCAGCAAAACAAGCATTATTTTTGCTGTCAGTGTCCCCTCCCAGCCTGGTGCATTTCATTCCGACTGTGGTGATGCAGATCCCAAAGGCTGATAGGATGCACGACAGTACCATGGTGGTCCGTGCAGCCTGGATGTAGACGGGGAGGGAGAGAATGGAGTATTTCAGGGTACAGCTGAACATCCCAGTGCTGTACCACGTGCAGTCCATCCAAAGTCCTTGCATCTGTGTTATAGCTGTGATGATATTGGAGCCAACGTCTGCATTAACCTTCCAGTGCGGTAGCAAGGTGGCTGCGATATCGCCAAAAACACCAAACAATGCCAGAATAAAAGCAAAGAACTGCAGGCTTGCTGATGCCATGCTGGTTATCTTCTGTCACCTTTTGTCCGCCTTTTCTCCCGTGGAAATGAGTAACTGGGAGCTTTGTAGCCAAGCTGTGGCCGCCTGTGTAACAGGGAGGAAAGGGGGGGAGGAGAAGTGCGAGGGGGGAAAGGAAAAGAAATCAGCAAACAAAAAAAGCTTGCATTTAAAATCAGAGCTATCTGAGTGAATATCTGACTATGAGCCTGCAGCAGCTGAGCTGCTGTACACAAGGTACTTGAACAGAGATGATGGCAAATGGACAGTGCTTTAGAATTTCTTGTAAAAAGGGGCTGCTCTCCTTTCATACATGATTGCAAGCCATCAAGAAAAACTTATTTTACTGCAGTTGGTTTTGGTAATAGCATACAGATTGCAGGCTTACTAGACAAATACATGTTGTGAATGGAACACTAGAAATTTGCAGATTAGAAGTCCTTGTGGTAGGAAAACACTCTGGTAGAAAATACATTGAACTCTTCGGTACCTTGTTTAAGTGTGTTCACAGCTGTAGTCAGCTCCTGTTGAGCACTTTTATACTATCTCCTATGTAAAGTATGATTAAAGGTAACCCCTTCTTTCTATTTTTTAAATATTACCTGTTCATCTTTTTTAATAAGTGTTACAAAATATCTTGGCTTTGGAGGAGAATAAAATGGAATTTAGTTTTTGCAGTATTTTCTCAATTAGTCATGTGACTTCGCTAAATCTTCATTTTATTTCATTTTTATTTAAACTTACCAATTTTTTATTTTCAGTGATTTCTGTTCCTTGAGTTAAGGCAGCAGTATTTAGCAAGTCATAAGAGTGAATATAAACTTCTTCTCTCTCTAAAATAATATTTTTAATACTGGTATGAAACAGCTCATTTGGGGAAATGCCTTTTTTGAATCAGTCACCTGTCTGAAATTATTTGCAAGTTTGCCATGAAGTGGCAGTTAAAAAAAATTCATTAAAAAAGCTCCTTGCTGTTCTTTTATAAAGAATCCAACTTCATTTGACAGATGAGAACATTTTAGGCAGTATGATAACTGTGCAGCTGGGAAGACAGAACTGTTACTGTCACATCAGCTGGACTGTTGGAATTGCAGATGCAGAAGAGTTGTTTGAAACCTCTTAGAGGAGGATTAGAAGGTGGTATCCTGCCTTGTCTTTCGCATGAGGCTGTATAATTGGCAGGTTTTGTCTTTTACCAGTAGTAGACAAAGGGCAGGCTTCTGTGTTAGAAAGCATGACACAGACTTTCTATCTAAGTATGTACAATGATATTGAAATTGGACTTCAGCATTGGAAGTTTTTTGAAAAGCCATAATAATAAGGGATAAAATTAAAATAAGGGGAATACAAAATATCTGTAGCATTGTACTCTTGTTTCAGGTCATTATACATAAGACAAAGTTTTGATCAATATGTATTCTATCAGTCTTTAGTGGCATTTCTGGACTAATTAATATATTTATCCTTTATAATACTGTTATGCTCCGTTGTATAGTATAATTCCCTATATTCTCTCTCACTCTCTATAATTTATATATTTATACTCTTAATGGTGTATTCATTTCAGGTAATTGTTCAAGGATATGCTAACTCTATCCAGCATATATATATTAAAAATGCTACTCATTGTTAAAACCTTATTTTGAAGACCTGCCTATTTCCAAACCCTTTCAGTTTGTTCAGACTAGGAAGAGATACTCTGGCAAATACATATCATTTGCTGTACAGGCCCATGGGAAAGATGGCTTAACTTCCTTTTACAGAAGAAACTGACAGGTCTGGATAGCTCAAAACTCATTCAGAAACTCATTTGTATTCTCATTCATATTCTGAAAGAGCTAATTAGTGCTCTGAATCAGCCTTTTTCATTGCTTCCTTTTTAAAATATCAGTGTATAAAAACACACAAGCATAAACACAAAACTGTAAATGGTAGCCATACATTACATTTAATGGGGTGAACCAAGTTAAAGGCATGATAAATTCAAGTATAAGCACCACAATTGTAATTAAAAATACAACTGTTTCATTCCTGTTTGTGTAGGACTTACTGCTGGTTGTGAGGTCTGAGATGGTTTCTTCACTGTAGATGTCCTGGGAAATGCGGTTTCTCTTGAATGGAACTATCCCTTCTCATATAAAACTGCATTGGCATGTATTAACAAAATTTCTTGGAATGTTGTTTTTTTTCTGTTCTCCACAGCAAGTGCATTACTGCTGTTTGTTCTCTCTCTTAGTTCCATCTACCAGAGAATAAAGGAGTACTTTGTTTAATGAGTTTTGTTTGAAAAACACTCAGTGAGGGAAAGCAAAGAGATTATGGAATAAAACAGACGGCGGCCCTTGGTCCTGAATACATAATGATATCCAGGTTCTATGATGGAAAGTGTGAGCAGTGATTAAATGGAGTAAAATCTTGGGAATCTAGAAACTGTAGACTTACAGACTGGGGGGGAAGTCATTTAAGTTGCACTGAGAGCCAGAGAGTTTGTTTGTTTGTCAGTTGTTGTTTTTTTTCATCACAGATAATCTTATTAAGAGTTTAAATTTCCTAGAAAAGAACTGTGCAATTTATTTTAATTTGTAATTGGAACAGCAGGACACTTCTGTTCAACTGCAGGCATTGCTTATCTGTTCCTGATAGCTTTAGCCTTTCCGTAGGTTATCCTATAACTTGTTACCTTTGTATAAAGCTGTATAAAAGAATAAGTGAATAAAGCTACTGTTAAGGCTTCCGATAGAAATGCAGCAAATCAGAGAAGTGGCCTCAACATGTTGGTGTGAGAAGTCAAGAAATTGGGAGAAAGGTCTTGCTCATTGCAGCAGTGATGTACCCACAAGTTCTGTACCTGATTTTAGGTCTTTTGTGATCCTGTTTGTGAGCCTGGTGTGAATGGAGTTACTACAGAGCTGTTGTTACACAGAAATTATCTTTATTAGTGCAGAGGCAAAGTTACTTTCTGCTGGAAGTGAGCCAAAATTAAGCTCTCATCTGAACAATATTGCTACAAGTTGCACATATCTGGTGTTAGACCTAACATTTGTTTGTAGTAGACAGATAAAATGCTACTGAATACTTGGATTGTGCTGGCTTAGAACTCTCTCAGTAGGATCTCAAACAGTCAGTTTTAATGAAATTGTAATATGTTCTGCTTCGGTTTTAGTTCCCTATGAGTAAATTACATCTTGAGGAAAGGTTATGTGAGTTTGCTTTTAATACAGCCCTGTTGCAAGGTACATGCATTGCCCATTATGAGACCTTTGTTGTCAACAATTAGTAAAAATTGTCTCATTTAAGCTTATTCTGATTTAGAGTGTTGATTTCATTAGCAAGGCAGCAGGCTTGTGTGAATTAAATTGTAGTCTGTTATGTGTTCCTCCTACCCTACCAGAACATAAACCTTCATTGTACAGATATACTAAAACAGTAAGGGGTGAATAATTGCTGTACTATTGACAATTTGGGATGTATCAGTTGAATGATTTTCATATTCATTATTTTGTAAGACTTGAGTGTTATTTTGTAAATATTTCTAACATACTTGGTGGGGTGAAAAGCATTACTAGTAAAATTATCATCAAATGAACTTGTGTGTTTGAAGTGCTCTTGTGTACTCTATTGGCTTTCATAATTCTACTCTCTATTTGATGCATATTAAAAGGTATGGGGAAAATAGCATGTATGATTTTAAAGGAGTGGCCATTTACAAATGAAAAGCTTTCTCCTGTATCTGTTGCTATAGTAACCAAGCAGCTTTCCTGGGGTCCAAAGAAAACAGTGTCTATAATAGAACTGAGGAGTGCTGTGATTTGTTTCAGAAGCAGAATTATTGCCCACTGGCCTTGAGATTGCAACTTGAGCTGTTTGGATCTGTAGCTGTACACTGTATCTAGATTATGTGCTGTTTTCCTTTAGAAATTTTTGTTTAAGATATGGCTCTAACTCCCAAAGAGGCCTCATTTCTCACTTATGAGCATTTCTGCAAAATTGAGGTGACTAGGTGATGCCGCATGGACTCTGGTTGGTTTTTTACCCCTGATTTTGTGGGGTAATACCTTGTTATATTTCCTGACCAAAATGTAGATAAATGCATGCATGTGCTATTACTATTTCTGTTCAAGGAGCTGATTGGACATGTGAAATATGTACTTGCTCCATTCAAAAAGATTAACTTTCCTTATACTCAATGTGAACACAAGTTTTTTTCTATGTCCCTGTGGTCCTCCTGATAGGAGCAACCCGTGACAAAGGCAAACACTCTGAAAGCTTGAAAAATTAAAAATCTGCTTTGTGAAATAATTTATGTGTGTTTTCCTGCAGATTCCATATGTCAAGTTTTTTTGTCACCTGGTTTTTAAATAAGTTGTTGTGCTTCAAATTTCAGTAATTTTAAATATTTTTTCTGTTGTAGTTTTAACTTTAGCTTTCAGAGAGAAGATGGACAACTAAAGAAAAACACTCCAGTAATATAAACAGGAGATCAGCAGTGCTAACACTGGAAACTTGCTGTACATTTTTTCTTCATTAACACCATTAATTGGTATTTTCTTTCCTTTCTCTAGCCAGTATTTTTGCTCAGCTTTGTAAGTTCTGCCTACATGAAAAACTTACATTGTTTGTATTTTACAATTCCTTTGAAATTTGTGTTGTAGAAGCATTTGTACTGGATAGATGTACTTAACAGCTGAGCTGTTCCCACAGAAAGAACTAAACAGGTGGATGGTACCTTTGTGTCAGATTATGTCCCCATCAGAGGTTGCCATGAGCAGTTTTGGTTGAAGCAGTAGGAGAAACATTTTCTTTTTTGAAGTACTCTTGTGCTCTGGGTTATCTCGAACAATTGGCACACTGAGACTGTGGTTCAAGCAGCAGCTGTTCTTTGGTCTGATTGTGTCTCATTTTTCTGTCAGAACTAGCACATGTGATTCATGTTCTGTGAGTGCCAGTATTGACTGTCAGATCTTTTTAAAAAATTCAGTGATTGCCTATCATTTTAGCAGACTCTTTTTAATAAGAGACTAAATATTTTTTTAAAATCTGGCACTTACAAATTTGTACAGTACTTGTACACGTTGTACACATTTTCAATGTTCTCCTCCACAGAAATTTTTCCTTTTTATTGTTAATATCAGTTTGGATGATGAGCTGCTTTATTCGTCATTGTCCAGAACTGGAGTTTTAGTCAAGCTCCTAATTTTTAATACAGAAGTCTGAAGTCAGAAAGTTTCTATGTAATACAGTGTCTCTGTAATTGCATGACATAGATATAGATATAGATATATAGATATATATACACATACACATATAAAAAGCATGGTGTGTACATATTATTTCATTCTCTTTTCAGACACAGGGCAAGTGACTGTTCTGTGAACCAGTCTGATTTGAGAACTATAAAATTATATACAAGCTTATCTTTGTGGAATCATTCAAACATAATTTTGGATGAACTGTGTAAATATAGAGTTGTGTGGTCACTGAATTGACCACTTGAGTGCACTTATTTCTACCTACCATTCCTTTAAATAGACTAGAAATCTTAATATATTAAAAAGCAATTCCTTGGCTTACATTTTAGAAAAGCCCTGGAGCAACAGAAAACATATAGGGAATGGGTTTGATTTCTAATTATAATACCAATTTTCTCCAGCTGCCCTTCAGCCTGTATATCAAATATTATCTAATTTATGTATTATGTCAGAATTATCTTGTGGAAGGATCTGAAGACAGAAGTGCTAATTACTTTACGGATTACATGAAAGTTGCTCTAAATGGACGAAGTGCCAAGGGGGTAAAAAGTACCAAGTATTAATGGCATGTGAACTAATTGGAAATATGTAGATAACTAAGACTAAAATTCTGTAAGGTCTTGAAAGCTAAGGCAAATCTTTATATTCCATACCATGACATTAGTCACTGCACAGGTGGCTTACCTGCTGCAAGAATGCCTTCCTATATTGTGCCTGTTTGCTGATGTCTAGCCAGGTAACTTAGAAGTAATGTGTCTTTCTTTTCCATAAAGGTGGATGTGGCTGTGGTGCATTTCACTCCATTGGTGCAACCAAAGATACAGCAGCCATTTGAGCTGGTAGAAAAAGTGGTTCAAAGTGTTTTTCAGTTTAGAAGAAAGTACTGCTTCCGTGGAATTGAGTAAGTATTTTTAATGAAAAATTCCCAGGTAATGTTTTTGTAAATGCATCAGCTACTAAATCAGCTATGTATTTGATTTTATTCTTCCAGTTTTAAATTTGTCATCATAGTTCATCAGATCTTTCCATTTCAGAATGGTTTCTGGACACATACAAAAAGTATGAAATTAATATCTAATGTAATTATGTAATAATTACTTGTGTATTTTTGTTTGTGCAGTTGAAGTTGTTAAAAATCACTTGAGTAAAGTGGTTATCTTTTCAATAATTTGTCTGTCTCAAATGAAAAAAAAACAAAACAAACAAACCCAACCACAAAAACTACAAAATGATTCAGTTGAAAAAAAGTTATCAAAATCCAGAAGCAAAGGTGGCAGTGTGAGAAGAACGTCATCTGTAGGAAATTTTACTTGTTTGGGGATAATGTCAAAAGGTCAAATTTTTGTTTCTGTGCTTGCCCTTTTATGGAGTTCTTACTGTCTCTTTAAAAATCCCAGTATCTTACTTGAGGGTATTGATTAGGTTCTCTGATACAAGAAACCTGCAGTCTCTTTGCCAGGGATCCTGTTTAAACTCCAACACTGCCACATGTCTGACTTATAATGGGCAACCCTCAGCATTCAGCACAGTAGAACATGTGACAGAAATGCTGTTAGGACTGGAGCTCCCTGAGTATTGCTGTGCATAGTTTTGGCCCTGATGCAGTCTAGAATTAGGGTGGATACCATCTTACTGTACTACAAGCCTTCTATGTCACTGTTTTAAAGGTGAAGCAAGAATTTGGCATCTAGTTTTGGGTTGTTGGGTTCCTTTTCCTTGAGGCCGTGAATGCCATTGATGTGTGGGATGCAGACATTGGATCTAAAATGGGTATAGATTTCTCTGTGTTAAAGTTTGAGTGTGAATTTGGAAGTGTTTAGAAAACGAGGTGTCCAAACTCGAGATTGGTTTGTTTTTGACTTACAGGGTGGTGGTGATGGTTTTCTTTCTATTTTTCCTTCTTTTTCTAGTGCGAAGGAATGGTTTCTCTTGACAATGTAAGCAGAAGGCATGTGTAATCAGCATATCTATGTTATGTACAATATTCTTACCAAAGTTTAAAAAAAAACCTCCCGGCTTTTGTGTAAACACAAATTGCTAATAACTGCTTTACATTCTTTTGAGGCAAGGAGGGGGAATCTGAACTTTTGGACATCACATATTCCCCTAGCAGCTTATCATACCTCAGCCCTAGTGTGCAGCTAAGAAACACAATCCTCTTATTCTTTAGCTGACCTGAAAAAAATAGCAAATTTTGGTGTATAAAAAAGCTGTTAAGTTCATTATAAGGTTCTCTGTCACACAGACTATAAAAACAAGGCAATAGGATCACTTTATATTTGTGTATGAATTCTGGGATTCGAGATGTGAAATACAAGACTCTGCCATGAAGTCCATATTATAGTTTGAGTTGTGGTTCACAGACATTTATAAGACGGTTCACAGTCTGTAAAAAAAGATTGGGTAGATTTTGCTCCAGGTATGTTTTTTAACTATGGAATCAAAGGAAAGTGGGATATTGAAATAAAAATTGATCCATTTTAACCTTGCTGACCTAGATGTTGAACTAATGGGAACATTTTGACAAAGGCCTGAAGTAGCACATCTAAACAGGTTTCCCAGAAGTTTCATTTACAATTTTAAATCCTTTCGTAATTTTGTGTTCTCTGCACCCAGCAGGAACCAACTGTCATTACTTCTACAAAGCCTTTTGACTAGGTTGTCCAGCCAACCTGCCAAACACATCTCGGGGGGGCAGGGGTGTGTGTGTGTTACTCATGCACAACATTTTACGGTTATTATGTATGTAACACAGAATTTAAGAATTGAGAAATGCCCATGAATCATGTGCAGATTTTTTTCCTTTCTGGGCTATTTTAGACTGATAATTACTGCTAATAACAGCTGATCCTTTCAATAGTTCAATAGTATAGTATGTATTTTTGTGTGACATTAAAAATCACTTACCTAGTACTCTTTATTCAAATTTGGGGAACTTCTGAGAGAGAGGTGTTACTGCATCTGGTCCCAGAGTAAATGTACTGATATGCCTATCTGTGAACGATTACAAAGCTGAAAACAAAATCTAGGACTCCTGCCATATTCTCCCACATTCTAAATACTAAAAAGTGAATGGCAATTAAATACTCCTTTCCTCTTTCTTGGCTTTTTTTTTTTTTTTTTTTTGTTTTTTTTTTTTTTTTGACAGTAGAATTAGGGTATTAATAGCAAGCGATAACTGTCTTTTCCATTGGAGTGAAACAGTCTGAAAGAAAGTCGTATTTGTTTGAATCTGACCTCTTTAGCGCAGTTTAATCTGTTGTTGCTTTCTAAATACGAAGCTAATTCTAAGAAGGCTCTGTACTTGTATTCATACCCAAAGCTCTTTTTACTATTAGTAAACACGAACATACATGCATGTGTTTAGTCTATAATGTATGTATGTGCTTTCCTATGGTGTCATAATACACATTTTCAGAAAAAGGATGCTTATATATTTTGATTGCTCAGATAATGAGGTATGCTAAAAGTGCCAGAGCTAAAATAGTGATATAATTAATATACATTTACTATAAAGGAAATTCCACATTACTCTTAAGGGAAATGGTCTGAATTGTCTGTCTGAATTGCTGAAATTTTTCTTCGCCCCATATTTTTTAGGACCTTGTTTCCTGAAAATGGACGCTTGAAAAGAACAGAACAGCTGATGATGACAGCAAATGTTGATCCAACTTTGCGTCCTTTTCAGCTCTCTATGTCGCAGTTTAGAAACCTGTGCAATGCATACAGGAAAATGTGTGATGAAGACCCAAGCCTTTTTATGTTCAACTACAGAGAAGAACTACGGCAAAATAAGATGACAAGAAGTTTACTTGAAAGTACTGGTCAGACTGAACAGACTGAAGAGGAAAATCAGCTGTAACAGCACAAGTCTGATTTTTTTATTCATTTTAACTCCTTGATCTACAAGTGTTGACTTAGTAAAAGAAGGCTTAAATGTTCCTACAACTGTACAGATATGAAAGACCTACTTTTGAGAAAGTGGTAGGGAGAGAGAGCATCTCTCTATGCCATTCAGCTGCAGATAAAAGGGAAAAGGCAATCCAGGTACATTTGACTTCAGGGGAGTGGCTAGAACACGTACCAAGAAATAAGGTAGGTTGTGAGACAGGTAATTAAGTTGCAATACTTCTGATATAATTGAATTTTGTATGAATGAAAGTGCTTTACTGAAATGGAAGAAAAATACTTTTTCAGACATCAGCATATAAGATGGTGTTTGAGGTTTTGTGCTTTTTTATCCTGGAACATCCTACTGTGCAGAGTAATTTAATGAACAGGAGCCAAGATTTATAAATACACTCAAGTGACTGGCTTATGGGAGGATAAAGTGCACCAATTGCCTCAAGGTCTGCTAATACTCTTCTCATTTACGCAGAAGCAAAGAATTTGGGATTTAAAGCTCCAACTACAGAAAAGCAACACGATAGAAAGTAGAAAACATGGTTAAGTACAATACTTATTTGTCTTTTACTGTACAGGCTCATAGAGAAAATAAAAAATACAGTCAAATAAAAGATTACAGGCCAAGCTTTGTTTTTGTATTTACACATATGTATAAAGTATAAACAGCATCGAAACATACAAAAATGAAACTTTTGCACTGTTGTGCACTAAAACACATTAAAATAACTTAATTGTGCTTTAAATAAAGCAAACATGAAAACTAAAGAAATAAAATGCCCAAGGTATTGAAAAATACAGTTTGCAATGCTACTTTCCATTGTAAACCCCTCTGCCACTCACTGGCACCTTTTCCACATTACTTAAAATATTAATGAGGCCATCCCCAAGAATACTACATCATCTTAATAACTGGTTGAAAGGTATGAACTAATTTACAAACCTGGGCCAACTTAATCAATTTTTGATCCACAATAAATTAAAATAACTTAAGAATCCTTTACAGCTGTTTTTGAGCAAAAATCTATTAGTGCACAAAATCAGATAGTTTTCCTGCAGCTTCCTTAAATTTACTAGTTGTAAAGCAAAATGTTTGTTGAATTTTCTGTGGACTTCAAATGAATGTTTTAATATAGTGCTTAGAAAGCTAGGATTTTCCATGCCTCTCCACAGCTTCATAAAAACAGTCCTCATTAACTACAGATGTTAAACTCTGTACACTAAATTCTCTCTCTAAAATGGAGTTCAGATCCAGGTTTGCAGCATCAGAGTGACTGTCAAGGGATTGGTGACGCTCTTGCATTGCCATTAGAGTTCCTCTGTTACGCTTTGTGCTGTTCACTTTTCTCTTCACTGGGCAGAAATGGCCCCGCACGAGCTTTGGATGCTCTGCTATCCGAAAGCCATCTCCTTCCTCGTTTTCAGCAGCCTGATCCTGTTCAGAGTCAGCGCTGGGTTCCTCTGAAATCTTCAGCCGCTGGAACTGTATTTCAATGTCTTTTGTAGGGCTGCCTTTCTTTAGGCCCTGATAGTCCTCGTCATCATCATCATCACTGAGAATATCAGATTCTTTGACAAGAACAGTAGAAAAGTCAGATGCAGTGCTCTCTGCATGTTTATCAGGAGATGAATTCTTGGGCTCCTGGATGCTCTCAGAAGTGTGGCAGCTGCTGCTCTGAGTGCTGCTGCTTAGGCTGCACTCATCAGAGTCCTGGAAGGTGCCTTTCCCCTGGTCACCATTCCACTCACTACTGGCTGACTTCTTCAGTACCTTCAAGGATCTCGTGGAAGCTGTGCAGAGTAAAAATGCAGGTTTATTTTCTTCAGAAAAAAAAATGGTTATACCTTTTATCTTAATATCCCACTTATGGTTATGATGGACATAGTCATTCCAAGTCAGATGTGTCAGCACTGTGATACCAACAGTGTGCTCCCATGTCACAGTTTTCATTACACCTGTCCTAGGGCTCTGTGCTTGCCTTCTTGTGTAATACATATCAAATCCTCCAAAAAAGTGTAGTCATAAATTACAGACTTCTGCAGAAAGAAAGACTGTCTCGGGCACCTCAAGCACTGAAGGGCCCAGATGTAGGCAGGAGTTGAACTCTTTCAGATCCTCTGATATTAAGGGGATTTTACAGAGGACTGATCCGATAGAGAACTTGAAATACTAGTAACTACTCATTTAACTAAAGTGTCTGATTCCTATACTTAATTACAGCATCAGCTGGGATGCAGATTTAGTGCATTGAAAGAAGCAAGACTCCTGCCTTTTGCCTGTTGTTCTAGCTATAAATATTATTAGGGCTGAGTTACTAAAGGGAACCCAGAGGAAAGAACAGTAATATTGTATGCCAAAGGGTGTCTTCCTTCCCAGCAAAATTAATTTAGGCCTTATTAAGTCTTCTTTTAAGAGAGCTAATGACACATTGTAGTGTGGGGAGGGGGGATAGCAAGTGTGTTTATCTCCTCAAGCCTTTGTCACACACTGAGTGGTAGAGAAACTTTCTGCTCCAGTCCAAAAAAAAAAAGAAATGGGATTTGTGGGTGTGACACATGACACTCTATGGTCAGGGTAATAATTGTGAACACCCTACCAGCACCAGAGTCTGGACACTTTAGTTGTCACTTGAGGTGGTGTTTCTTACCCAGTTTGGCTGTTGCAGGTACACGATTCTTAAGTGGGACAAGGCGATCTTTACATTTTTTCTCCAGTGGTAGCTCACATTTTATGTGACGCCTGAAATTCTCCCGCAGAATAGAACGGATGACCTTCACAATGTTAGTCTTGTTCTCAGAATCACTGCAAGTTTAAGAAAACACAGAAGTTAATTTTCCTCTCCAAAGTTAGACACTAGAGTAAAATGTTTCCCTTCGTTTCTGCTGATGGGCTTTAGTTCAGTGGGGTTTTTCTTTCAAAAACTTGCTTTAGTAGTGGGTTTACAGCTATCATAAGATCATAGAATGTTCTGGGTTTGAAAGGACATGAAAGATCATCTAGTTCCAACTGCACTGTCATGGGCAGGAACATCTTAACCGTGTTAGACATTTTAGACACCTTGTGCTTTGAGATCTTGATTACTTCCTCTTAGAAAATTACTTCATAAGTAAATTTTGTATGAAGGAATCACCACCTTAACTGGTCTTTATGAGAAAGTAATCTCTGTTAATTAATCTCTGTTAAGTAATCTCTCAGCTGAGAGTCTGATAAAATCAGTTACTTTGCCCATACCATACTGCAGCTTGTGTTCCTTTATCTGCAGATTCCTGACATTGGATCACTGCACCTAATTCACCCATTTGAATTTGTCATACTTTATGGAGTTAAAGACAGTTATAGTGCTTGGCTTCAAATAATGAGTGCCACTTTGAAACTGCTGATGCAAAGGTCACATGGGGGAAAATACTTCCATTTTTAAAAAATTCAATCAATGTGGTTTGTGAAATACAACCTCCATGAAAAGCTCACCTGCTGCACAACTGAAAAATTGTTTCTGGCCTGCCTTCTAGTTCTGACTTGGTGTGAATCAGTTCCCAGATACAGCTGTTTTCTGTTCCTGTGCATGGAAGGAAACGTTACTTTTTTATACACTCCACAAAAGCTTTGGCATTAGAAAGACCATGTTAGAGCTCCTCCACTCTCCAGAAGGCAGTGTTAACTCAGCCACCTGTGGAACTACAGATCTCACCCAAGGTGGAACCCAAGAGAAAGTCCCCTGAGCTCTCTTGTTGTAGCAGGCTAGCACTGCCTTTGATAAATTCTCCCTTGGAGAGTTGCTTTCCCCTTGCTGCTTCTCCATGTCTTCCAGTCTTAACAGGTATGCTTTAGAGCATACCTTCTCCCAGGTGTGCTCTAAAATCTTTGTGACACTTTGCAGAACATACAGAAAGTGAATAGGACTATAAAGATCAGTTTGAAAATAAGCCCACAGCCCTCTACTACCACAAACTACAGTCACCTCTCCCCTGTTTAAAAAATTATGAGGATCAGCACACACCCAGCACCAGCATGTCACCAGGATGTCAACTATGGTAAACCACCTGCCTTTTATTGGGAATTTCCATTCTGTCATTCCTTCACATCATGTTACATCTCCCTTAATGCACAGAAGAAGTCAACGTACCAAATGAAGAAAGTCTGTAAATGTATCAAGCCTGTACCCCTGAGTGCAAAGATAACAGAGATGGTATTTCCTCTACACCTGCTTGTTTCCAGAGGCTCAGGGAGATATCTGGAAGAAGCAGTATTGGAGAATCCCAGAAAAGCCTTCAGTCCTAAAGTATTTACTGCAAGAGTTACCTGCTGTGTTCCCCAGTCGAACTTGAAGAGCAGATAAAGGAATCAGCCAACGAAATTTAAATGGATCCAAGTCACCATAATTATGTGCAGCACGAACATTAGTAGGCTGGAAAAAGAAAACAAAGGATATTTCTAAGAAGTAGAAAAAGTGGTGGTGTTTTATGCTACTTGTAAAAGACCTGCTTTTGAACAAAAACTAAATTGATTAAACTTTCCTTCACTACCTTAAAATAAACTTGTAAAAGTAGTTGAAATGGTGATAGACACAACCTTTGGAATTTGTAATTGCTTCAACTTTTAAAAGCCATTTGATTTTAATGGATAAAAATAATACTTTGCCTAAAAGTACTACCAGGGAAGAAGTTTTCTGTAAAGAACATGCAAACTGTCGATTAGCAGAATACATTAATCATGTGGCTGCTGCTGCTACTTTTAGAGCCCCTCCATCAGTTACAGTGAGCATGGTGCAGTATATCACCACTGGAACATACAATTTGCTACCTGACTTCCACATTTCAGGTCTGAAAGTGGGTGCAGAGATTGTTATGTCTGTAATGCCCCTTTTCCTTTCCTTCCAGGGTAATCAAGGGTCTGTAAAACAAAGGTTTTTCACCTACACCCTGTGGTGAGGTAGGCCATCATAAATGCTATCTGGAAGAATTAGTGATTTCTGCATAGCAATGTTTCATATTCCACTTGATAAAATTAATGTGGAGCTCACACAGAAGATGATGCTGCTTACTAAATAACAAAAAATATTTATTGCTACACAGATACTGAGCACTTTTTTTTGCAGGATAGTCAGAATTCCAGCCTAGCAAGGGGAAGTGGTGTTTCACATCAGTCGCTCCCCCTTTAACACTGATATGGTCCATCTCACATTGCAGTAATATCATAAAAACCCACCACCTCCAGTGACACCAGACTTACCATTTTCTTTTTCAGTTTGTAGTTCTCCTTATACACCAATATTACAGCCCTCTTAAAAACTGAAAAGACAAAAAAAAAAAAAAAGGAAAACTGTTAATTATAGGCATAATATTACAATATTCAGTGAAAACACTATCTTGGAGAAGCTGGTTATTATAGTCATGGGAATGTGAAGGATGAGATAAGCAAACATTGAAAAGCATGTGCCCTATGCTGAGATGACAACATCCTGCACTTTCCTGCAATAGTGGCTGTATTTTTCCCTTCAGATTTTGTTCTCAACATTTAGGATGAAGCCATTCTGTACATTTATTCTGAAACTACCAGCAACCACCTGTCTCCTGTAAGTCTTTTCATAAATACAGAAGATATAGGTTAGATGTAAAAATTTTCTTTCTGTAGACATTGGACATTTTCAGGTGGAGCAAAAGGTCTGCAGCAGGAGAGTGCATGAAGGATACAGTCTGTTCTTTCTGCAGTTTCTGTTTGTTCTTCTGTTTGAATCAACCTCTCCCCTAACCATGCTTCCCAGGGAAGGAGTGCCCTGAGAAAGAGAAACCTGTCTGTCATCAACCTGGAGTTCTTCTGAAGGTGTTTATCCACTGAAATATTAAAATAATATTTTTTTGAGAAATGGACTCTTGTTTGTATGCTCTCATTTCCACATCAAGTTTCAGGTTAAAATAATCTGGATGGGGATTTCAGTGCAGTAGCTGTAAAGCAGAAGTTAGTCTGAATTCACAACAGTAGAATAAATCATGATTTTCCCACAAGCCTCCTTTGAAAGCTTAATTTAACAGATTGCTCTAAAGACTAATATTGCCTCTTGAAAATCTTGCATAGTTTAAATATAGGCAAGACAGCAGCTGAGGGTGGCTCACAGAGCAAACAGTACCAGCAAGCAAATTAATAGAAACTTTTTTCATGTTAGGAAAATACAACTATATATTTTTTCACATATAAGTCCACCCTAGATATCACATGACTACAGGGAAGGGAGTTGGGGCTTTTATCCTGTGAGATCTTATGTGGCAATCTTCAGATTTTAAAGCACAGAGTCCTTAAGGCAGACACTCACCAAACACTGTAAGTTCAAGGTCTTTCCTTGCTTTGCCCAGTGATGGGAAAGGGTTCAGCCAGGTAACTGTAGAGTGCATCAGAAGTTCTCCCATTGAAAGTTCTGTCACCTGTATTAAATTATAAATTACAAATTATATACATCAGTGCTGCATTTTAGTACACATTGGTAACTTAAAGGATCTAGGCTTTCTCTGTTCATGTATAGAAAGAGATCTTCTCTACAGCAGGAAAAGTGTGACTAATCCCTTTCTAAAAACAGGTTACAAATATACAAAGTAATAGCCCCTAAGTTATGGAAGCTGGGTAGAAGTTTTTACTATTAATAACTTAGAAGAAAATTAAGCTGATCTGATAATCTTACACTTCCATATAGCCAGTTATGAACCACGTGATCTATTAGCTGTAAGTATCTTTAATTTCTATAGAGTAATTAGTATTAATAACACTACCAATGGCAGAATTAATGGAGGTCTTGTACTCTGAGGCTCCTTTCTTCTGTGGGACACAAAATAATGCTGAAGAATATCACAGGCTGTCACATTTTGTTTCCCCATAAATGATGAGAAACCAGGAAGTCAGCAGGGACAATTTGACTTTTACTAGCAGGAAATGAAACAACTGAGATGACATCTCTCATATCTGATATCCAACTTTACAGATTTGATCTGCTTAGTAATTGTTTGATGTAAATGGGTAAGTTGAGGCCTTGCTGCCCCAGTTCTGCGAGATAACTGCACACAGTCTGCATAACTAATGGGTTTTGCTCTGACAAATATCCATGGATGCCTCAGCACTGGAAGTGTAGAGAATGAGAATAACAGACTTTAATGTGAAATCCCTCAAAGTGCCATTTTCATTTATATGGGTGAAAAAAATATGTTAAGAACTCAATAGTATAAAATCTGAATGCCTTGGGGCATGGATAATCTCTGCAAAATTTTGACAAGACGGGGTTTTTTCCCTACTGAGAACTATATCTACTCCTGCTTGCAATTCCTGTCAGTGCAGAATGTGGTTCTGGCAGCTCTCTAAAAACTTTACTGTAACCTACTGACAGAAAGAAATTTGACAGGCAGATAAAAAACAGAAGTCAAAATATTAAAGGAGAATGGAGCAAGCCCAGCTCAAGTAAGTTCCCAAAATTACCTCAGGAAGAGATGAAGCCCCAACAGCAAGCTGGGTAATGCATCAAGATTAAATGTAACATGTTGTTTCTTCTCTTACCTCTTTCTCTGTTCCACTTTGATCTGCAACCAGTTGGTCAAATACAGTGCCATAATCTTCATATATCTTCTGCATCTCATTTATGTGACTTGCTACTTTTTCCATTGCCTTCAGTGCTTCTGTTTAAAAATTTCATACACAGCTATTTAATTAATTTGTATTTTCTAAATATGGTAATTTTAAATTGAATTCCCCTTGAGGCACTTAAAATGGTGTTGCCTTCCTATGGACATGATTTGCTAAGTCTAAGAGATTTTTGCTTGCTAGCCACTGCTAACTTCTTCCCAAGGGAAAAGTTGTCAACAAAACTTTTCTCAAAACATATTCAGCAAACAACCATCAGTTTCTCAAAACAACTAACTTTCTGCAGGTGGTGTTTTGCCATTTCTCTAGTTTAACTAATGGGACTGGGGAGGTGTCGTTCCTATTCACCAATCCTGTTAAGTCGATATCGGAACACCTTATAAAATGTGTCAAGAATTAGACAATAAAGCCTTCAGCCTTCTGTTTTCTATAACCTTTGCCTTCTGATATATTTGGAGTCTCTCGTGTCCAACAGCGACACCTTCCCAAGATCTGGTGAACTGAATTCTAGCTCTCTATCAGTGCTTTCTCATAGCAACAGAGTAGAAGAAATACTTCCTGGTCAGAGTAAGGGAAAAATGCTCATGTGCTTTCTTAAGTGGCTGCAATAAGCATTCTAGTAACAAGCCCACAAAGTTATCAATATTTATAGCAATATCATAGTATCATGGTTATATTTTGCATCTTGTAGATACAGAGCCACTAGGATGTCTGGAGTAATTTACACTTATCCTAGAATAAATTATCTAATGACCTTTAAGAGAAACAAATTGCATTTTTCTCATCCCAGATTGGACAAAGAAGTACAGTGTTAGGCTGTACAAGTTCCTCACAGGCCGTACACATGAAATGATGGTGGCCAGGTTTTGCTTAAATTATGTTTTCCAAACAAGAGTGTAACTAGATTGCATGCCATTTTTGTATTAATTCAGAGCAGAATTGGACAGGGATCCTTTGTTTCATCAGTTCTTAATGGTGCAGTGTTGTAGCAGTTTGGCATCTATCGCGACCTACAAATAAATCCCCACCCCCAGCTTCTTTGGGGAAGTGAACAACATTGGAAGCTCCTTTTAAAGTCAGTAAGAGTCTCATAAGTTTCTGCTGACAGTGTATTTTGTCTGCATCTGTTCTGTGAAAATGACAATTGATCCATAAAATATATCTCGATTTTCACCCACCATGGGCTGACAGACCTGAACAGGAATTTGCCAGGGTGAAATCCCAGGCATGTGGGCCTAGAATCAACTCTAATGCATGTTAGAGAAGTTTCTCCATATGGGAAGACTTGAAACATTTGACTGAGATCTCTTCAACACAAGCAAGAATCACAGAAAGAACTTAAACAACAAGTATTTTCTTCTATGGTGCCCTTAAACTTTGACATATTTCAAGAACTGAATAATAACCACAAGATGGAGCCTTGGTCAGTGTTTCTCAAGTGGGTTAAGAAAAAAAAAAAAAGCAACACTGTGACCTGACATACTCCTGTGCATGAGAATAAAGATCCCAGTCCTGCTTGCCATGACAAATCCTGGGCATACTTTCTTCTCAAAGGGGCTTGGACATACCTAGTAGGACTTAAGCTAAAAGAACAAAAAAAATACTACTTTTAAGGAGAGGGAGGGGGTTCTCTCCAGGTTCTGACAAGTTCTGTGCTACCTACCAGAATGCTTGCCTGTATCTTCAGACAGGGCAAGAAATAAAACTTAACTCATATTCATTCCTGTAGAAGAAAAAAAGTTACCTGTCAAATGATAATGCTCCTCACTGTCATTGTCTGTCAGAGACACCAGCTCTTTTAAAAGCAGAGGATATTTCAGCACTCTCTGAACAGGCTTTATGAGATATGACTCCAGCGTAGAAGAATGTTGCTTTGTGGGATTTCGAGCATCCAGAAAGGTCTTAAAGGCACTATCTGTTTTGGCTAGCT
>VWYP01032443.1:126114-225789 GCA_013400435.1 Pycnonotus jocosus
AAAAAAAAAAAAAAAGAAAAAAAAAATAGGTCAGTTGAAGGTGAAAGTCATGGAAGCTACAATAATTGAAAAACATGGATGGAATGGCAACTTGAACCCAGCACCAAAACTCTTGCCCTTTTCAATGGATGATTTACAGAGTAGTATACACTATTCATTTCATAATAATTTCCTGCATCAAATAACATTCAAAAGGGGTGAGAGAGCAATTTTATGAAGGTGAGATTATTCCTCTGATTTTTCAACTGCATTGCAGTGAATGGCAGAGGAAGTAATTCCTGATTTATTCTACCATTTGTTGCTGCTTTTTTGGAGTCGGGGCCTGCAGACAGCACAAACTTGTGGAATATGTTTCTACAGCTCTCCAGGCTACTGCCTGGAGGCTACAAAAGGAATCTTATTCCTCAGGTCTACACCATGCTTCAGCAGAACCTCTGATCTTAGATCTTCCTGTTGGAAGACACCTAATTAGTCCTTGTTTTATACCAATATTTATTCCTTGATTTTATCCAATGTTCTCTGCAAGTTAACAAGATTTGTTATGGTAGTTCATGGCAGTTTGAATTCATGTAAGTGAATTACAGTAATGAAGACAATAAATTACCTCTCTCAAGAACTTTCTGAACTTTGATGTGGTTTGCACAGAAGCCACTGTACAGTTTGAAGTGGTCAGCATAATACAGAAAGGAGCCTCCAAGGGAAAACAGCAATTTCTGAAATCAACACAATCAAAATATTAGTTCACTACTAGAATCCTAAATAAATATTCAGATATACAACAAGAAGATTCAATGGTGGATTATCTGCTATCTTTCCTAACATACTTTTTATTTATATATATATATAAACATGGATATACTACTGGTAGTAACTTGATGATATTTTTGTATTTTGCTGAGTCTAGAGATCAGTCTATTTAGGCATAGCATGCAATTTTCTCCTTTCTTCCTGAGCAAGTATTCTTTTTTACTTTATATTTCAGGCAGCACAGGAACGAAAATCAGCAGACATATAACTATGTTGTGCTGGGATAAAAATGTGAGCCATAGGAAGCAAGGCATAAAAGTGCCAAAGCCAGAAGGGACAGAGTAAAACAAATATAGGATTGCTTTCCAGCTGTTTTCCTTTTTTCAGGCAGGTGGTAATTACAGGACACCTCTGATGTTCTTGGATGAGAAGGGGAGGTTGGGAAGATGTGGGATGGACTGAATCACAAGAGACAGGTTTTTAGAGAAATGCCTCCCAAAGCAAATATAAAAAAGAGGAGCAGTGAGAGAGGAGGAAAGCAACTCTCTCCCCTTTTAATCAATGTTTGCTCCACAAAATGCAGCAAGTGTTCAGGAGGCCTGCCAGCAGTTGTGCTCAATCCTGAGCCATTGATTCCATCGCCAGGGAACCTACTTCCTCCAGTCAGGGCAGGTTCTGGGTGGTGCTAGAGCCATTTACACTTCACAGGCCCCCTTCTTGTACTTCATAAGATGGGAAACTCGTGTGCCATTTAACAAGAAAAGCTCCCAGTCTGTTGGGGGTTAGTTGGGCACAGCAGGGAGAAGCACAGGCAGGGCAGAATTCAGCATAGTGACAATAAACTCTCTACAGAGTTCTGCCTCACAAACACTGCCAGTTTATTGTGTACTCCAAGTCTACTCTGCCTTTTCCCATGTTGCAACTTTTGCCATGGGGAGGAAGATAAGACCATGAAAAATAGCACTTTTCTTTTATTGCTGAATAGAACTCTGTAATCCAAAGTAAAGCTTCAAACATAAAAGCAACTCTACAAAACATCTTAGAGCCAGAAACTTCTTAAAGCCAGATTTTCACAAATGTTTGCAGGCACACTACAAAGTATGAAATGATGAAACACTTACCCGGAACTGAGATGGTGTTTCCAATGTATTAAAATCTGAAGAAGAAGATATTCCATCTTCAAGTGTCTCCAAAAACACCTTCTGGAAATCCAGCATTTCTGGCAGGCTGCCAAACAAGGACTCCATCTGTGGAAAACATCAGGTTATGAAGTACAACACACCATGGACCTAAAAGTTGTCTGTTGAAAACAGTGGACTAAGGAGATGTAACACACAGAGAAATTGCAAAGGGTAGAAATGTCTTTGTTAATACTTTTCAAACAGGTTTTATAAAAAATCCATGCAAAAAGTGAAGGTTTCTCAGCAGTTAATTCAGAAGAACAATTAACCTTTAGGAAAAGTAAGTGATGCACACACCAGAGAGAAAGGCACCACCTGGTGTCATTCCTATTGACATCTTTGTCGTTTGCTTTTTCAGTCATGCTCTTAGCAATGAAAAACCCAAGTGCCAAGGGCTTAACCCATAAAAGAATGACAAGCACCATTTTTTAGATATTCCCTCACCTCATCCTGAGTAAGGAAGGTTTCTTTTTGAAGGGGCTCCAAGTATAGCTCGAAGAGGCAGCTCAAGTCCTGCAAAAAAGTATATTTGTTCACTTTTTCTATACCATTTAGAAACTGTTCTTTATGTGGCAACCCTGAGATAGGGGCAAGTTTGGGGAATGAACTAAAGATACAATTCCTTTTCAGTAACCAAATAGCCTGCATTTTGTTAGCACTGAAGTTACTGCTAAATTAGAGGCAAACTGATTTCAGTGTAATGTTTTTGTTTCATCCTTAAGGCTTTACACCTTGATTACAACAAATTATATTTTAGCCTAGCATGAGGAAGAATTGTTACAGTTCATTTTTTCAAATGAGTCCATCCATATGAATGGCATCAAATGTTTTAATTATGTATGTTAAATAAACTGTATAAATAACCACTTATTTAAATCATTTGTAGTAATACTCAGAAGGACATTTTAGAATGCTATAAGTTATTAAAGTATTCAGTTGTGTTTTCAGGCAGGTGTGATCAAGGGCTTTTTCAGTCACTTCTTCAAAAAATTAGTGCCATTTCTGAAGACTTACTACCCCACACCAAAGCATGGCAGCAGGGCTGGGGCCTGCTGCAGGGCTCTCCAACCCCAGGAAGAGGCACACCAGAAATTCCATGTAGAAGGAATAATGAGCAGCTCCCTAAAAACACTGTAGCAAGTATTGCAACCTGACAGGATTTTTCCTGACGCAAAATTTCACGTATATCAGTGGCCTCCATGGTCATGCTTTGTTCAAGCAATTCCTCTAAAGATACATCAGGAATGCGTAAATGAGGGTCCAGCATATGGCTGTCTTAGTGCATTGGTGGACGCAGTGCTTTCTCTTCTTTTCCACAAACACTATTGCAGCAAGTACTGACATCTATAAATGCATGTTTTGAAATCCAGAAAAGGAGGTGATGCTGTCTTTCTGGATGTCAATGAAATCAATGTTTTCATGTTTCCTTTGGCATCCAGTCACATGATTTTAGAGTTCATAAAATGAAGAGATATACTTCAAACAAATTGCAGGCTTATCAGTCAGAAGAGAAATAGCTTCCATGCTACAACCCACTGGAGTTGTGCCTTTTAGCTTTCCTGGTTCAAAAATAATCATGCACACTTCCACATACTCATCCTGTTCTTTTACCAGATTTATTTTCATCCTGAAAACTGGGGAGACATCCCCTGGAAAACTCTTTTTGTTAGCAGGTATCTTCTCCCCACAGATGACTGCTCTCCAATACAACTACAAATTGACTACAGCTAATGCTACTACATCAAATCCTACAACCTCAGCTACAGGAGCAAGTCTGCCAGAAAAAAACAGGAACAATTAGATAAGGAGACTTTGTAAGTTATGGCCCTTGTGGAAGGCTGATTGTACAAAGATGAGATCAAAATATGCCAAGACTGTCCACAATTCACAGTCAGCCTCAAAAACAAGCGAGCCATGCTTTTTTTTTTACCTTGACATAAGATTTCTCAGTGTCCATAAGTTCTTGGATGACTTTCCTCAGTCTGTCTGCATCAGAAAGGTGGCGAGCCAGTGGTCGTGGAGGTGGATCCTGGTTGTCGTGTCCCTCCATATTGCTTGTTTGGACTTCTTGGAAGTTTCGGCACAATGCACTGATCTGTTCTGCGCTCTGTTAAATGAGGAGAAACAGACAAGCAACAACGTTTTAGAATACAAGTTGTACTACAATTATTTCCAATTTTGCTCTCGTTCCAAATTCAGGGGCCAGAGCATGCCATTGATTTTTGTTAGATGTGCATCTTGAAAGCTTTGAACAGCTTTAATTTATAGCAGAACCAGATCAGAGCTGTAAAAAGAATTAAAAATTGCTAGTGATTTTCCAGCACAAATTATTTTTGGTTTTCAGATGCCCACTGTGGTATTTCAAAAGATGAGAGAGCACTAGGCTATATCACATACTTTGATTTTTATGACACTAGCATCACACTGTTTTCCACCTCTCTTATTTTGCAACACTCACTGCATCAAAATTGAAAGAATTAGCAGATAAATATAAGCATCCAGAATAATTCTTTTATATTTCATCTGCTACCTATATTGTGTTGTGTGTTTTGTTGTTGCTTTCTAAACAATGAGACATGGAGCTGAGGGTTCAGATTCCAATATCTAAGGGTGTCAAAAGACGGTCAGATGTTTTCTCTCCAAGGATACAACTACATATCAGAATCTCTTGCTTTCAAAAAAGGCAAATGGAAAACTAAATATTTGAAATTCTTTAGAAGAATGATTAAAAACAAAATAAAAAAAAACAAACAGAAAATTTTCAAACTAGGTGGGAACTGAAGATAGAACAACAACAGTTAAGGAAAGATGGAAGACGAGATATTTCTGACACCATTAAATAGTTACGTATTTTGCTCTTGGGTGACCACAACTAATAACCAAGAACAACTTTTGCAAGCCATAATCTTCAATGATTAATTTGAAATTATCCCACTGCTATCTTTCTTACATGGTGTTTCCCTGAAAGCTAAAACATCACTACCATTACCCAGTTCTTCATTAACAGCATTTGGTATCCACATCTTTGTACTATGTGAAACAATTTTTCTTTAGTGCTTCTGTCATTCAGGACTTGCACAACCTGGACAGTTGCATAAGCTGTGCCGTTTATCACCTTGTATTTAGTAAGTCCATTCAAATGAGGACTACATGAAGGCTGCCTTATTTCATGTGTAAGTCTTTTTTGAGTGACATCAGGACATGAAGGCATTTCATAATTGTCTTAATTTGGACTTTATTTATTCCACAAGCTCTTTCAAGTGATCCTTTTTGCATGTCCTGATTCACCACTGATTACTTGTGTAGCTTGGTTCACCAACATACTAGGCCAAATGCAAAAATTAATGAACAAATGCAAAAGTTAATCTGAAAATGAACTGAACTATACAAAGTCTTTCAGTAAAATGGAGGCTAAACAGACTAGCAATATTTAATCTCAACCATTCCTGTGATAAAGCACCTATTTGATGAAAAGAAATACTAAAATGTCAGATATTTGCCATGTACTCCATATTACTCTGTACCTTCCCAGATCCCAGTTTTCAAAAATGTCACCACTCTAAAAAAATTGATGTTACTTTCCTCACTGATATGTGCAACCATCTTCATAATCCAGTATAATGACAACTTGTAGGACTATGAAATTTAGATACATTTAGTATTTTCAACACTTATTAGGATCCAAAAAATGCAATATGAATTGAATGGTGTTTGTTAGAATTACACTGATGGAATAAATTTAAAAATTGTAGTCAGTCTGTGACATTGAAATTAATTAGTCGTTAGCAAACAAATAGTTTAGGGGGTGTGTGTGTATATGGGTTATTTTAAAGCAGCTTCTGAACAACTGAATGCCAAAGCACTTCAGTTTTGTTTTCTTTGTTTCTAATGTCAGAAAGGTTTGTACTTGTAGCAAAATGTTTCAGATTTTACACTCTCTACAGCTCAAGGTGCACATGGGCAGCTTGATGTACACCAGCCTGATGACTGATCAAGGACACTTGGCATCAAGGATGCAAGGCAGCCTATTGAAAGCAAGTCACAAGCATCATCATCAGGCACAGGTTTACAGGGAAGAGTTAGAAGTCCTCTATTCCTCCTCAACCACCTTTGCATATAGAGCAGGCAGACATTGGGGAACGTGCTATTTCTACATCCCCTTGAGTTTTGGGGTCAGCGATGCATCTGTCACCGAGAATCACTGTATGGGAAAGCATATGGAAATAGATGATACTCCTCAACATAAATACTTTTTGATCACCTAAGCAACATAATTTTGCTGTCAGAAATTGTTCTGCATTACTGGCCTAAGCCCAAGGCACAGGATTATCTCTCAGGTACTGCTGACAAGTATTGATTTTTATAAACTTTTATATGTTCCTGGATATGTTTGAAAATTTGGCATTAAAAATATTGCCCTTGACCTCCCTGCTCACAGGATCTTATCTTTTCCTTAAGTCTTGCTGCTCTGTGTCCTGCCCTTTATAAAAGGGAAGAGTCTTCCAGACCACGCAATATCCAGACCTCACTCTTTGTGCCCACTGTGGTATTTACACTCAGGTCAAAGCAGGCGTGAAAAGCTACTTGATCACAGGACAAAAGTGTTTCACATTCACTCATACACATTGCATAGACCACAGAAGATGAAGAAACCCATTTTGCCAGTGGAACCACTGGCTCTTGACAAGGAGCCTAGTATAAATGAGAACATAGTAACAAGTAAGTAGAGAAGCATAAAACAACTCCTCCACTTTTCTTCCCAAAACTCTCTTACTAACCAGATCAGGATCTCTACTTTCCCTAGTGTTCTGGATGCTACTTTCTGCCTCTGACACTAAACAATTTCCTGTTCTTTTAAACTGTTTAAAAGAGATACTTTCTACAAAGTCTCTAGTGACAACCCCTAGGACCACTTCCTTTGCCTCTGGCATGTGTGGGCAGGAGAGGCTCAGCCTCTGCCCTCTATTTGGCATTGCCCTGCAGCTGGGATTTCAAAGCCAGCTGAACATTCTGGATGTCAAATCAAACCTTGGTAGTCCAGTGCCGTTAGGCCAAGAAGTCTCAAAAGGAACCCCCTCTTGATACGACACACATCCACCACTATCTTGAATTAAGGAGTGAATTAACCGTGAATTTGTTCTGATCTTGACATTGCAATGGTTAATACAGGCAGGTAAGACTCTCAGATAAAACTCATAAATTCCTCAAGCACTGAGGTTGAGGAATCAAGAGAAATCAAAGCAAAGAGCTGATTTTATTTGTGCAGGACCAAGACTGTTTGTACTTAGTAAATGGTAAAAAATTTATTTCTGCCAACCTTTATAGTGTGCAGCTTATCAGAATAAAAACATTTAAATCAGTAAAAAAGAGAAGTCCAGATAATTGACTACAAACAAGGCTGCAAGGTAACTGGTAACAGATAAAAGCTGAGGAGAAGCTACAATGGAAGCAGCAAACTTCCTCCAAAATCCATTCTTTGAGCTTATGTATGCTGCCTTCAGCAATATGTACAGGACTACAAGCAGCTTCAGCTTACCTTTGGCTTGGAATCACAAACAGATAAAGCTAACAGTGCTAGAGGTGGGAAAGAAAATAGAGTTTATGCAGGGCTTAAAGGAAAAAAAATCCCCCACATATATTTCAGGGAGAAGGAAGCTAAGGAGCACTATGTTGGTTTACTGGCCATGTTCAAGATTTTCCAACAAAGCTGTATAAACTGCTCTACAGATCTACCAGTCAGGGAAAGCAACCTCCTGCCCAATACTCTCTTGGTCTCTTAGAACACAGAAGGATGTGTAGAAGCAGCTTTGAGAAACATTTCTTTCATCCCTGCATGTTTGAGACTAGGATTTAAGGTTCCACATCCCTCTGCAAGGAGTATTCTCTGTGAATGTGGATTGCTCAAAGTAAGCTTTGAAGGGAAAGTTCCAGCCCACAGGGATGTCACCTTGACCCACGGCAGCCAACAACCACAGTGGTGCTCAGCTTGTTAGATGGAGATGCAGCATATTCTATTTTCAATAATAGTTGTGATAAGAAATATTACAGATTCTTCCCCTAAAGTGAGCAAAAAGATACTCTTACAGGGATGTCTTACAAATTTTCTTTGCTCCTTGCAGACAAGCATATCATCATTTGAGGCTGTGCTATTCCCACCAGAGTAACAAAACCACATAAAATTAATCAGTGAGGGAGCAGAAGACATTAATCAGCAGTGGTTAAGAACTAGCACAATGATTTCATGGCTGTCCTGTGACTTTCTACTGAATTATACTGATTGAGCATAAATGCTGCACAAGGTCAATTAGTGTTACAGGGTCTCTGCATGCTGCTGCTTACTTTACCCTCATTTCTACATATCACGCACTCTGCCAGTCTGTCAGGGTTTGTTTGGAGCAGTGGTGGAAAAGAATATTTTAGTAGAGTTAGAAAACTCTACACAACTTAAGAAAGACTCCTTGGTGAAGTGAAAGCCATGCATGTCCTTTGAAGAGTGTTTAGGATTCAGTATCCTTGAGCAGGACACAGATCACATCTATGGGCTGGATCACCAATCCTTTGAACTCCCTACCCTAAGAGGAAACATGCTCAGAAACATCCTGCAGAAACAGATGAGACTTTTGCCCTCCAAAAATGAACAGCTAACACGTCAGCTCTGTCTGATGTATGTATGTCCAGGACGACTGAATGCACCAGTCAGCAGAAGAAACACAATTACATGGATTTTTGAGCAATGAACAACTAGCCCGAGACACCTTTACATCCCTCGCTCAGTGTAAAAGGAAAGCTCTTGGAGATGTCCATCCCTTTCCCTTTGTGTTAGAAAGTGTTTCTCTCCAGAACAAAGGTAGCCCTGACAGTTGCCATTTTTTTTGTGGGTGCATCACTCCACGGGCATCTCTGGCATCTCCTCAGACTAGAAAGTACTTTGTAACCAAGCAACATGAAAGGCTAGAAAGTTGCAGGCTTTAGCTTCCTTAAAGACCACAGAAAAAAAAGTTGCTTTATGTTAGACACCAATATAGTACCTCATTCCTCTAATTTGTTCATTAAAACTGAAAAATGCCAGCAGAGCTTTACTGAAAAATACTTTGTGACATTTTCACCATAGATGCCTGGGCAAAAGTGCTGCTCAGCTTTTGGCTGAAGAAGCTAAACCAAAGCAGTAGCCTCAGTCATTATTTCTGCTCCTTCTCCTTCTCTTCCCAACTTCAAGGCCACTCAATATGAACTTGTTCCTGACCGACAATAAAATTCTGGGGGTCTGCTTTGTTTCAGTCTGTCTCTTGTGTGTCTTTTAATGAAAATACTTAAAACTTTGCTAGAAGAAGGGCATTTTTTTTCAGTGTCCACTCAGATCCTTCATAGCAATAAGCAAAGCATAGTTAGAGTTAAGTTTTAAGGAGGGAGATGCAAAGCCTCTGCACCACAGGATGAGAAGGTGGTCAGCTAGACACTATCAGATTGTACAAAAGGCAAGGAATTAACAAGGAACATTTGTCTTTGAGTTAGAATTTCCCAATTTCAGAGAGGTTTATATTAGCATATCAGCCTGTTAACAAGAATTAGAGGTCACCAAACTCATTTAGAAATATCACAAGTACTATAAGAAGAGGGAGGGGCTACTGACACAGTAATTCTTTCCAGGGAGCACAGGGTGAGGCTTGAAAGAAGGCTGAACATACAGCTGTGTAAAACAGCCAAGATGCAACCCACCTGATGTGGTAACTGAGGTAGTGATATGTGCATGGTGGCAAATCTCCCCTGTCACCTGCTACACAGAGAGATGCCCATCCTTGTCTTTGAGTACAGAAGAACCCTCAGTGGTGACTGAGGTACTTGACTGAAACTCTTGCTACAAACCAAGTCATGCAGCAGGGACCTGGGCCCAAGAGTCTGCATTGACCAGGTCCCCAGGACAAGCAACAACCACCAAGTTCAAAGATGCTGTGCTCAGTTTCTCTAGAATCAGTCTCCAAAGTCATCTGACCCAACTCATACCAAAGTCAAAAGCAAAACAGAAGTGATCTCCTCACAGGACACTAAAACCTGACTATACAAAATGTAAACATGGAAGGAAATGTAAAGATCAGGAAAACAAAAACAGGAACCCTGGCAGCCCAGGTCACAAAAAGGAGAGTCTTGTGAGGCAACATCAAAGCACATGATAAAAATTTTCCTAAATCCTGATTTCGTAAAAAAACTGTCAGTCCCTCCTACCCCAGGTCCTTATCCTGATGTCAATTTTAATGCAGGAGGCTCATGTTATTTTTCTGCCACCTGTGTAATACACATATACAGCCTTCTTACATTTTGCCAGCTTTACCTTGATTATAGATCACATTTTTCCCTTCCTATTTCCACAACAGTAACTTAATTGCGAAAAAACAGAGAAATAGTTAAAATATTCATGCTGCAGTTATTTCCAAATTTCCACGAGGAATCTTTTTAAAACCTTCCCACTTCTTGTCACAATATGGCTCTTACTTAGTCCTTTCTCTGAGAGATGCAAGAAATAACAATTTGCTTGAGCCCAGCAGCAAACACTGCAGGCAACCAACCCACCCTTCCCTCCCCCAAACTTCAGAAACCCCAAACCTCTTCCCATGCAGAGTACTGGCACAAACTCGGCCCCCAGCTACACGTTGCCAGTATCCATTATTTGATTCCTAGTGCCGGGACAGCCATTATTTATCAGGCGCAGGCAGCTCGGGTGCTCCTGCAGCCCCATCAGCCCAGCCTGGTTAAGCAGCACCCCCAGCCGAAGCCGCGCCGCTGCAGGACTCACCACAGAGAACATCCTGTGCAGGGAGCCGCAAGCTGCCGCTGCCTGCTGCTGGGTTTTGCGAGCCAGCGCTAAACTCTTAGCTCTGGCTTTACTCCTCCTGAAGGCGGGCATTGTGGCTTGTGGATACAAACTTCGCCAAAGGAAAAGGGCCCTCGGAAGGAAGCCGCGGATGTTGTGATCCCCCACAAACACACCTTCCCTCTGAGCTCAGCTGCACGAGTTTCTCTTTTGTGCCGATTACCCAAAATCAAAGACGCTGACAACATCCCACTGCAAGGAGGCTAAGCAGCGTGTGAGAGTACAGACAGACCTGCCATGCCTCCCTGTATTGCTACAAATGAAGGAAAAACATTTAAAATGTCTAAATGAGAAGGTGTTTTTTATAAATAGCTTGATGTGGTGAGTGCAGGACAAAGTTCAGTTATGACAAGGGAAGATGGGTTTGATCTCCCCAGAAATATACCTGCCTCCCTGCCTGTGAAATTTACTGCATAAACAAAACATCAGGTGCTTTGAGAAAGTTAGCCAAAAACCTAAAAATATCTAAAGGGTGCTGACTGCCCTGAAGGTCAGCATGATTTATCAATAGCACTGATGCTCTGTCAAGGGTATATGCTGCTAAATGTTGTGGCATTCAAATGTTCTTACAATGATAAAATGAAAAACAAATAGGCAGCTCTCTGGATGATTTCTTTATATAATTATGCTTGTCCTTTGTTTGAACTTTTTAGCCATAATTACATCAATAAAAGGAAATTTAAAATGAACTCAGTAATAAATTTAGGCTTGAAAGTTAAGAGTTCTGATGTTGACATATATTTACACTAAACCATTTGGGTCTACAGATAGATTACCCTAAGAACAATGCAGCTTTAAATAAAACATTATAGGACATGACAACACTGAACTGAAGAGATAAAAGACTGACAAGCAATTCATTAATAAGAGGAGAACTACACCAGTGGCATAATAAAAAACAGCAACTCCCATGTTGCCCCTATCACAGCACTCCTACAGTGCAATGAAGTTAAGTTATAAGGCTTCATTCAACACTGCCCTTGGCAGCACCTATTGCTCCCCAGCAAACCCTTCTCTTGAACCCAAATGATGCACCAAGCCTGGGTATCTATACCCTTGGTTATGAGTGCACTGCCTCTAAGGTTTCAAGGAAGTTCACCTTCATACAAGCAAGGGAATAACACAGCTTTCTCATTTAATTACTGCAATTAAACTTACATCCATCTCTTTCCAAATCATTAGCACAACTTGACAGCTCAGCATTTGCCAAACTGTACAGCTCAGTGACTGAGAGGCTGCCTATCAGAGGAAAAATGATGCTGGAGCCCTGAAACAACATGCTGCTGATAAGACATGCAGAACACATCACAGCAGCAGGAACTTAGCGGATGGACTGTGCCCTTTCTCTTGGAGACATATCAGGTTTACTGGGGGAGAAGACTAAACAGAAAATTGAGGAAATGGTCTTTAAGAAGCAAGAGATATTTTGCCTGCTCCCTAACATTTCATTTTTCAGTGGATGTACAGTCTGGTTTAAAAATCCAACTTCATAAATACAATGCAGCATGTACAAGCTGCTGTTCACCATTTATCCACCATTAGTGGTTGCCTCTGCAGTACTCCACAGATCCTAGGGGTCCACAGAGCAAGTCTGAAGATAAGAAACAAAATTAATTAAGTAGTTTTTGGAAATTAAAAGTGGACAGTGCTGCATAGGGCATTTTAAAAATAACACAGCCCAGGTCACCAGATCCATGTGTATTAAGAGTGTAATTATACTTTCTGGAGAGCTACTATTTCTTTGTTTCCTATCTGCGTTAATCCTGGCACTTTCAAGCTCTGTTTTTCTAATAGATACATGCAAAACCACAGCTCATCCACTGGGACTGAGGAAAAAAAAAGTTGCTAAATTTCAGGTCCAAGCAATATCGTCAATCTTGATGAAAAACAATGACAAGCCTTTTTAATTCCATATTAGGAAGTTATTCTTCCCCAGATTTGCTAATTAAGCCTGCATTATTAGCTAGCCATATGCCAGCTAAAATATGTTACCAATTAACAGCTTTTATTGAATGTGTATTCATTAGAAAAAAGACAATTATGTTTCAGTAATCTTTCCATCTCCTATTGAGGGACTTGGACAAATCAAAAAGGGGAACAACATAAACTAAAGCAAAGCAAATTAATGAATGCTTTTCATTTAGCCTTTCCTTTCCTCTAGAAGCACACAAGCAGCACTCAAGCACTTTTCAAAAACAAGTGAAATAATCTATCACTGTGAAATATTTTTAAGATCACTGGAAAAATGACATAGCCCTGTTGTTTGTTCCTGTGTGCTTTGAATAACGCACATTCCCTCTACTGACATCTGTTTTTCATCTTTCCATTTCAGTGGCACCAGCCTTGATAGTCACCATAACAGTGACATCCTTCATAATACAGGCTTCCCTCTATTGTCCCGATCCGTGTAGGTGTGCTTATCTGCATCCAGTTCATTTCCCATCCTGCTTTTGCCCTTAATGCATGAAGGTAAAAGGTTAATTCTGCTCTGTCAGTGTACAGTCTGAATGAAAGGAAACAGTGGCTTGCCTGCAGGACAACCCTGAGCACTTGTGGGCTAGTTCGTCACATCAGTCTGGACCACTGGTGACAGAAGCATAATTCATATATGCAACATACACATGTAGACACACACACATATATAAAAATATACATGTACTTACATACCCTGGACTATCAGGAGCTCTGCAATGTTAATGGTCTCTAAGCATTATAAGCCCAGGATTAATACAGCTTGTCTCCAGACCTCTACGCTGATCTAGAGGGAGTCTGTTTTTCACTTTTTATAACTGTGGGTGGATAATTTTTCTGCATATTTTCCTGTCATGCTTATTATACTAATAACATGGTTTTTAAATGCCGTCAAAATGTATTTTCAAAGCATAATTGACCACAGTGAAGACACTTGCTTTAATTCCAGTGATAAAAAAAATCAGTCAGCATTCCAAATGTGTAAAATGAGTTCTTGTTTTTATGTCTAATTTCAAGCATCTTAAATATTGTTTGTAACATTCTCACTCAAAGCGTTTTGTGCTGAATGCAAAAAGTTTTCTCAAGTACTGAATTAGAAACTATAGCAACCACTGAGACATTATCTTTGCAGTTGCATTCATGTTTCACAATCGTTTCGCAGTGTGCCACCTTTGGAGGCAGAGAAGGCAACTCATATCTGTTCTTGTTAGTAGCCAGCATTTTGCATTCCAAGTGTTAAAAGATGCAGCAACTCCCCTGTAAAGACAAATATAGATTCGCTGAACTCTACACCAACCTCTCCCCTGGTTTTGGTAAGGCTTTGTTTAAGCACTACAGCAGAATTCCGCTGTCTCAGAAGGAAATAATCACCATGTGAGAGGATGTCTATGTCTGCTAACAATATGTTAACAAGAGACAACACGTAACAAAACATGAAAATCTGGTAGAACTTTACTGGCATCTGACTCAACTGACCCCTTACTTCCTTTTTTTTTTTTTAAATTCTTCTGCCTCTTCCATTCTTTTCATGTACCTTTTTGTCATCTTTTATTTTGCAGAATTTGCTGCAGGTGGCAGACATTTTTCAGTTTTGGAATTTCATGTCTACCTTTGTCATTACATGTTCCTGACAGAGCAAAATAAGAATCAAAGCCTCATTAAAGTTATGATGGTATCCAGGATGCAGTATTTATCTGAAATCCTATACTGAAACTTTGTGCAACTTTAAAGTGACTTTGTGTACTATGGGTGACTGCTGAGCACATCACATACCTTGGCATGCACTAAAATTGGGCTTAGATGCTTTTGCATCACAAGGAAAAAACACATATGTTACTGTCAGCACTGTAACTGAACAGTATCTCAAAACTGAACAGTTTTTTTAAAAAAAACCAAACAAACCACCAAATATTCTGCAGCTGGCAGAGAGGTTACCCAGTTCCCTGGGTCTGTCAGAAGTCTGATTAGATGTCTCTGCCTTTCCCTGCAAAGTGAAACGCTGCCGTCATATCCTGCACTGCAGGTGACCGGGGTTGCTTTTGGAGGTGCAGGGTGATGGGCTCCCAGGCAGCTTCCTGCCCTTCAGCAGTGAAGTCACAGGCATCTCCAGAGGCACCACTAACCATATCCTGTTGCAATGACTCAGGGCTGCTGTCATATGCTTCCCTTTACGTGTGCAGGTAAGCCTTATGGATTTTTCCCAGATGACTACAAAGAAAAGCTGTGTTGCAAGTCATCTCCCACCGGCTTCCTTCATTTGCAAGCATCAACACAACACAATTTCTTTTCCTGATCAAAACCATCTGCATTTTTTACACCAAAAGCTGTCTCAGTACTTTTGAGAGGATGTTTCCTTCAGCTGGAGGAAAGACAAATATCCCCCCCCCTCTAAGCCCCAGGCCTCAATGTAATAGCACAAAACAAAGCACCACAAGGTCACACCTCTGCAAGAACTGCACATACTGTGCAGACCCTTTAGTCTTCTTTCTTACCATTCTTGTGCCTCCCTACCAGTAACTGTGCAAGCAGGTTTCCAACTACAGCCTGACCTGGTTACAGGTTCACATTATGTACAGCCCTTTCCATGCTTTAAGCCTTGTGGTTTCGCAGCTCCTTCACTGTGTTAGCCAAGACTTGCAACTCTTACATTTGAATTTTGGGCCATCCATAGGGGATGCAGAACTGCAGGATCAACACAACAAAGTAAAATCCAGGACTGGGCAGAAGCACTCACTGGTAGGTTTACAGTAAGCCCTATGTAACCTATAGTGTACCAGTTCTGGTGCCTTCTCTGAGCAATAGATTAAGACACTGAAACCTACTAGATTAAGTAGCAAAATTCTTATGAACTTCTAAAAGGCTACAGTTTCACTGATACACTTCTCAAAAGACACTGGAATACAGCAGGGGTGCAGCAGCAGCTCCACACTGCTGGAATACAGCTCTGCTAGGGTCACCATAGGCTGGGCTATCTGCAAGAGAAGCACAATAATTAGCAGAACTCCCCACAGGCTTGTAATGCTTTCAGTGCAGAACAGTCCCCTCCAGGCACAAATGAATCAAGGAAACCACTGCTGAGAAACATGCTATTTTCCTGCGTTAGCTCTGAGATTCCCTAAATGCACGTCACGTCTGGAAGAAAATGACACTTGGATTGCAGAGGCTATACATGATCTTGAGAGTACCATGTTGTTAATCCCCCTCTGACAAAAAANNNAGAAAAAAAAAAAAAAAAAAAAAAAAAAAAAAAAAAAAAAAAAAAGAAGAAGCTAATTGCAGACTACTCCCCAAGCTTTTGGATGTCATCAACTGCTAAAGAGAAGTTTTCATGATTAAAATAAAGGAAAAATCCTTAATGTCCTATGGATGCTGAGTAAACCTTCAGGCAGGCAGGTCTCCTACAATTAATGACATGCTAAGCAAGTGGGAACAGCCCAGGCAATGCAAAACAGAGATAATGAAAAGACATCGCCACATTCAGCCTCCATGCAAGAAGTGAGTTTGGGGTTCTGTTGAGCTTCTGGTCATTTCTGCTTGGTTTTCTTTAAATAGAGCTCAACAACTGGTGTTTACTTGGTTACTACCGACATACCCTTTCCCCCTTTCCAAGATTGATTTTTACAGTCTGGTTAACAAAATTATTTCACGTACACTGCTTATACACACAGTCAGACGAGTGATCCTATACTCATCTCTGAGAGTGGTGAGTGTCATCATCAGATCAAAAGAAATAATTGAACCGCCATATACATATTATAAATAATCCATATATATATATGATCCATATAATAAATAGGATTGCATTTACTGAGAGCAGCAGTAAAAAGCAATTGGGTGTGTGTTGAGTAACAGTGCCCTGAACTACTCCAAAGCACATCTGCTAGAGATCACAATGTACAATGTTTTCTAGGTGATAAATCATAGGAATACATCATTCCTAGCATCCACTTGCATTCTTCTGCAAGATAAAATACCATTCAAATCTTCCACCAACATTGAACAATTGCATGCATTTTCTCTTGGGATTGGGCGAAAGTATGAGTAATGATTACTAACTACTTTCCACTCCTGCCATTGTATGGTGACTGCCACTTCCTCTCCCCAAAAATCAAACTATGCTTTTTTTCTTTAACAACTGAGCATTTGGACCAGCAATGAGATACATTTTCTTTCATCCAGGTTTGAACCTAGACCACAATATATATTGTACCTCATTTTTACCCTTAAATTCTTCTGCATCAGAAGTTGATGGTTGCGGTCATACTACNAGAGATTTTGAAGACAAAATACAAATTTCTTCAACTTACGAAAACTACCCCTCCAGTGGTGGCTATGTTGTATATACAAGAGGCCAAAACCACAGAAGGCAGCAAACTCTTTACAATACTCACTGACTTTTGTTACAGAAATAGCCGAGTGAAATCAGCTAATAGATAACAGAGTGATTTCCTATTTGAAATCCCAACACATGTATTTTGCATCTGTTGAAAGCACAGTTTTGGGAAGCTTCCTAAGGTAGGTGCATGATGTAGAACCTTGGAAGATGGGTTTGCTTTCTGACCCAGGCTCTCTCTGCATTCACACTTCCTGGGCACCATCAGATATGCAAATGAGCTGCTCAATTGCACATATCCTTTTGATTGGAAGGGCTACAAAAAAATCCTGAACAGTTGCCCAAGTCAGGCGTACGTGCACGTTGGCTCCTTGAACAGGAAAAGCAGGACTGAGTGCAGAAGACCAAAAACCAGATTTCTCATCATGGACTCAGACATGCCAGCTTCATGGAAATGTACTTCTCATTGTACTGGCAAGTGGAAGAATGACCACAACTGGCATCACAATAAATAGAACACACAAGCTTCAAAAACACTGGAAGGATGATTTGACATTACACAGGAAACTCAAGCATCCAAAACCAAGACTTCTGCGGGGGACAAGGACATATTTTTTCTATCTTGTTTTTGTCCACTATGTCTGTAAAAATGGGCATTTTAAGTAGGGCCATCGTATTGACCTGGAACTCATCCCCATGAAAAGCTGAAAGTATCTGATGAAAATGCTCCCTCCTGCAGGACATGCAAATTTGTGTTTGCCAAAGGAGTCATGAACTCTGCTGATCAGACTTGCCACAAAATCTCATTTCCTTATCAGATGAAGGAAGAGGGAATATGGGCATCAAACAGGAGGGGGAGATGAATCAGTTGAGATAATCTAAACAAGCTCAAGCTTATTGTTGGTGTTCTAAGACTTTTAACCATAACTTCTGTTCATTGCATTAAGAATGGTATTCTCAAGGAAACAAAAATTGTTTTTGTCTCTGCAGTGTATAGAATTTGTTACTTCTTTTTTATTAAGAGGTGATGGGGATAGATTTGTCCTTATATACACACATTCATGTATGATCAATAACCCCTGCTGAGAGTAAAGTGACTATTTCAAGAAGCAACAGCAAAGGCAATTTCCCCAAGTTCCTGTATTCAACTTATTCCCAGGACCAATTTTGCTTCATTGTTTGGAAGAAATACAGCAGCATGTCAAAGCCTTACAAAATGAAACCAGTGGACCATTCTTTAAAAAGCCAATTCTTGTTAACATCCAAAGTTTCTCACACAGCAGCTTCCATTTCTGCACCTGCAATGTTAATTTTTGAAGATGCCACCATAAAATCACTCTGTATTCATTGACTGTTTCTATAACGATTAAAAGCCATCACACTAGCTATTTTTCTTGTTTCTTGAATTTCTTAAAGATCTTTAAGATATAGCTGAGGATATAATGAAGTTATGTGAAATATTTGCAGGGAGTATACCCTAAGGTTTTTTCTTATGATCTGTAAAATACTTAAAGTGAAAATACCTCTTCCCCTTCTCATACATGCATTTATATGAAGTGACTTCTTTAGTTCTGTTAGAGTTCAATAGGATTTCAGAAATGCATCTCTCTGATGACACTCAAAAGATTCAGAGCAACCAAAAGTCAGATCACAGCAGGTCACTTTCTAGTGACATTAAAATAATAGGTAATTATATGGTAAAATGTCCCCCTATAGCTATGTTTCATAAAAGGTTATTTTTAATACACTGAAAATACAAAGTAAAGATAAGCAAGTTAGTAACAGATTAATCTTAAACAGTGGGCTAGAGAAAACATTTCTAGTCAATATAGTTTGCAATGAGAAATCACAAGCAGCTAAAGGAAAAGTTGCAATTTTTGTTCATTTGGCTTCATGCTACTTTGATGTATAGAGAGCTTAATTCTTGCCAAGTGCCAACATACCAGGATTTAAATGAGCACCAGGAGCACAGACAATTAGTTCTCAAAATGATTAAACACAACTAAACTTAATTACACTGACAGGCATGCTCAATTCCCAGATTTTCTGAGGTCACATATTCTGTCAACAGAACATCTACATACTCCAGAACCAAGAGCAAGGACAACATGCTGTTGCCACATAAATAGTATTTTAAAACAGTTTGAAAATGTACACTGCAGCACAATGTGTTAGAAGCGTAATATCTATCCCTGTTAAATAAAATTGAAGATAAGGTTAAAGGTACTAAAGTACAAATGGGGTATCCCAGAGAATACAGAGATATCAGAACTAATGTGCATCTGGAATGGATGGTTCTTGATATCCACGTATTTTAAATAATATTTTATAACTTAAGGAACAGCTTCCATTTCTGGAGCAATACTAGCCTCTCTTGCCCTCCTAAATGCATTCATTTCTCAGTCTACAAAAAAAAAAAAAATCCATGAATGACTGACTAAATGAAGGCATGTTTGAACGTAGTACACATGCAACAAAAGACTTATTTCTTTGAGATTACAAGGCACTTCTGAAAATGCTTCACTGTACTTTCAGTTAAGATGATTCCTAATCTTAGCTTGGTATGAGATGAAGAAAATAGTGAAAAACAGACAAATGAAAATGGTCCAAACAAGAAACACAAAATCCAGAAATCAGACATGCAACTATTAATACAAAGCTTTAAGACTGTTTTTTATTTACTTACATGTTATGGGACAAAAATCAACCAAACTTCAAAGGAGCCTGCTCCCTCAGAGCCAAACACTCACATCTACAGTTGCTGTCAAGTGGAAAATGAGCATCTCTAGCTGTGTCTCCCCTGAAATAATCCCAAACTGCCTGCTGTTCCAGGCTGTGCTCAGAACCTCTCAGCACCACCAGCCTCTCCTCCAGAGAGCTGTGCTTACATAGCTCCTCTCCCCCATACTTCTGCAGCATCGCCTACTTGCCTACTGCACTAATGGTGTCCACAGGCGTGGGAGGTCAAGTCAGCACATGCAGGAAACAGAAGGCAAAGGGAAAAAAAAATGCACAACCCCAAATCCAGATGCTATGATTTTCAAGGCTGCATAATTTCCTCAAACTAGCTTTCATTAGCAATAGTTATTGTTCATCTGGTGAGCAGTCCCAAATCACAGCTATAAAAACAGAAATCATTTCAATTCCTGTCATACATAATCACAAAAGCACATACAATATACACCACCTGAATTTAACTGTTAGGTTTGGGTTTTCTTTAGTTCTACATCTATTGGAGATATCAAAAGGGTCAGACAAAAAGCTCTGACGGTAATAGGCACCCTCCAACAGAAAGACAGCAATCAATTACAAACCATTTGCAGAAATTGTAGAGCTGTCACAGACTCGTTTACAGCTGCAGCCCAAGTCAGACTGCCTCTGATTGCCAGGCTGTTTTCCACCCTTGTACCTACAAAACCAGGACAGCCTCCGATAATTTTTAAAATGACACTAGCAGACCTGCATGTCAGCTCAAGAAGTGAACTGCAATACAGAATGGGCAATTACTTCAGCAAATCATGCAAAAGCCCTAATAACTGCTGAATCTGACAAATTTGAGGCTGGAGGTAGGGCAGGGAGCAGACCTGTCCATTTTCCCCTCTTTTTCTGAGCTTTAATTGCAGCATGTAATTTAGAGCATTGGAGCAAATTTAGTGCACTAAAAGCAACAACTAATGTACATCAATTGTTCTCTGTGTATTTAAATCCTCAGAAGTCTCCCTAATTTTCTGGCACCTGGTGTATTTGACATAGGCGATCAGGATTGGCTTTGTTCTTCTGCTAAAGCAAAGCTGATGCCCCAGAATCTCCTCCCCTCCAGCAGGACAGAAGGTCAGCATTTATGTCCTCACAGTACACGGGGGACATTGCATACTTCAGGTGAGGAGGGCACCCCAAAGCACTCAGGGGAGCCTGGCCTGGCAAACAGCCATCAAAGCATCCTAAACCTTGGGGTCACCTCTGCTGTGCTCCCACTCAGGGGAGCCTGGCCTGGCAAACAGCCATCAAAGAATCCTAAACCTTGGGGTCACCTCTGCTGTGCTCCCACAAAGATCCCCCTAAGCCAGGCAGAAGTCCTAAAACAGCAGGGCAGAGAAATCCACAAATACTCCTTTCAAAGGAACAATGTGTCCTAAGGGGAGAAAATCCAGTTTGTTCTTCTCTGGTTGCATAGACTTTGAGGAAGCAAAAGCAATCGTTACACAGCATACAGATCATCTCTGTGGGAATCCCCTTGTGCAGCAGGAGATGGGCTGAAAACCCACAATCACTGGGCTTCTCCTTATTCTCTAGGGAAAGGGCATAAAATCACCTATGTAAGACTGAAGTAGGTTATGAAGTAATTAATAAAGTAAGATTAACAGCTCCTCTCAGTAGATATGGTTAGAGGCACAATCTTCCCTATTCCAGTATTTTCCCTGTTCCAGTGTTCTGAGTTTTTACATTCTGTCTCATCTCTACCAGTTTTTCATACAACCCAGAACAAGTCAGTAATATATTCCAGAACCATAAAAACTCTCACGTCATTCCTGTTATGCAAGAGTGCTAACACAAGCGTTATCACAAATTTGCTTGAAGATACAATCAACTCATCAACAGAATTTAAAAACACTTTTCTGTTGCCAGAATGGCAATGCCAGGTAAAATCACAGCCACCAACACAAAAACACTACCCACACTTGCAGTTGGGAGGTTCAAAACAATGTGCCCTTGAATTGGACACAGGTTGCAATTTGCCTGATTCAGAGCAAAATTGTGACCAGTGTGTTTGAAAGTGGGCACTAATTCTGGGCATTCCTGCCTCAGCCCCCGAAGTCCAGGGTGAGAGAAGGAAAACCATTAGTCTGGCCAAGTCAAACAGAAACTGCAGACACATAAAGGGCCTCCAAATTAGAGAGTGGCAATCACTGTCTCTCAACCACTGCACCTCTCCAAGTCTGTAGCCCAGTTTAAAACTACTGACATTGTATTGCTGTGGTCACTGCAATATTAACAGCAAACCCTGGAAATATCAGCAAAACGAGAAGACAAAACGAACTGAATCAATTAGAAAGCTGTAGCAGCTTTCCTGTTCTCTGTGGGAACTGAGTTCAAGCCACACAGAAAAATGAATTTGACAAGTCTCCACCTGCTTGCCATTTGCCCCCATCACACTGCTCCTGCAGATGCAGCAGCTGTGCTGTAGATGCTGACCTGTCAGGGTGACCTCAAGATACTAAAACACCAAGTACAGCTAATATGCATACAATTTTTTTTCAAATTAATGCCATGTGTTAAATTCCTTCCAACAAAATTCAGAGCATTAACACTAAAACACTGCCTTTTGGTTCATAGTGATTGTTGTGTCAAGCATTTTCTTACCCTGAAGGGTGGATCAGTCTTCTCCCTGCGTGGCACTTGGTCCAGAGTGCCATCAGTACTGCTCCTTTTCAAACTGGATGTGACGTCAGGCACATTACTAAAGTCTGTATTTGAAATAAAACACACAAATAAATTAGAGGGTTATAGGACAAAACCAGGGAAAGTATTTGGTCTTACCTGTCAACACTTTCAGTGTCTAGTACAATTACACCAGCAGGAGAGGATCACAGAATCAATTAGACTGGAAAAAAACCTCTGAGACCATTGAGTCCAACTTAGGACCTAACATCAACATGTCAACTAGACCAGGACACTTAAGTGCCACGTCCAGAAGAAATACAAAATTTGCAATCATCTCCACCCCTCAGAAAACAGTGGGAGAGGTCTAAGCAAGGAGCAACTAAGCCTTGAAACTCTGCCTTCCAAACAGCAGCTGGACATCAGAGACTGTCTGAAGCAATGTGCATATCTGATCTACCAAAATAAACCTAACGCTCTTGCTAACAGCATGCTTTTGAAGGCAGCACTATCTATAATCAGCACACTCTGTGCTGAGACAACCAGTGAAGATTATTAAACGCACTCAGCAGTTCTCCTTGGATGAACACACCATTGTTTGACATGACTTAGTCCTGAATCCTCTAAAGATTTAAGAAGAAAAGATAATTTTGCCCTGGAACAAACACCACAATTCATAGTACAGACAAAATCCCTTCTTCTTGCAAATACTTTACCAATTTTCTCAAGCTTGGAGTCCATCTACACAGTAGCTGGCACAATGCAAAAACCAGAGGCAGCACTGCCCTGCTCTGCTTACTGACAGATTGTAGCTTTCAGTAACATTTGCATTTGAACTCAAGAGCTATCCAACAATGCTGAGCGTTCATATAAAAGTGATGTTCTTTCTCTTTATATTTCCTCAATTGGCTGCTGAAAATCTGCAGAGCTGTTCACGTGGAAATTCTAATTAAAAATCCTAGAAGTGAAGAAGTGATTTTTGATCTGCAGTGTTATCAATCCATGTAGCTGCAAATTATAAAGCCAAATTAAAAAAAAAAAAAAAAAAGAAAGAAAAAGGAAAAAGGATTTTCAGCAACCTCAGATGGTAAAACAGCAATAAAATAAAAGGAGGGTTAAAGTTTGCTGCTTTGTTTCCTAGCCTTTAAGCCTTCAGAGTATAGTTTACACCACATTACCACATTTTAAAACTCTTTCTCAACACCTACAAATGCTGGAGATTTATTTTTAAGTGAAAGGTAAGATTCTTATTTAATCACTGACACCAGCAACTGAAATGGTAATTAAAACAAGTACCACCCATCTTGCAATAAAATCATGACAGCTTGCAATAAAGAAATTGGGAAGGACAACAGAATTTAGCTGCCTGGGTGTTGCTGTTGTCCTATCCATGCAGAGGAGGACCAGCTCCTCTCAGAAAGAATTGACCAACATGGACTGAGGCAGAGAGGAAAACGGGAATTTGGGGCCCAAAAGAGTACCTTGCAAGCCACAAGGAGCCTTCCTGGTAAGACTAAACATGGCTGATAGACTCCAGAGGCAAGTCAGATAAAGATATGCAAATAACACAATGTCAACTTGAGTTTTTCTATATGTTATTAAGGAGCTCAGGTCAAGCTTAGCATCGAGGCTGACATTTTCCACCCACATGCCAAACACTTGACCATTTTCTCAGTTCCCTATCCTTGCAGAAAAAAGGTCTCATCACTTTTCTCCCCTCAGGCTTTTTTACCTTCTCATCTTACAGCCAGGTGTGGCTCTTGATATATAAGAGCTTGTGTAAAATGAAATACCCCAAGAGTTACCACTTTTGCAGAAAAAACACATTTTATACAACTCCATTCCAGCCATCCACCGTCTTTAAGACCTTAAGAAAGGGCCTGCTTTGTCTATTTATTTTATTATGCTTTTACCTCTCTTCCTCCACCAAGCCTGAATAATTTTCTCCTTTCCTCTGGACTTTTAAAGTAATTTTGAGGCTTTCTTCTGTATATGAGTACACATAAATGCCTATTGACTTCCACCATTGTCAACTCCTGGGTAAGCCAACCTCTAAAACTCAAATTTACTTTTAACAACATTTTCTTCAGGGCAAGGTGATGCCAAGGATATTATTTCCTATTGTTTCCCAGTTGAACTCTTATAACTTGCCCTCTGGGTTTTAATGCCCTTCTCCCCTCCAGCATGTACCTGAGATACATTTTGCAATGGCATAAATGATCTAGAGTTTGATCTCAAGTAGCTAGTAGTGAGAAAAAAAACCCTATTTCCCTGATTTTACAAAGTGACCATTAAACATATTTGTCCTTTATGATGCAGTAAAACTAACTTGCACAGCAATTAAGAGAGAGCATAAATGTGGGAAGAGGAAAATAGGGTAAAACAATCAGCAAACAACAGAAGAAATCAGGATAACTCAAAGTAGGCAAATAGAATACTGTATTGTTTTTTCCAGATGTCCCATCTTTTCCTGACTTCACCCTCATTTTCTTTTATCTTTGTAGTCTGCAGGACTGTCAGAGGTAGGTCTATAAAGTCTTACCCATTTTCATAGCATTTGCTGTTGGCAGAATGAGTTGCTGACTACGGAGAAGCAACAGTAAATGTTCTTTTAAATAGCAAAACCTAAAAAAAGTTACACGGAAAGAATCCAAGGTGAAAAAAGACATCCTACTGCATCCTGCATTGTATGCAGACCTAACATGGTGAGGGAAGAAAGAAAGGAAGGAAGGATGTATGGGTTGTTGATCAGTTTAGCATCCACATCCTGTCTCCTCTTCCTTCTTTTGCTGTGGAAGGGGACTTCCTTTGGATCTGCTCCTACAGACTATTCCCAAAAAGCATAGAAGCACCAATATCAGCTGCATAGCTCAACCCTCCACCAAAAAAAAAAGAAAAAATAGTATTACCCTAGAGAATGGGTCATTACAAATGCAAAGCTTAAGGACATGAACACAGCAAAAAGTTCAATACTGAAATTCTTTCTACTTCCAGCAATACCTGGAAGTGGACTAGCAAAGTCAAACCCTACAAAATGTATTTTCTTTAAACATTCAAATTTGGATTTAGCTCTACAATAGAATTCATTTTATCAAAGATGTTCACAAATAGTAATGTGAAAGTGTTCTCTTACAGGTTAGGTAACCACTATTCTTTCAGGTAAAACTAGCCATAAAACTGTACAGAATATGCACAAAATTAAGAAATATGCTATCACTGTGCAAGTACAAATTTCTTCCAGTATATAATATTCTGGTTCTTTGCTAGCCATGAGGATGGAAAAGTATGCAAGGAGATAACATGTTCCTAAAAAACATTGAAATTGAAGGTCAAACCAGCACTTCCAGGCTTTTTAAAAATCATTATTAAAAAAAAAAAAAAAAAAGGCACAACCCCCAAAACTCTGATGTTACTAGAATTATGTTTCTCTCTACTTTAAGAAAACATGGAATACTTCACTGAAAACATTGCTTGAGAGGCTTTCCAGCATAGTAAATAGTGAGTGTATCATGGCTAAATCCGTCCATTACAGCTCCAGTACATTTGATTTATTTTACTGACATGGTTGTGATAAAACTGTCTGGAAGAAAAATGGGACTGATAATAATGAGTTAAACAAAACATGGTTTAAATTGTTTAATATAATTTTTCTCTGCTGCAGTACACCGCTCTGTCCTGTTTACACACACGCTCATGCTTGGTGAGTTGAAATATTTATCTCTCCCAGCTGGGATACAGGAACCTCTGAGGCAGATATTTTTTTCCAACCTAGCAAAAAGGAGTGTCTCCAAAAAAGAAAATACTAAGTCAGAGTGGTGGGTTGACCCTAGGTGGACACCAAGTGTCCACCAAAGCAGCTCAATCACTCCCCTCCTCAGCTGAGCAGGGGAGAGAAATATTATGGAAGGGTCATGGGTTGAGATAAGCACAGGGAGAAATCATTCACCAGTCACTGTCACAGTCAAAACTGACTCAGCTTGGGAAAATTAGTTTAATTTAGTACTAATCAAATCAGAGTAGGATAATGAGAAATAAACCCAAATGTTAAAAACACCTTCTCCCCACCCCTCTCTTCTTCCCAGACTTTGTTCTGATTTTCTCTCCCTCCTTCCCCTGAGCAGCACAGGGCATCAGGGAACAGGGGGATTGTGGTCACTTCATCACAAATTGTCTCTGCTGCTCTTTCCTCCTCATGGGGAGCACTCCTCACACTCTTCCCATGCTCCAGTGTTGAGTTATCCCACGGGAGACAGTCCTACTTGAATTTCTCCAGCCTGACTCCTTCCCATGGGCTGCAGTTCTTCATGAACTTCTCCACCATGGGTCCCTCACAACAAACTGCTCCAGGGTGGATCCCCCACAGGGTCACAAATCTGGCCAGCAAACCTGCTCCAGTGTGGGGTTCCCATGGGGTCACAGCCTCTGTCCTGCATCCATCTGCTCTGGTGTGGGTCTTCCACAGGCTGGAGGTGGATCTCTGCTCTCCTATGGATCTCCACGGGCTTCAGTGGAACAGCTGCCTCACCACAGTCTGCACCAAGGGCTGCAAGGTCTGCTCCAGCACCCAGAGCATATCCCATCCCTTCTTTCTCCACTGACCTTGGTGTCTGCAGAGGTTTTTTTTCTTGGATATTTTCACTCCTCCTTCCAGCTGCAAGCATACAGGGTTCCCCCCCCCCTTCTTAAATTTCTTATCTTATTATTCTTAAATATCTTATCCCAGAGGAGCTACCACCACTGCTGATGGGCTCAGCCTTGGCCAGTGGTGAGTTCATATTGGAGCCAGCTTGCACTGGGAAGCATCTAGAAGTTCCTCACAGAAGCTACTCCTGTAGCCCTCTGCTACCAAAAACTTGCCACACAAACCCAACACAATCAGTTTGTTGCAAATAAGAAGAGTAGCAACAGCAGAGGAATGCTAGGATTCCCAGAAAAGCACAGGGGGAAAAGAGTGCCTCTATGTGAAAAGCTTAAACTACATCACATGAAATGTCTACTAAACATTTTTCTTGATTCCTAGCAAAGAACCACCAAATACTAAGAACACACTCAGCACTTTTAGCCACCAACAACATCAGCAAAGAGTGCTGTGACTCCTGCAATGTTGTGTCCTGCTGGCAGGCAGGTAAGTGACTCAATCATTCAAGAGAAGTTATAGTGTAACCACCAAAAACTGAGAGAAAATATACTTTTTAAGTCATGTTCCTCACTGCTCAACATTCAATTAAACGCAGGCACAGAGCACACAGATGGGACAGTTGGTTTGAAAAACAAACACACAGCATATCCAAGAGCTCTGTGTGCCTACGGGAATGTTTCTTCCCATGTTGAGGCAGTGATACACATAGAAGTGGTGAATGTGGAAGTTACTCATGTGTTTGTGAGCAGTGAGGTACAATGGAAACTCATCATCTAGCAGATGTGTGAGACAATAATAATCTCTGCTGCAATCCCAGCCAAGAATCCAAAGGAAATCAACTGGAAAACATCAACATCGACCATCCGGCAATTCATCTACCATAAAGAAGCCATCAGCAAATGCAAATGTCACTTATTGCTCTTCTTCTGTTTAATTAACGAAGAAGCCTTAATTACTTTCAAGTCAGAGATGCTCTTACCAGTTTAGCTGCTCACTGCAAAGGCAAAATCATCATGAGAAGAGAGTAGGAACTGAGGATCATTTTTCTTTATTCTTGGTTCTCTTTTCATAATGCATCAGAACTTGTTCCATTTCAGAGTGCTCTCACTGATTTTAAAAAATGCCAAATAACCATCACAAGCACGTCAAGTGTTATCAAATGTCAAGCACTGTGTAGGTGGTGTAACCACCTCTTTTGTCAAACTACAGCAAGAAGGAGTGTTTCCACCTGCCGCTCCAAAGACAATGATAAATTGAATAAAAATTCCTTCTACATCTACATGACAAGACAACACAGAAAAACTAAATGTACTCAGTCTCTCACTCAACGATGAACTAAGACCACTGCAGGGCATAATTTTCAGATCTGTGAGGAGCAGCAGCTCTGTGCATTACTTGATAACTCCTCAGCTGTACAGAAGAGAGGGCAAGAGAGATGAAGTCACATGTTTTGTGGGAATCAGGTGAGGGAACCACACCCAGGCATGTCTCAGCTAAGGTAAGATGCTTGATTAACAGTCAGGAGCTGTGAGTCTCTCCTGGTATCCCTGACTTCACTTGATCAGCTTACCACATCACCAAACATTCACTAGAACAAACAGATTCTGACTAAGGGCCATGGTAAAGCCAGTCTCATAGGGCTTGGCTCAACCAGGCTGAATAATGTCTGTAATCAACAAGGGTTGGTAAGGCAGGACAGCAACCAATGATCAGAAAATGAACATTTCTGAGGTGTATGCCAGCCATGCTGCACTCAAGCAGCTGAGCACAGGACTGAACTTTAGCTCTCAACATATAAAACCTGGCATATGAAACTGAAACTCAGGAGCAAGGATTTGAATGAATTATTCAACTGATGATGGGGAAAAGAGGATGAGGCTATACAGCTGGTGAATAACATCCAATAACTGTGTTTAAAGAAAGAATGAAAATGCTGGGGTAATCTAATTTTGGAAAATACAGATCTGTAACCTGTGTAGTAACCTTAGGCTTTCACAATAAATTCAAGAAAAGAAAAATCAGAAATGTGAAGATAAATGGAATATAACATATATACATTATGATTAAGCAGATTGTGTCAAACTAATCTGACATCTGCCTTTAATAAAATATTCTTTAAAGATAAAAATATAGCATAAGAATAACTTAGTAAGAAAAAAAAAAGAAACAAGAAACTTTTATAATATTTGAAGGGAAACTGTTAGCCAAAATAAAAAGGATAGGAATTAAGACAGAACTGGCTAGCAGGTAAGATGAAAAAAAATTGTGTGAATTAACTCCTAGGCCTGGGAAAGGCTAGATTGTAGATTTTGTCCAAGGTGGGTCTCAGGACTAATTTTATTTGATATTTTCATTATTTGTCTCAGCAAAGAAAGTATAATACTAAGTACTCCAATTAAATATTCAAATAATTCAAAGTTAATACAGAGCATTAATTAGGAGCATCACTGGATATGCATAAAGGAGATGTGGATGACCCTGAAGATGAAGGTACAGTCCTAGAATAAAATCACATGGATGAAAGTTTCAGGGACCTATAAGAACCACTGCTTCTATAACTCATGAGTTGGAAACATGAAAGACAAATGTGGAAGTGTGGAGAAGGGGTTGACAACATGTAGTTGTGAATTAGAGCTACTTAAGCAATGGCCAAGGCCAGCAGATACTGATCAGTCATTACACTGGCCAGGAAAATGTCTGTGCTGGCAATTAGGAGACTGGCTTTCAACCACACATGAATAAATTTTGGGAATAGACTTACCTAGGCACAAAGAATGCAGACAATCTATTTTAAAATGAAATAGGATAAATATATCAATAGGGTTGTCCAAAGCCATAACAAACAGATGATTGCACATGCTGAGTCTGGAAATTCCTTCCCATCCTGGGTTTGTCTATCACCAGCACAGAACAAATATTATACAGATACATACACACATAACACAGGTACACAGGTTAAAATAGCCAGAAGCCTCTCTCTTCAGTAGAGCACAAGAAATACTTTAAGTTTCATTAATACTGGTGCTTAAAGATCCTGGCAAAGAATTTTTATGACTAAGAGAACATTTATATCACAAATGCTTGTGAGTTATGAGCCCTGACAGTTGTCCTACCCCAGTTTCTTGCTGACTCCAGCTCTGATGTTCATTAACAATTCCACTGCAACAAATTCATAATTTTCTTGTTTGTAGTTCTCTGGCACTTGAAAGGTAAAGAGGACTCTCACTTCCTGTCCTCTCTGCTGCAGTTTTTAATCTGCAGTAGTTAGATGCTGTAGATATACTGGCGCTCAAGAAGTTATCATGGGCTCGGCCTAGTCTGTAGAAGACTGATACCCTGACCTCAGATCAGAGCAACTGACAGCATTTTGTAAACATTGGTATTGTCCAGTGATTTCAGACAGATCATGCAAAACAGCAATAAAGTGGGCATCAACTTACTTCTGAAAATAGTAATATGAATTTTAGCTTTAAAAAAAATAGGATCCACAACAGTAAAGGATTGCAGGAGGTCCAGACTGTCCACTAGGAAAGAATGTATTACATATTTTCTCTAATTCCCAAATGTTCTAGAAACTACCAATAAAAACACATCACAGCTGATCTTCAGCATGTAGGCTATTCTCCCACTCCCTGTTACAGAGAGTTTCCATAATTGGCTGCATGGTTTATCTGGAAATGAGATATAACATTTGGGTATATAAAGTTAAGCCAGGTGTTTGGAAAGCTGTATTTTTCATTATTGTGCAAATTCTTCAGACTGATCAGTTAATTATGATAAGCTTACAGTTCTCATATTCTTCTAGCCAATGTTGCTATCAAGAGAAAAGTAAACTTCCAAGAGAAGATAACAAATATTTCCAAAATCCCTTGTGCAAATAATACCAAAGTCTGAGCCAACTCTCAGAAAGGAACAAAGCTTTGGTGGTCTTCATGCCTTCAGACTTACTGAAAAACAGGGAGTGGTGGGTGAACCATTCCAGCACTGCCTGGAGAAGAGAAATATCAGCATAATGAGCTCTAAAAATGCTCCCTCAGAGACCAGCACTCATAACTTCAGTTAAACAGTTCAGCCTGGCAGGTAGCATATGTCTGCTTATTTCTTTTGGTTTGATCCAACCAAATATATTTCAGTTTTTCAACAGTATATTAACTCTTTTGTAATCAAGTTGAAAAAATAGATCTGTAAGCATTTCCTTTTGTATCCTTTTCCTTTCTGAAAAACTTCAAGAAATATCTTTCAAAAAGTAACAGTTGATCCAAAGGAATTTATTGAATGGCTTTCAAGAGACATTCTCACAAACTCTATTAAAGAAGGCATCCAAGTTTCACTGGAGAGATGAAGGGTTCTGGGTTCAGTAGTTCAACTATGAATAACTCGTATGTCTTGCTTATGTGAGGATAAATCTTTTCAGTTCTTTGGCTCATGTTATCCCCTGGGATCAGCATGGCAGGGACACCCACCAGTTGCTATATATGACAGAGCCCACACAATCTCTACAGCCCTTTAGATTTTTCTCTAGGTTGCAAAGAACACAATAACTAGGGTCAGGAAGAAGAAAAGCAATAGAAGATTCCATGGAAGATTCATTAACTGTCCCGCAATAGCCATTTGCACTGGAAGAATTGCTGGTAAAAGTGAGGAGGGTCTAGAAGATGAAGTTGTGGGGATACACCTAGGTAAGTTTAGTGAAGTTGTGATACAAGAGGACACTGGAGTTTCTTCTCCAGGGTTTCCATCATGAAGGCCCACATCTGGGTAAACATCAAGAGGAGACAGAATTCTTCAAGGCCTTCAAATAAAAACAAGGTTTTTTCTCTAAACAATCTTTGGCCACAGAAAGATTATTAGAAATTTGGTGATAAGTCAGCTAAGGAAAAATTCAAAGACCATGACACAAGAGCGGTCTAGCTTGAGTAACAAGTGGAGATCTAATTTCCACCTAGGAAAAGTGGACTGGAAGATCCTACTTTACCTCATTATCCATGTATTTCCTCTGCATGTCATTGTAGCAAATAAATAAATCAGTTTTTTGCATTCTTACATCCTACCAGTACAAACCTGAACATATGAAAAATGGCTGGTACACAATGAGCTTATTCATGAGGAGATTTTATAATCACATTTGATCTCTAGGCTCAAAACTGTCTCAGGGTAACTTTTGCATTAAGAAAACAGATTTTTAAGAGAAGGTAGGTAGATTTCAGCCACAGATGAGAAATGTTCATGGAAACACACCATCTTCTCTACCACTTCAAGCTGAAAGCCAAAGCGATTTGGTTCACTTTTTATCTTCATTGAGGTTCTCAATAGATTTGGGCAAGAGACCGAGGTACCATGGACCCCAAGTGCGGATTCTTATTAATCTCTAATTAAGCAAGTGTTCTTGTTAGCTCAATTCATGGAATCTGTGTAAGTTTTTAACTTTTAACCAGTGCTAGTCCATTTTTTCCCCCACAGTTGGTACTCACAGTGTTCACTCCAATGCTGGAGTAAATCCAAATTTACTTGCAGGCAGTAATTGTGGTTAGTAACTGTACAGTGGTTTACAGCTTTCATGCTGCTTTAACCAACAGTTAAAAAGATAGTGAAACATTAAATTTATCATCAGTTCAAAACCATCTTCCTCTTTTTGCCTAGGAAATTTTCAAGTTCTTCTGAAAGCTTTTGAACTAACTTCAGAAAACAGCTAGCTCAAATTCTCACTTCTAAATTATTGTGACTTGAATCTACTAGTAAAAGTAACTTCAGTGTCTAAAAAACTGAAAATGTTAGAAAAACACAAATAAAATTAATTGAATTTAGTAATTCAGAAATTATTAAATCTCTAGAAGATATTTTGGTATGTATCACTTTTTCGTGGTCTGGATGTTTTGTAATCTATTTTGGGACTGTCTAGAAGGTATACTTTCAGGTTAGCTTCAAGGCTGCAATAACTGACTACATGGTGCAGCTGGACACTCATTCAGGAATCCTTTCCATATGTTAAAATTTGGAAAGAAAATTAGCATACAGCTGTCATAACATCAGATTTCCTGGACAGGATTGTTGAACACAGAATTACTAGAGACCTGTCGCTAAGTAGACTAACTGTTACCAAACAAGACATGCAATTACAGACCAGCCAAGAAGATTCTCTTCATGGCCCCTCTTATCCATTTGTTTTGGCTTCAGGGAGCAAACTATGAAACATCAGAAACATGCTTCCCAATGTACAGTGCAACCAGGCTGCTTCTATTTGCATATATGATAGTGCCTAAACAAAAAGAAATTCCTACTTCTGGCTAGGGTCTGAAAGGATCAAGCAGGACAGGCCTTTCTCTTTTGTTCTCACCCTTCAGTGAGGAAAGTGACACTTCTTTTAACATTCCACATTTCCAAGTTTAGAAAAAGGCAGTATGTTCATGCAAATATTCTTGTATCATACAGCTTTCTTAAGACATTTTGGGTGACATGCTGAACAGTGGCTTCACTCCAATCAGCCACCTACTTGTACAAGTTTGACTTTCTATAGGCTGCTTTATGCTCTCTTACATTTCTTTTTTTCTTTTTTCTAAATATTGATGGAAACATCCATTTTGATGGTGGAGCAGAGTCCTTTAGATTTCTTTGTCCATTAGCAGCTCATGGTGAGGCAAAGTCTTTTGACTCATTAGCTCATTAAGTAATCTATAGGAGATACAAATTAGCAACAAAACAGCTGCCTGCACTACTGTAGCAATGTCTGATTAGCCCCTGCATCTCAGTGGTGTGTTCCTATACAATTATTTAACATTCTAAACTTTCTCTGCCCAAGTATCTGCCAGTTGGGCAGCTGTTCAGTCTTTTCAGTTTGCAGTTTAACTCTTCAAACCAGCTTCCCTGGACTGTTACCTAAATGCATTTGTTTCCTAAGAGCCAAACAAATTCCTTCTTCCATATAATCTCACTGGAGCCAGTGTTCGCCCCAGCCAATGCACCACCCTTCTATTCCAGTTCAATGGAGGAAGACAGAGCAGAGCCCAAGCTGGGTCCTCCACACCACCATCCTCTCTGAGTCAGCAAAGGCTGCAACCCACTGCTGCCATTAGGTCTTCCAGGCTACAGCTGCTGGACATGCAGGGGAGCTGTCAGGGGCCCCTCTCCTTGTTTTTGCTGTTCCTGCAGGATTGCTCACATGGGAGGCTTTGGCTGCCCTCAGAGATCACTTGCCCTGAGGAGAGCTGGAAAGCAAATGGAGCCAGCCCTGCCCAGGTTCCAAGTATACCACCTCAGCAGTACATTTTCTTCTCCATCTCAGATTTATAGGCACAAAAAGTAATGAAAACAGGAAGGGAAAAAGGAGAGGAAAAGTTACTTAATAGTTTACAAGAGTTTGTGGCTAGCTTAGACAGTTCTTATCATTACTCAATCTACCTTACCTCTGTGAAACACAGAACATCTGCTGTTTGGTGTGTTTTAAATCATGCCTACAGCACTAGTCTATATGTAGATGTCTCTAACTTTATCACAATTAATAAACCTCCTTGCCATCCGTATTGTCACTCTGCAGAATTCAGTAGGAAGGGCAATATGATGATTTATGCCTACATATCACTGAGCCAGAAGGTGCAGCTATACAGAGTTTAATGAAGTTTACACCAGGAAAAAAAACCCCAGCAATTTGGCCCACTGACTTCACAGGGATTAAATCATAGCAGCATTTAGCAAAGCAGAACAAAATGCTCTTTCAGTAGGAAAGCACAACCAAGAGCATTTTATAGCATAAGCAATCTTTTAATTTGGTGCACATACATCTAGCAGAAAGCCAACAGGACAGTTTGTCAAGTGCCAGCAAGAGCTCATTAAACTGCCATTCTTGGGAAACACTTGTATTGCAAAACATGCAGTAGCAACAAGTGCTCCAATGGATCCAGCTTCTGAAGAAGACAAATGCTTTCTCTAAATTGATCTCCACACTGCTACAGCCCCAGGTACTGCCACAGGTCAGACCTAGCCTTTTCCCAGCGATTCACATGGTTGCATAACAAAGACACTTGTGCTCACAGCACACAAACAGCTTGGAGTGGGAGCCAACCCACCACAGCTGTCCAAGACTACTGTCAACACCCAGCCCGCCCCTTGCGCTTGCTCTGATGAGCAGGTCCTACCATATCTATGTGGTTTCCCACTGAATTGGGTAATAAGTAAGAGAAAGAAAGCCCAGGGGAGTCATCTGTCTTCAGGCAGATAAGCAGTCATGCTGCATAGACAACTACATGTCTGTGTTACAGAGAGGCTTTCCTAGAGTACATTGCCTTTCACCACATAAAACCATCAGATACTTGGTATTAGATCCACCAGGCAAGAGGGAGCACTGCATGCAGATCTGCTCAACTAACAGACAGCAGGGCCCATTATCTAACAGGACTGTGGGTATCCTTGGGACTTGAGAAGCTAAGAAGCAATATTCACCTCTTCTGAGCTCAATGGAATTTCCTGTGAAAGAACAAAACCAGATTTCTTTGATACCTCTCACACAAAGCACAAGGAAGGAGACGTCCTACAGCACAGTGAAGAGAATTTGTATGTTGGAACAGCATCTAGACAAACAAACAAGACCTGATTTGGGCACAACTATAAGTAAAAGTTATTTTAGAAATGCTTTTCAGTTAATTTTTATTTTTACTTTAGTTTACTAAATGCTTTCTGCAATACATTAGACATTTATCAAAAACTATGGGCAAATAGCAAGAAGCAGAGTGGTCTGAGCCAGTGGTCCAGGACAACCCCCAGCTGCCAGAGCTAGAGGTCACATTAGTGTCAACATCCTCCTAATTTATCTCTTCTCTTAAGAAGGACACACAAGTCTTTCTGATATTCAGGGTAGGCTGGGGCTGAAAGAGGATGTACAGGGTGCTATGTGGAAAGGTGTGCGCAGTGACGAGCAGAGAGAGAGCTGGCAGCACAGCCAACCTCTCTCTTCCTTTTCCTCCTCACCTCGGTGGTATCTGACAAAGCTGAATGGAGCAAAGTTTTCTGGAGAAGCAGCGAGTTGTAATTACACTTTACAGAGGCCTCTAGAACACCTAGCAAAATGCATTTGAAACAGGAAGTACCTTGGAATTGAATCCAAATAACTTGTTATTATTAAGGTCATTTTAAAAAAATAATTTAGTCACATAAAAATTACACTTGTGGCCAACTGATGTGCTTTGCTTCTGTGGGTGCTTACTAAGATTAAAATCAGATGCTGCACATGTCTTGGAAAACAGAAGAGCCACTTTCCATGTGAGGATTCCAACCACTGATCCTCCTCCTGAAGCAGTGACACTTTGCAAAAATATCTCAATGTTTAGCAGATCAGGAGCTAAAATGTAATTGCTCCTCTCCACACACAGCCCAGCCATTTGTCAAAAAGCACGAAGCCTGACTCTCTCCCTCCCTGACTCCAGCTATGCCTTATACAGCACAAAATAGCTTCAGCAGGAGTGACTCAAACCAGCATGTCCCAGACTACACTGCTGCCCAGGCATCAGTGCAAGAGGAAGGAAAGCAGACAGCAAAACCCTTGCTCCAAAGTGGCAAAAGCAGCGTTCTGTGAGCAGCTCAACTGAGAGAACTTTCTACCTCTAAGAGTAGCTTTCCTTGCAACCAGCTCTCCCCCGGCACCTTCCTGCTCCCTGCTCCTCCTCCTCCTTACCTGGCTCTGGCCCTTGTCAGAACTCTGCACCCATCAGTTCAACTCCCTGAATGTGCGGGGGCTGGGGAGAAAGATTTCTCCTTGATTAGCTGCAGGGGCTGCAGCAAGGGCTGCTGCCAGCACAGGGGTGGGAGGAGTGCTATGGGGCCAGAGGAAGAGGAGGAGGAGCAAGCCTCCTCCTTGTCAGCAGCACCCAAGACTTCTTCACTACTCCTGGGACTACACTTCAAGAGGCCAGACAGGAACCCACACCCTGCACTGAAGGTAAGCACCCTACCCCACAGGTGAGGAGTACTACATGAAGCACAGGAACAATGTGTCCATTTATTTTTTACTTTTTTTTTTTGTCCTTTTTTCCCTTTTTTTTAAAGTGGTTTCTCTCCCATTTCATTTTCTAACCCTCAGAGATGAAAGCGTTTCATCATGGAAACTTGCTAAAGCTTTTCCAACCTGCCATCCCCCACCTTTTTTTTCCCCCCACTTTTTAACCACAGAGTTCTATTTACAAATTAGAGTTGATTTCAACAGTGTCAGCTAACCAAAAACAACAGCTTTTTTTGGCAAAAACACACTTGCTGAGGAAAAAGAAAAATTGCCCAACTTTGACAGTAACTAACATTCTGCACTGGAATTTCACACCTACTAATGCTCCTACCTTCTGCCTCATATCATAGATATGGTATATCTATAGATATACCATAAACCCACACAGTAGTGCCCTAAATATAGTTTTCAATTCTTGTGCCTCCTCTGTTGTTTATTCCTCAAATATCCATGTCATCTTAAAATGAGGCTTTTTTTTTCTTTTTTTCTTTTTCATTTTTTTCTCCACAGCTGTAAGAACTTCAGTCCAATTTCCTCATTTTTTAATTCTACATAAATATTTCTTTAATTTCCTTGGCACTGGAGCTTGGAGCGAATTTAGTTGCTCCACATTTATGAGTGCATTTTTTAAAAGTATTTCATCTCATTTCTTTTCCAGGATAAGCTTATTACTTGCCAAGCAGCTAAGCAGCAGGAACATAGTTGTGCCATGTGAGAGATCAAATGATACAACCACAGTAGGTCCAAAATACAGCTACAAGGGTATAACAACTTCTTGGAGAAAATGAATCATTCTCACCAAAAATTCCATGGGAATAATTTTCAGGAGTGGCAGAATTAGTGGCTTTGGAGAAAGTCAATCACTTCCCTTCTGTACAGTAAAAGATGCCAAGGTTTGCCACGAAATATAATTGGGTGTCCTCAACATAGCAGAATATGTAGGAAAAGGCATTCATCAGAGTTACGACAAACAGCTACAAAATTGTAGACAAATGAGGACAAACTATTACTGTCCAAGTTATATGAAGCCAGTGATTTTAAGTAAGTTCTGTTTTGCTTTTGCATGGTGGTCATCATCAACCACTAGGCATGGCATTACTCAGTGCTGAAAATTTCCATTTTCTAAGCACTTGGTTAATTTTAGCTCATTAATCCTTACAGCACTCTAGATAGAGTTAATTTCTAAAAACAGGGAGGCAATGACAGAAGCATTGAGATTTTTTAACTCCTGATATATACCTTCAGCCAAACTGAGATTGAGTTTTTAAAAAGATCCCCTCTTCCAGCACTAACTGACTTTAAAGGTGCTACTTCAGAAAAACAGACTCAATATGGACAGGCAAATGTTAGAAATTATTTTCGATAATTGTGGCCTTATGAGTGAGTCATTTAACTCAACCCAAGTAGACAGAACAGTATTAAAACAGGACAATCAGGGGATCAGGCCCAGCTAGCAGAGCTTTAGGAAAACCATGCCCTGCTTGAACAACCTGATCTCCTTTTATGATGAGGTGACCCAACCAGTGGATGAGGGAAAGGCTGTGGACATAGCCAATCTGGCTTTCAGTAAAGCCTTTGATACTCTCTCCCACAGAATTCTCTTGGAGGAACTGCCAGCCCGTGGCTTGGACAAGTGCACTCTTCCCTGGGTAGATGGCTGGAAAGCTGGGCCCAGAGTGGTGGAGAATGGAGTTTATCTAGCTGTAGGCCAGTTATGGGTGGTGTTACTCTGGGCTCAGTGCTGGGGCCAGTCCTGTCTAATATCTTCATTAATAATCTGGATGAGGGGACCAAGTGCACCCTCAGCCAGTTTGCAGGTGACACCAAACTGGGTTGCAGTGTTGATCTGCTGAAGGGCAGGAAGGTTCTCCAGAGGGGTCTCTGGACCAATGGGCTGAGGCCAGTGGTACAAGGTTCAACAAGGCCAAGTTCTGCCCTTGGGTCACAACAACCCCAGGCAGTGCCACAGGCTGGGGAACAGTAGCTGGGAAGTGGCCCAAGAGAAAAGGAGCTGTGGGTGCTGGTCCACAGCAGCTGAACATGAGCCAGCTGTGCCCAGGTGGCCAAGAAGGCTGATGGCATCCTGGCCTGGATCAGCAATGGTGTGGCCAGCAGGAGCAGGGCAGGGATTGTCCCCCTGTACTCAGGACTGGTGAGGCTGCACCTCAAGTGCTGTGATAGTTCTGGGCCCCTCACTACAGGAAGGACATTGAGGGGCTGGAGCATGTCCAGAGAAGGGCAACAGAGCTGGTGAAGGGTCTGCAGAGAGAGTCATATGAGGAGTGGCTGAGGGAGCTGGAGGTGTTTAGCCTGAAGAAAAGGAGGCCCAGAGGAGACTTTGTTGTTCTCTACAACTCCCTGAAAGGAAGGTGTAGCCAGGTGGGGTTGGCCTCTTCTCCCAGAGAACAACTAATAGGACAAGAGGAAATGGCCTCAAGCTGCACCAGGGAATGTTGAGGTCAGACATCAGGAAGTATTTCTCCACTGAAAGGGCAGTTAGGCATTGGAACATGCTGTGCAGGGATGTGGTGGAGTCACCGTCCCCACAAATGTTCAAGGAACAACTAAATGTGGCACTGAGTGCTGTGGTTTGGTTGACATGGCGGTGTTTGGTCAAACGTTGGACTTGATGACCTTTAAGGTCTTTCCAACCTTAATGATTCTATGAATGTCCTAAAGATTGGACGTGAATTTAAGAGTCCTTGGCCTCCAAATCCCTGCTTGGATTGTTAAATGCCCCCTCTGCTAATCTAAAATCTTATTCAGTTCCCAAGTAACAGGACACAGAACAGTTAAACCCTTTATGATTATCTATTAATTCAAAGTAATGCCATTTTCTTCTGTTTCCATTTGAACTGATCAGGTGATCAGACACTAAGCACTGAATTCAATTAACATAAAAGTTCTTCTCACGAAGCTTAATTTAGAACTATTTGTTCCCTTTCAAAATAAAATAAATCTTCCTTAACTGCTTTTTTAGCATAAAAGCAAATATACTATGTCCCTTTATCCACTAGTGCTTAAAGTATAATACATACTACAGTAATTTCCTATTATAATGGAATATTTGCACAGGTTGCAAATTTATCCCCGAGGAATGAGGAATCTAGTGAATGGACACATACATTTATTACACTGAATACTCGAGGTAATGCTGGCTTATGATATCAAGCCAACAAGCTCGATGATAGCCCTGATATAATTATGTAATTAATTAGCTCTATCATAATTTTTGGTTTATGACACTAACTTTTATGTGCCACTAGTCAATTTAATGGCATTTTAAATTGAAATAAGGCCCCTGAGAGAGATGCTACTTACTGAATCACAAATCTTGTATTCAGATTTCTTTTAATTTCAAAAGATGACCTAATAAAATTGCTTTATAATTAAATCCATTCTAACAACTTCTCCTATGTGATTCTTTCTCTTCTCCCATTTTTAATTACGAAAAAAATTCCAATCAGAAAACACTTGCCATCGTGATTATATGCAAAGATCAGCGATCTTTTTTTGTATCTCTCGCTGCTCCCTTCACACAGCACTGCATCCTGGCTAGCTTTCCTGCAGAATTTTACTAGCATCCTCCAGAGGCAGAGCGATGAAACTGCATCTTTTACACTGAAAAGCTCGTTAGATTTGCTTCTATCTTGTTTGAAAAATAGTCAAGGCGTGGGAAGAAAGGGGAGCAAAACCCCACATACTTTCTATTTCAGACAGACATTCACAAGTGTTCTGGTATCACAAAATATGGACCTCCAATGAAGTAACATCAGATAAAGGAAGGGAAGGGAGTCCATGGCTCACCTCCACCCATAGTGGCAGAGCCCCTCTATGTGCCACCTCCTATTCCCAGCTGAAAAGGCAACCCAGCAGCGGGCATTGGCAGCTCCTTGGGCCTGGGGGTTGTGATGTCATCCAGGAGCATTCCTTACCACATAGTCACCTTCCCTGCCTGGTGCTCCTCACACGGGAACCCATCAGGATCTCAGCCTGACAGCACTGTTAGGATACATCCTCCACCCAGTGCTTAAAACAGTGGTATTACATTGAGCAAGGAATGTGAGCAGGTAGAAGCAGAACAATCTCCATGTAAGCTCTTCTCACAGGCTCTTCTACACAGTGGTTGGTGTATCCAGCAGGAGCATAATATCACTGGATGGGAGCACACCTTCCTTCTGAGGTGATGATGACTATTGCATTGAAGATACCTCCAATGTGTGTGGTACTTTGCCACACAGAAAGCACAGCAAACACAGAACAATACTCTGCTTCTGAAAGCTATCACACCATTTCAACCACTGAAGCCTGGGAAATGGATGTGTTGGAGATACTCAAGATGACACACAACAGTTAAGGGAATATTTGATAATATTGGATAGTACAGACAAACAGATTAAAATATCATCATTTCCATTCAGACATAATCATATTCTGTTCCATTTCTGCTCCCTAAAAATAATAACAGATAGATACTGAGCACAAATGGAACTTAAACAGTTTGTACTTGTGTTTTTATGGCAAGCACATAATTGTAATCATGGCTGAGTTTTAAAAAACAGTGATATTCAAAGTGAGGTGAAAGTAAAAGAATTATTGTCAATTTCTTACCATTTGCTGTGTTCTTCTTGAAGTTATCTAGAAACTCTTCCAGGAGCTGTGACTGGTTTGGAGGAGGCAACAAACTCTTTGGGTCCCTGGAAATGTCACCATCTGACCAGGACACACATAAGGGTTGCTGGGTCCCGCAATGGCTCGTCCTCACTGTAAGCATTACACTTCTCTCTGAAAACAGTAACTCCATCTGCCTGAGATCAAGATCAGACACAGCCTTTCCATTTATGCTCAGGATTTCATTGCCTACTCGGAGCCCTGGCAGTATGTGAAAGCAAAGAAAGAAAAAAAAAAAAAAAGGAGGTGAGGTAATGTAATATAATATAAAAAGGGTCATGACCCAAACCTTATGCTGGCTTGCCTTTTATCTTTTTGGTTTGAATTCAAATAGCCTAATCCTACCACAAGCCCATTAGAACCAGTGGGAGCTTTACTTCTGCTATAATTATACAGATTGACCTCATGCTTGCTTACTTTGATAGGTGCTACCCACAGTACAGCAATCAAGTTGGTTTTGCTTAAAGATGTTACAGAATTGGGTGGGTGGGAGAGCAGCACAGCTTTCAAGAAGATTATAACAGAGGCACCTCTCATAACCAGATATCATCACTATACAGCACCATAACACATATTTCATCATCTGCTAAGAACAAGGCACTAGTCACACAGATCAAATTATTCATGCAAAGCTGCAACAACTAAGGATGAAGATTTTTATCAGCTTTCATATAAATCTAAACAGTGGCAAGTGCTGTCTTTCTAAGTCAGCAAAACCAACTAGCTATTACCATCAGGTAGCAAATGAATATCTCTGTCTCCATTTCTCTGGGGCTATTTTTCAGAGAGCAGAACCCACGTGATCCCCTCATGTGCCGATGAAGACAGGCATAGTTTCTGAGCAGCGCAGTGGGAAGGTGCTCACAGAAATCTATGCAGAAAACTTTTCTGGGGAGGAAGGCTTTTTGCCAGCAAAAGTGGAAACAATGGGTCATAGAAAGTGATCAAGCCCATGAAGCTCCCTAGTGTGAGATGAACTCTGTCTCCAGTTTGTTCCTCTGTGCAAAAGCACTCGGTTGGATGGCTGAACACAGACTTTGTCTCCAAGGGTGAACAAGAACTGTCCCCACTACACTGAAAGAATAATTCAGTTACTCTGTGGACACTATTTTTCCTACTTTTACATACTTTCCACGGACTTCAGGAAAGAAAACTGTGAACAGTAAAAGCCAAGAAGCATTTCAGACAGCATTACTACAGCTCTTTCAAGTTCTCAAGGACTCGAAAAAGATAATGAAGAATAGTTTTAAACACAAACAGGATACAATACCTTCCTTGTATGCCAGTCCATCAGGGAGAACATCACTTACAAAGATATGGGTGAGATGCTCATTTTCAGCAACTTGGGCTGTGACAGCAAAGCCTGAAGTAAAAGAAGTTTAAATCAAAGAAACTTTCTTGGGAACATTTCCTTTTTATTTCCTGTATTTAGTAGACTTTACATAGGAAGGAAATACTTCTCAGGAGAACACACCCATAGAGCATATAGAAATTACCACATGGTTACCCAGTCATTGTAAGGCCTGCTAAAATTAGTAAGACTTTTCAACTCCCAGAAAATGCCATGCTCTGCTGTAAAAAAAAATTACATTTCAAAAAAAGTATTTTCTACCTCAGCTCCATGACATTTCTACAACACAGCACAGCCCATCATTACAGTAAGAGTTCTGCAGTGTCCATCAGACATAGATGTGTATTAAACAATCCCAAAAACTGGAAACCCAAACTATAAAGCAGCAAACAATACTAGACTAATGACTGGGAAAGGCCAAAAAATAATAATTTAAAACTGACTTGCAGTTAAAGCACAGCACAAAGCTGCCTTACAAAGGTATCCTTGCAAGGTATGTAATTATTCCTAGGCATAACTACCTCCTATGGACAAAAAGCCCATCAGAATTAGTTCCAAAGTATACTTTTGATACTGTGCCAACAGAGGAACCAACTACAAAAAAAAAAAAAAAAAAAGAAAAAAAAGGGCAGACCTTGACCATTGCCTGACTGAGAGCACTTATAGTATCCCTGGCAAAGGACATTCATTTTTCAGATAAGCCCATACTTCAATTATTTGGCCACTGTAGGAAAATTAGAAAGTGGACCCTTCTAAAACATAAGAAAATGCACTTGCTAGTGTAAAACAATCAGTTTGAGTCTTTGTTATAATGCCTCAAGTTCTTTGCAGACTCATACTTTGAAGTATCAAGGATGACTCTATCTGCTCTCAGAAATAAAAAAGTCCTGAAGAGAGAAAGTAAGCAATGAGAAGAATAAAAAAGAAGAATTCCTGAGAGCTTACCATAATCACTTATGTTTTCAGTTTTTGTAAGATGAACATGATAAACATTTAATGGACAAATTTCTATTTCATCATACACCTGTTAGAAAAGAACAGTAGCATAAGTCATCAAATTATGAAAATGCAAGCATCAAAACCTAGATACAGCATGAGAAACAAGGACAACATTCTTTGCACCAAGAGTTGCTGTCTTTACATAGAGAACCTTGTTACTTTGTAAACATCACTGGGAGTGGGACTAAAGCTAAAGACCAAAAACCCACCCAGGAGTACAAGCTGACACTTCAGTTTTGTACTAAAAGCCTCATTCAAATCTTCCAATATTTATTGAAGAAAGTGTTTGCAGCACCTAGCCACTCAGAACTGTGATCCAGAATGACAGAACGCAGTCCCAGAACTGCTTTAAAACCTTATTTTAGATGCATATTTCACACATTTGTAGGTGATAACTCAACTGCAGCTACAGACATCACAAAATTTTTTCCAAAAGGAGTTACACTTTCCTGATCTACTATGTATTCGTACGGCTCAGGAGCACAATACTCAGTATTTTCATCAACCAGTCTTCTGAGTTGTAGGCCATAGTGTCTTGGCTCCAGCTGTTTCATCTAAAGAAGAAAAAAAAACGGAGTTTGGATTTCATTATTTATTTCCAGAATCCTAGAAGACAGAGAAGCGACACACACACAACAAGCTTCTAAAATCATGCAAAAGCAGTCTCAAAAAGCAATTTTCTACCTATTTTTGTAGTATAAACAAAACTAGATGCATTGCTTAAAATATAAGGTTACAGTGCTATTTCCATTTTGCCTTATGGTCCTCTTAAATCCTTTCATAAACACTGTCTTGGCTATTAGATTAACTGAGCACTAATATATGTTTACAAAGCTATCTCAACAGTCTTCTGTCCTTTTGAACTGAATGCTCACAACCACCCTTCTATGACTACTTCTGATGATGAAGTTCTGCTCAGCAGCTTTTGCTTCTGATGTAGAAAATGTGTGTACATGTATGGGCAGTCAGGAGGGGGGATGGGAAGCAGGTTCCCTAAGGGTTTGCCTTTACTAGATTTTATTTTTATTGCTGAGTTTCATCTATGATCAGAGAGTTTCCCCTATTTATTTTTTTTTTTTAATCACCTGAGGTCAAAGCGAAGATCCTGTCTCAACAGGAAACCAAAGAGAAATAGGGATATTCCCAAAAGATATTAGCCTGAAAGTGCTGAGCCCCTGATGGGAGGCTCTGAAAAAAATCAGGATACTGTTGAGACCATGGCAAAAAGCATTTCATTTCAGCATATTAATAGACCACCAATTCTAAAACAGGAGGAAGCAACATTTCCAAAAGAAGTGGACTGACAGCCTCCCTGAGGGTTATTTAACCCCTTTAACACATCTCAGCAGCTTACAAAATCTAACTCTACTGAGTAACTGGTAGTTAACATTTTATTACATGCTGCAGTTTACAAGTGACTTGCGTTCTGTATCCTGAGAAATTGAATTCAAATGCACAAGTTTTTTATATGTGCTATCCAAAAACCTCAGAGGGAAAACAGAAATTAGACAAGTATAAATCTCATAAAGCATGGATGAAGGGGAAAAAATAAAACCCTAACAACTCTTCTGAAATTCAGCCTTATCTACACAGCATTCAAACATTTTCTGTTAAGAAGAAAGATTCCTTACACTCACCAGAGCAGAATGAAAATGTAAGAAGGAAAAGAACCAGGATAGATGAGCAGAAAGTATTCAGCATTAGAGAATGCTTATGAAAAGCTTTACACACAGAATAGAAAGACAAAATAAAACAGAAAAACATTTAAGAAAAAAAATCAAGGAATTTAAAACTAAATTTTCATGCGATACAGACAATGAAAATTAAAATCCAGCATTAAAATTACAAATATTTTTTGAATGATAGAATAAGGGAGGTAAGGAATTTCCTTTTCAACTTAATTTTACTTTGATAAATTTTATTTCCTCCTTCAGGGGTCTCGCGTGGCACCCCAAGGCCTTTAGGCTGTTCTGGCTCTTCCGCGCCACCTGGTGGCCAACTCGTGTGTCACACAATCCCTTCGGCCTGACCGGGTGCAGCCAAGTTTTTAAACTTAAAGCCAAACATTAAATATTTTCTCAAGGTTTCAATCTCCACCGGGAGAAGCCACGAGAAGATAATTTCTTCTGAATGATGCCCTGGAGACGCATTGGGACTTGCCTAAATCAGAGCGCTTATTTTGATTTTAAAAACTATAGTTTACTCTGAATTGTTAAAAGCTTTTCTTTTTCTTTTTCTTTCCACCCAATATTAGCATATGAAAAGAGCCATTAAGTTGGGCCCTTTCCTCCATTAAAGCCTCAAAATTCATTAACTTCAATCCAGTTCAATGAGTTCACATGGAAATTCACTGTAACCTATGCCAAAAGCTACAGCTGGATCTTGTCTGGCACAGGGCTCCTTTTTTTTCCTTGTTTTTCCCCTTGTGAAGTAAATAAAATATATTTACCAGTTGGCCAGAAAACAGAACTTGAGGGTAAAGAGTTATTTTTCCCAAAAAGCTGTTTAGCATAATTTAAGTGACTCGAATTGTGAAGTTACAGAGCTAAGTTCAAGCACTGATACATAGGGAGGCAGAAATGTTAGGTATGTTACAATGTTCCAGAGGTGCTGGTATTTTGTCTGTAGCTAAAACTATTTTACCTTCAACCTGTGACTCAGTTTTCTATTCCATGATCTATAGCATTCCCTCTCAGATTGCCAGCACTGACTTTCACAAGCAAATTCACTCTTTGAAATTCACAAATAGAGCTTGTGTTTAATTAAAAGCTTAAAAAGGTTCTTTCAGAAGCAAACCTATACCATACTGTTTCTCACAGCAGTCTTAAATGTCTTAATCTCCTGACTCCAACTCAACCAGTCCCTGTTCCTCCTCTGTGATTAATTTGCACAGAAAAACGAGGTTTGCTGCAAGGACAAAACAGAGTGGACCTGTGCTGAGACTTCCCAGGGCTGACTGCCTGGCACACTGTCACTGCTCTTGAAGTACCCCCTGTGGGTTGTCTCCAGCAACACCTTTTGAAAACCTTTCCACAGCCCTGCTGCCTTGGCTACAGCATAGAAAACCCACAACTAAGGAAACAGAGCAATGTGCCTCAAGACAGTGACAGGGAGATGCTTATTATGTATTATGAGTATTATATATTATGTCATTACTGCATTATTACATATAATGATAATCTTATCACAGGTTTCCGTATTTGCACAGCCACTGATACACTAAGCCCCTTCTCGACTCCACAGCTATTTACAAGGTGAAATTGTGCATGAAAAATAAGTACCTTGCACGCCAAAGACAAAACATCCTCCACCCTGTGCTCTGGCTTGAGTGTCAGCGCCACGCCTTGGCCATCGCAGAAATGAACGTATGTCTGTGTCTCCCAAGCATTCTCCTTCTGGATGCTCTCTGGCACTGAGCAGTAGACATTCAAAAAATCATCGACTTGCTGCTGGAAATAAGGGAGAAAGGTATAATGTATGTGGATGTTAAAAAACCAAAACAAAACAGTGCAATTACATTAGCAGTTTGCAGTGGCCATATATGCAAAAACAGTGCTGTGTATTTCCCCCATGGCAAGCCAGGGAAAGAGTTCTGTTACCTGCTCTCATTCACTGTCAAAGGCTTAATTTCCTAGAGCTCAGATTGAACTTGTTTCTCATTATGGAATTTCATGTCTTTATCTCATATTGATCACTGATTTAACTGATAGTGGAAAAATGTAGCTACCTGGTATTATATCATAGTGGAAACAAATTTTGAAGAAGAACTGATAACTACGACTTCACCCAACCAATACATGTAAAATAACTCTGTAAAAAAATTAATAAGTAAGTGTCATTTTGACAGAAAATTACAACGAAATTCCAGCAGAGAGCACTGTGGAGCAAGGCTAGCCAAAACAAAATAAAGGACTAGAGAAGGAATAAAGTGCTCCTATTCTATTTACAGTTTGAGAACATCGTGTTTCATTGGCAGCAGAGGGTGTTTGCCTGTTTACCATTTTGCTCCATATTCTCCCTCTTTCCTACGCCACTCTGCTTGATCAAATAACATCAGCCCTAAATAAATTCCCTGTCACTTTCTCACCCTTCACTTTCACACTTTTTCCTGTACTGCACTTCAGGCTGCATGTTTCAAAGGAAGCCATGCAAGGAGAAGACAAACACCAAGAGCTGCTCAGAATTTGGAGTTTCACATATTATTTGGGGCAGCCTATTTGCACATCACTTAATTACCTATATCAAGGCATTTAAGTTTATGCAGGGGGGGGTCCCTTGATTCCATGCAATCACTGGAAAGGAATAATAACTCCACAGAGTGGCAGGACTTTCACCCAAGGCATATCTTAAGATATCCCAAACTGTTCTCTGACATCCCTACCTCGTTCACATGCTTTTTGTTAGTATTTTTCGTTTGTTTGTTGGGCTGGGGGGGATTTGTTGCCTACATAAAGACCCTTGTTTACCCAGTTCTGCCCCCTCTCCACAAGCCCAGCAGGGACACAAGCCCAGCAGTGTACCACAATTAAAGGCTGCTGTAAAAGCTGCACAGGGACTCTTCTTCTTGCTGCAGGCAACAAAGTTATTGACAACAATCTGTCAGTAGCAACAGAGAGACCAATATTATTTTCTTTTTGCAAATAATAACTGTGGCTGTAAAAATGACAAAGCAAGCAACCCTATCCAGGTAATTACCAAACAATGCAGAAATACAGGTCACAGACAATTCAGATTGTGGCATAGTAGTAATGTGATGCCAGAATAACACTGGTTTGGTGGAATCATATTAATGAACTAAGTCTATATTAATCTTGTCTGTCTTGCTCAACCGTCCCTTTTAACTAGTTGAACATGAAATTTCAATTAACACAGGTGATGGAAATCCTACTGAAATCCATCAACTTGTACATAACAGGAGTCATGTTACGTACTGCAATTAACACAGTGTTGAAATCTTCACCAGGTGAAGTTTGACCTTGGTGGCTGTAGGTACAGCCTGCTCGTAAAGCTGGTGATGTTGAAGAAGATCACTCCTGTGGAACTGTAGTCCTCTCAGCACTAAATCAGCTGCCTGAGAATGAAGCCTGACCTACCTCCACAGTGTAAATAACAGAAAGGAGAAAGGGGGCAAGGCGGGAAGGCTGCGAGAGATTAGCACAAATGAATCAGGCTGAATTTCCTTGGTGGCTTCCTCCAGGGAAAACCAATGCTGTGCTTGCCTCAGCAAGGGAGGCTTGCAACTGCTACAGTGGTTTATTGCCCTGCAACACTAGCACTTCAAATCTCTGCAACTGAAGTAAATCTCACTATTGCCAGGGATGAAAAAAACCATAACCTTATATCATAGAAGATTAAGGTGATGAGCATTGGGTTCAAGGCTACCTTTTGATGTAAGCTTTTATAACAGGACAGAAAGCTCTGCAGCCAACGTCAGCTACCTCCTTTCCTTGACATATACACTGATGCTCAAGCATACAATTTGAGATAAACTTCCCTCTGTTATTAAACATGACTGTGTTCCGTAACTGCAGTCAAGGAACCGTTGCTTCATCCACATTTTCCGTCTCAGAAAATCTGACATGAAAAGGGATTTTTTTTTCCTGTTATGCCTGCAGTGACCAATTCCACAATAGTTCATTCATTCACTGCCACATGAAGTTATAACAACCCATCCAATTTTCCAGAAAGAGGTGCCAGGATTTGCAGACTGTCACATGTTGTGCCACAGGGCTGCTGCAGGACCAATAGGTTACTTCATAATTTCCTCCCACTATTTGCCTCTGGTTTTATCATCCTTTTCAGGGAAAATACAGCTTCCCTGGCAGACTTCACTATTTGTCATTCGCTACCCTCCGCAGGCAGCATTTCATAAAAGTTTAGATGCTGCTTTTGGGGTTTTTTTTTTCACTTTAAATCAGCCAATGAAACTAGGCTGATGCCAGAGTAACCGTTTTCAAAGTTATGATGAATCATTTCTGAGTTGTCGTATGATTCATCAAATGTCAGGATCTTAAAAATGCCCACGCTGTATTTAGTACCCATTGAAAAAAGGTTTCAGAAATAGAGTTGAAATAATAAGGAAAAAAATGTTTTTCTAGCTCCAGAGCTCTGCTCAGCACCTAAATTGTGTGGGTTTTTCTAGTCTTGAAAGACAACCCTGCTAAATTTTTAAATTCTGGCCTAAAACCTGCAGCCACCTCTGATGGTTCCCCTCTACCTGGGGAACAGGGCTGTGAGCCTCTGCCTGAGTTTGGAGAAGGCTGTTTTATCTAGAGCTGGGACAAGGAGACAGACCTTGTTTCTTTGCTGACACTTCACCAAAGAGAGAGCATTTCATTCTGCCTGCTCCCTGGTGCCTTCAAAACATTTCTCTGTCTCCTCAGAAGGGTTCAGGAGGAGTAAATGCTCCTGTTAGAGGAGTAGGAGAACCACAGCAGACCCTGTTGTATAATGCAGCTCCATCAACCTCCCAGCCCCAAGGGAGTTGGCATCCAACTGAGGGATTGGTGTCACAGCCCTTCAGGAGAAACCTTCAGGGGCTGATCCCAAGAGACTTGGTCACTTCTCTTGTGGCAAACCTTTCCAGGTTTCAGCATGTTTGAACAGGAATGAATTGTGTCTCTGAGATGGGACATGGATGCCATGTCACACCACGCACAATGGTACATTCTGTGGGAATTTGTTAGGTGTTCTCTACAGGAGTTGATTTCAACCCCATAATTACAATTTATTTTGAAAAGAGAGGAGTGATTTGGTTTAAATACTTTCCCACTCTAGGAAATAACAGGTAAGTGGCCAAGTAACAAAGGGAATCCAGGTATTTCAATCCACTTTTTCAAAGAACAGACAAAATGTGAAGATACTTTCAGAAGGCAAAACAGTGTTACAGGATTAGCTGCTGTCAACAGGAAATGTCCTTCCAGACTGGGGGATGGCAACACTATGCCCCAGGGAGGCTGAAGGAATGGAGAAGGACCATGACTGCGGCCAGGCAGGGAAAAGCATCAGAGAACATCAATCACAGCTATTTATTGGGTAATGCGACTGAGGGATACTCAATCCTTCCCCTCTACTAGGGCAATTTCCAGCTTTATGTTAAATCTCACTTCTCTGATGGGATGGTCCACAGACTTTGCATAGATTTTATTGCTTTAAAACTCAAAATACAAAGGTTCTGTTGAAGCAGACAAAGGAGAAAAATATACCTTGGGTTTCATCCCATCCCTGGAAACCATCAAGGTCAGATTGGACAGGACTCTGAGCAGCCTGATCTAGTTGAAGATTTTCGTGTTTATTGCAGGGGGTTGGACTAGACAACTTATAAAGGTCTCTTCCAGTCCAAATCATCCTATAATTTGCCATGCTGTGAAGGATGCTTTCAGACAAGCTCATCCCCAAGTCTCTCTCACAGTGTACAGACTGTATGCATTAGTGTGTGAAGAAGTTTCCAGGGGTTTGGTTTTGTTTTTAAAGCTTACCATGAATGCTCAGAAACTTTTGTTAAAGTGGTTTCATTAGCAGAGTTATAATCCTGTCATCTAACAATAAATACATTTTATGAACTTCTTTAGGGTCTCTGAACCATCCCCACCATGACCTTAGAGAAATACATTCAGGAATTCAAAAACATGATGATGCAGAATGAGAGCAGGCATATCATACCTCAGCAGAGTTGGCTGAATTCTGCACGCCAGCAAATCCATGTCCTCCTGCTGAATCAAAAACCTATTGAAAATATGACAGATAAATAAGTAGGTCAAACAAACAAACACCTTTATGCCTTATCTGTTTTGGCTAAATCAATTGAAAAAAACAGAAAATAAAACTAAATTAAGAAATATATATCAACCTGCTAAGCCCCAGGGATCTTTTTGTACTTTTTATTGCTTTGTTCTGACTAGAAGTAATAAAGAAATACAACTCTCTCCATATAAAGAAAATTTTTAGTTTTTTTCTCTTTTAAGCTACATGCACACTCCAATTGAAATACATAATAAAACATGTTCTTGTTTTTTCCTATCTACTATTTAGTAATAAGATTAAAGAAATTTACCTTCAAATCATACACTGTACTGGAATTATAAATTTCACTCTTCAGGATAGTGTTAGGGAGAGATACCAATTTCATCATGACTTCAAGTGACTATTTGAAATCACTGTTGCTGTTTCTAAAACCTTCTACCCTACAGTTTTTCATCTTTTCTAACCAGTTTTCTTGGCACTATTGATTGAAACTTTTAGCTTAGCTTTAAAGGCATAGTTGACCCAAACCCCACACTATTAAGTAATGAAAGTAGCTGACCACTGTGTTCGCTTTGGAAGTGATGAAGGCAGGACCTGAGATGTACATTGCCCACATGGTTTGGAAATTTAACAACTGGTATCTCACAGAAGTGCTGAGGTTAATAATTTATTTTTTAAAATCAAATAAATGGCAATGGATACAGATATTTCAGTGATAAGGCTGGTGTAAACACAAGGGTAGACCTATACACTTTATATATGACATTGAGATTTGCAAGTAATAATGTAATAATCCTAAACTGCAAATTTAAAAAACATTTTTAAACTTCTCTGCAGCCAACAAATTAGGACAATATCAGACTTAGAGCTGAGCTTTTGGGGGCTTTTAGTATTTGCAAAAGCCTTTCAGACAATCCAAGACAACACAAACTCTGTATTTCCTACAAAATCCAGTTTCTGCCAACGCAAATAAAAGGTACCACTTCTGAACTTCCTGGTCTCACCCACAGATGTAATCAAAGTATTTTATTGCTTATGATTTGTCAAAACAGCTCACCATTTAGATGAAAGAAAGCAGATAAGCATTTAAGAAACTGAGGATAATGTGAGCCTAGACATCCCCCATCTGCTACAGTGCAGTTTTAACTGATTTGTAAAGACTGAGGCACTTCATTAATGTTTACGAAAGCTTCTCAGCACAAAACCTCTGAACATTTTTATTAATGCCATGAAAACAAACAAGATAAAATTAAAACTTCTCTGACACAATAATGTTCAAGAATATACCATCTGATTTTGGAGCTAGGGTACTGTAGATTAAAACATTCCAGCTTCAGTCAAATGAACTTAAATCCAAGAAAGCAATGCTTTTTTAATCTGTTGTTTGACAGAATCATCTTAACACAACGAGCAGAGAAGTAACCTCCACTTTTCTGCTTAACCCAGTTGGCTGAAAGAGACAAGAAAGTTATCCTCAGGCCTATTCTGATTTTGATATAGAATTATGTGCCTATATACAAGTCTAAGCAAGGATGTGGCTCTCTTTTCAGCCATCTCCCAGGTTCATGGGTCAGTTCTCAAGCCATGCCCATAAAAATTCTTCACTTTTATAGGCAACACTCAACATTTACATTTCCTTGTATTGCAGGATGTTTAATTACAAAAAGAAAAAAAAATCAAGAGCCCCAGCTCATCTATGAAAATAAAAGCATTTTTGGGCCAGCTGGTTGCAAGGTTTGGAATAAGAAGGGTAAAGACCCATTGTGGGCACCTCTGCCTGCAATGGGCCTCCCTTCTTTTTGCTCAGAATAGCACTGAGAGGGCAGCAGGAGCCTCCTTTCCTCACCACAGATATAAGATTCCCTGTCCCTGAGCTCCACAAAATCCCCTTCATGGGCTATAAAGCACAAGAGAAGACATATTACCCAGTTAAAAACAGTGTGAGGTATCAGCTCTGCTGGGAACAGAGCTAAAGGGCATAACATTCCTTCTCTCAGGGCTCATATTAATAAAGAAATAGAGTTGCAGGACTCCCAGACTCTGCTGCTGGGGAACACAGGGGAAGTTATGTGAAAAGGATGACATCGGGAAAATTTCTCTTTAGTTCCTTCTTTTCTAAGACAGACTTGAGTTGTATTAATCAATTTCACGATGTTAACACAACTCGATCAATATGCCAAAATGTGCAACAGGCAGGAGTTTAATGCCAGTGAAATTTACCTATTAAAAATACAAACCACTAGACCAGAAAATCCTGATTTGTTATTTTGCAACATCGAATCTGTTGGATCAGCTCTGTGTCTATTGCAGGACATGTACAGATAGGCTTGTTTAAATGTTCTGCAACAGACTACCAGACATGCAAGAACAGCCTATTTTGAAGTGCTGATCAGAGATTTTGTGACTAATAAAATCAAGTGCCATGGAACAACAGGAACAAAGTCACCTAATGAACAATGCACAAAATACTGCTTTGCAGGAGCAACAGCAGACATGGCAGAGGCTGGTGAAAACAGTAGTGTGGCTGGCCTCTAACTTATGCCTCACTGCCAAGAAGCATCTCTGCTTTTATTTAGCTTTTTTTTCACAGAAAAGGCAGCAAACTTTTGTTTTGCATATAACTGAACTTTTATTGAGAAAACACAGACTCCTGAAGTATAGAGCTTGCACTAAATATAAGCATGGGGCACTAGTTTCAGAAAGAGAAAAAGATGCTGTGGTTTCACCAGCAAAGCAGCCCTTCAGTGGAGGCACACATCAGCATAGTCCCTCTCCCAAGAGCCAGCCTGACCCTGCACATCAAACCTGTGCCAAGTCTTCAGTAAACTGCTCTGGCATTATCTGTCAGCTGTCTGTACTGAGAGCTGCCTCCCTGCATGACTGCAGTGCTCTCCTGGTGGCTAAAATGCACTTCCAGGAAGCTTGTGTTGCTTTAAGAGGCCATGCCAAAGATGTCTGTCCTTGAAGAGTCTCTTTTTCCCTTGAAGACTCACCTATACCACTCAATATTGAATTGCAACAGTGCTTCAGAGTCCCAGTCACAAACAAGCACACACTGTGTTAAGGACTGTGCATAGAGGCTATCTTGAAAGAAACCCTACTTCCCAACAGTTTGCATCGTGCCAGAAGGGAAGTGTTGTTATAAATTCCAACCTGATGTTCTTATGCTCATGATAATTAAATCATTGAGTCAATCTTTATCACAAAAAAACCCCAAATGAGATGTATACTCTTCACAGGTGATGACCCCATTGCAAATTTTCCACACCTACTGAAACCCTGGATGCAGGTTTGATGGACAAATGTCTTCTACTCTGTGCACCAAGAGCACCTTGCAGAATGAACCCCAGGAGCAACAAGCCATTCTGTGCTATCCCCAGCAAGTAAGATCTACCTGAGTTATAGAAGGTCGCTTTTCTTTTCCTTTTCTTGCCAGTGTGTCCAGTCCTTTTAGAGAAGAAAACAAACCCTTCTTACTTCGAACCCTTTGCGACAGAGACAAGGTACGCTTCCTGAGAGCAGCTTCATCCCTGGAGCAGATCTGTTTAAACACAGAGACAAACCCTCCTGTATCACTTCCATAACAGCAAAGTATTGACAGTTATTTCAACCAAGGCATCAAATTGGGGTTACTTCAGTTCATCTCAGTGTAACATGCCAAAGTGCAAGGACAATGTTTTAAACTTTTGGCAGTGATGCTTGTTTCAGTATTCCAGGGGCGTGACAACATAATTCTTTTGTCCTGGGGCAAAATTAGAAGCCATAGGAAGGGAGAATCTGAGAAAATATTGCTCTGTAAAACAAAAACTAATGAAAAGTTTCTGAAGAAAAATGATAACCTATCATTCAGATATGAAATTGCTAGAGGAAGACAGACTCTCCAATTTGCCAAGCATAGGAGATAAATTCTATGGCACTGAGTTATTAACAAGGAATGGCACAAACCACACAGATAAAAACAGTGGCAGAGAGGAACACATTCACTGACAGGTCTTTCAGTACCACTCTTCTGACTTCCCCTGTAGCAAATGTGGTCCAGCCCTCTCTGCCAAGATCAGTCTTGCAGAGCTGCCAAGGTTAAAGAGCAGAGGTGAATCTGCTACTGCTGTACTTCCCTTGAAGCTGATGGGGTGACAAAAGGTTACAGCAGCTGAGCATCTCACTCATTCTTCTTTAGAAACACAGCCCACAGTTCTTAAAAAAAAAATGACATTTAATTTTGAATTGTCTCTAGCTTTAGCCTATTCTAAGAATACTTCCTTTCTAGGAGGAACTCCAAGTCTGGAGTCCTCTGGGGTAAAAAAAAAAAAAAATAATCATGGCCATATCCTGTAGAAAAAAATGTATTTGCAGTCAAGGAGCAGGCAAGAGAGGGTGAGAAGAGTACAGTGCTGCCTGAGCAATGCACGTGGGTGCAGCCATGTGTTATCTCAGCGCAACTCCACATCTAAGCACATTGTGCTTCTGTGTAACACACCTGTGAAAGCGCAATTGGACTTACCAGTGCATGGAAGGATGAGACAGAGAAAATGCCGAGCCTCCCCAGTGCCAGTTTTGAAGGACGACTGGCAGCAGCCAAAAGGCTCTTTGGGTTTGGGAGCTCCCCACCTTGCAAACTGGATAGGTAACATCGCATTCGGAAAAGGTCCATGTTAAATTTTTCCAGGTTCTGTTCCCATTGCTGGATCTGTTTGGATATAAAAAGGGACAATTAAATGGGGAAAAAATGTCTTTGTGGGCTGCACTGAAAATCTGAGCGCTTCCCCAAACCCATAAGTAAATTGCTTTCATCTGGTAGTATATGAATTAGATTAGTTACTCTCTGCCAAAACACATTCAGTCATATTGTGTTACATCAACCCAAAAGAAGACTTGGAATAAAACAAAGCTGGTGGTCTTAAACACATACTGACAAGATGAACTTTGGGCAGTTTGATAGCCACAAAAACAGTTACATGAAAACACAACCCTGTGGTTCACAAAGGCTTGCCTTTTTTTTTTTTTCCTTCCCTCCCACCATCCCCTTCTTTTTGGAAATTAGTCTTGTTTTTTTTTTTTTAGCTTAGATTGTGTAGCTGGCTGGCTGAAAGCAAAGTAGAAAACAGCTACTCTAACACACTGTGCAAAGCAAAATAGCTACAGTTCTAGGTTCTCTTCATTCTTTACTGCCATCCTACGGTTCCTCTAACTGTGAACAGGAGACAATACTCATGGTTCTTGCTCTGACTAATAGGGTAATACATGATTACACCCAGGCAAACTGCAAAAAACAGCTGTATAGACCACTGTACCAAAATACAAACTACTGTACCAAAAGTTGGAATGTAAATACGCAATTCTTAAAATATACCTAGCATAGGTACATGAAGATGTAACAATCCAGTTTAAATGAAAAGAAGACTCAGATATTTACTAGACTGAAAACTCTGAATCAAGGTTTAGATGGCAGATTTTAAGTATTTGTGTAGATACACACCCAAACAAACACATTCACACTCATTTTAAACATACACACTTATTTAAACACATATTCTTATGCACTGCACCAAAGTCAAATTTTGCTCTTCATTTTCCCAGCTCACATACTGGTGTAGTTGCAGCAAAAATCTGCCTTGCGGGTCGTATAATTAATGTACAACATACAGCAATACCTATCGGTACTACAATTAAAAAAGGCAGCGAGCACACTGATAAATGAGAAGGCAGAAAAGGTATGTCCATTAGGTCAAGGTACACCAAGATTGTATACTGACAACTGTTGAATTCCCCTGACAACACTGATCTTCCAGCGTCAGCTCCAATCACTGCACGCCGCCTGTTCAGCAGGTGGCTTAGGGCTGCGGGGAAAGTTCATCACATTTTCTCTAACGACGTTGGCTTCATACCTTCTTCTGGCACACCTGCCTGTCCCCATGTGCCCAGGATATTACCACCTCACACTAAGATTAGCCAAGGCTGGGACAAGCACCTTGGTGACTCAGGAAACAAGCTGACAAATACAAAAACCTCTGGTGAACTATGCCCTTTGAGCTTGTTTAGAAGCAAAATCAGTTCAGTTTCCTTATAATGCTGCCAAATATTTCAAGAATTAAAAAAGTATTTTGCCACTTTACTTTCAAGAATGAAGAAGTAAGCAAAGAAAGGGCAAAGCAGGCCCTGTTAACAAAACAGAGCTAAGGTTTGTGCAGCAGCTGATACAGACCCCACCCAGTCCAGCTTCCTTACATATGTGCGCACAAATTTTGGCATCAGTTAGTTCTGGAAGTAAGAGGTAAATCTTATTTGGTGAGTAGGGTGAAGAAATGGAAGACAATATACCATTCTATACAGGTATGAATGCAAAATTGTAATTCACAGTACACTTTAAAAAGTCTTTCAAAGAATGACTATTAAAGGCAAAAGAGAGAATTTACAAAATCTTATCATGAGATCAATTCTCAGAAGTCTAGTGAAAATGGACAGAGATAGACATAACTAAGATGCCTTGTCTAATCTCTCATCACAAACATTTGAAACACACATCCTCTGCACTCCAGAAAGAATAATCTTTCTTTTCCTTGGGTTTATTTGATAATTTCCCCCCTTTTTTTTTTGCTTTCTTTGTGCTCTCAGATTCTTCGCAGAGCATTCTCTGCTTGCCAGTACTTTACACATGGGACTTCTCCAACAGGAGATTGCGAGATGAGCTCTTTCTCTGTGTCAACATCCAACTGGAATGAAAACATGGTTGTCAGCTTTTCACAAAGCCAAAAGCTACAAGCTCAGGTAGTGTCTTTCCCTTCGAGATGACACCTCTGTGAGTGCAGAGCCAAGTCAACTTTTAATAGCTCAGGAACAGAACAAGCCTTGTTCTGGGTCGTGCTGGAGTGAAGCATCCTGTCCTCATTGAACACAGGCTGAGCACAGGCATCCTTGTGTGTCTTAGGCCTTCTTCAAAATCCCCACTAGACGTTTGCATGAAGTTGTATTTTAAAATAAAGATAATCTAAGAAGGGGGAGTGGGGTACAACATGGCAGCATTCTGAAGAAATAATTAAATTACAGCGTTTATCAGTCACACAGGATACTGCCTAATCAGCTCCAAAAGCATCGGTAATCACAATGTTACGTTTAATGGCATTAACAAAAGCTGTAGGCAAGGAATTTCTGGGATCGTCTTGTAGTCTTATCAAAACCAGGGATGTCTGGAACCAATTGGAGACCATGAACCAATACCAGCTGCTATTTGTCTAAGGCTTTTAAACTATGATAATTCTTCCGAGAGATTTATATTCTTGAAGCCTAAATGGGAGAAGCACACAAATAAAAAAGCAACAACTTCAAAGCACAGTATGACCTGGTCCATGAAGTTAATTTACAGCCTGCAGACTCGCTGCTGCAATCCCTATTCTGCTATTGTGTGAGGCAAATCTCTGCCCCACGTGGGAGGACTGCCCGAAAGAAGGCTCAAGGACTTAACTTCATCATGCACAGACAAAATGGCCCTTTTGAAATCTGCTCAAAAGCAAACAGGAAAAAGTGGATGCAGCAGACAGCTGTGGGAGCAGGAATGGGTGACAAAGGCTAACACCAGCATGAAGTGAGTCTGAAAAGAGATAAGAGATATGGTCCCAAGTGAGGTACACCAAGACAAGTGAGCATATATGAAATGGGAAAGCATTAAAGGATTTTTCCAGAGGAAAGAAAGGAGGTCATTGTCAGTCCAGGTGAATGTTAAGCAAGGATTTCTTGGTTTAATGGCAGCATGAAAGAGCTTGGGAGAAAGGCAGGAGTGGGCCACCCAAATAAATGTATTGAACCTAGCAGGATCCTGTAAGGTAGAGTGGAAAAGGAAGCTGTGGTAGAGAGATAAAAAGGAGCAAAATATGGGAAGCCTTGAGAATTACTTAGCCTGGACCACCAGGAGAACTCATGTAAGGGAGCATGGTGCAAGGACAAGACAGCAATTATGTAAGGGGTAAGCTTTTGCATCAAAGACTCAGTGCAGGATTGAGCCATTAAGAGTTAACACACAAAGGAAGATCAGCATGGTACTTTTGGCAGTACTTCAGCAGTAATGATCATTTTCAGAACATAAATAGTCAATTCTCCTCCAGGTTAGTGAAAAATCTGTTAAGGCACTAAGAAAAAAATGCAAATTAATTACATTTTAATTCACACAAACAGAGGAGCTAAAGGAAGTTGTTCAAAAGCAGGTCTCTCTCGGATCAATAAACCTGCTAGGTTTTCCATACCTAAACTTTAAAGTGGGAGCTTGAGAAAGCAAGGGGTAAATATATACAGGCTAACAGTTTCCAGCATGTGATTCGGGGATCTATAGTTCCTACATGCTCTACAGTTCTCTCTGCAGGTAACATTTGCAGGGGCACCAGCACCTCAGCTGGAAGAGGTTTGGGGTGTGCAGACTGAAAGGGAAAGCCTCAACAGTCCCAGTGAAGGCAGCAGTGACTCAGGAACGGGCCCCGGCCCCTCGTCCTTCATGTACTGCAGTGCAAACTTTTATCTTTTGGGAGGCTGAGGAAGAACTGTCTCATTTGCAAACACGTGTTCTGTGCAAAGTAAAAAGAGCTCAGTATAATAAAACCCAAACCAGCGTGTGAATGGTGTAAAGCTGGGCAGAAATGACACCACATCGACACAATGTAATAATACCTCAAGGACCTAGAAGAAGGATGGAAAAAACTTTCTGAACAGGTCACCTGATAACAAAACACCAGCTTTTCACTTGGCATTTTTTCAAAGGAGCACAAAAGAAAAGATGCACAGGAAGGCAGGCCTTCTCTCAATACTTAAGCCTTCAAAATTGATTTTATTTAGTAATAGTTCTTATACCATGCAGAAGCATGAGTGTCTTGCTGACACAATTCACTATCCAGAGCAATAAAAATGCTCAATTTCCCCCTACACAATATCTTATTTTCAGATGGAAAGTGTTTCTGCAAGCTGATGCAGGGAACTCTGTGGATTGAGAAGAAACTTCTGCTGCTGTTCTATAAGTATAGCTTTTCAACCACATTGCAAACAACACCAAACTCTTTGCATTCCAGTCCCTGGTTCTCAGACACAATTCATATTGTATCCATCTGGAAAAATGAGTCACTTGGTTTCTGGGGACAGGGAACAGATTTTTATTGTCATTACTTCCTAAAGAGAACTCAAAGAAGAAAAAACATTACTCTTCCAGAAATCACATTACTTCAAAAAACACTACTGAGATGCTATCGTAACTTTACTTTAAAGAAATAAAGAAGGCATTGTAATAGAGTACAACAACACTCATGTGCAATTAGCAACACTTTATTCTTCATCTGCATGGTGACTTAAAAAAGGTTAAGAAATCTTCCTGAAATAACAAGACAATGGAGGTTTTTTTACAATAAATGTCATCTTTTTGGTTGCATTGGAGAAACAGAATTTTCATAATTTTTAACCAAAATAGACAGAGGTAATCTTATTTCCAATACTGATAGCACAAAAGTGGACACGTGTACCCAATTTATATCTTGTTGAAAATCTGATGGAAATTGGTGGTACCACATGTATGTCTATAGCTAGGAATATGAGTAAGGAAGCCACTGAATTTTATTATCCAGCTGCCCTCCCCAAAACCCAGATCACCAGCCCTTTCTGAACAGGCTGCCCCACCAGCTCCATTGTATGAGATAATACTATGCAACTCCACATTCATTTTTCATTACTTTATGCTAAATCACTGCAAAACAAAGAGGGAAATTCATCCATCTGTAAAACAGTAACAACAGTGCAGAGAGAATGGAGATGAACTTCCCCAACTTTCTGTCTGCCAACTCTCTTCACTCCCAGTCTACTACTACTAAGAAGTACTTTGTTAATGATGTAGGGAAGGAGCATCCTTACTGAAGAGTAACACCTGGAAAGAAATTGAACTGACCTCTTAGAAAGCAGTGCTCAGCTTTAGCCAGTTCAAAGACCACACAAACTGAAGACCTGTTCTAACAGGCTTGGACAATGGGGGTTTTTTTAGTTTTAAGAGGATGTGGAAGAATGAAAAGCTACTATGTATTGAGATTCCAGTCTGCAGCAATGATGGCATATGTTAGCAAAGATCCCTGAAAAGACTGTCTTTGATTGTTGTTGAGAATTTGGATCTCAGTGTGAGAAAATATTTCATCAGATGCTTTACAGAAAGTTAAGACATGAAACCTGAGCTTTGTGGGGGCTGAAGAATAAATTCCTAGACCTATTCCAATCATCTTCCTTCAAATGTGAGAGAAGAGTATTAAGTAAATTTTAAAAACAAAGAAATGAAGTTATGCTCTTTGTAAAAAGATGAAGACCACTACAGTGAAAGGAAGAAAGAAGAAAGGTACTAATGGATTTAATGACTACCCAAAATAAATAGATCACCATCTTACCGATCTTTTTTTTAATGGCAACAGACAAACTGCTTTTAGGTGGAGAACACATGAAAACTTACAAAAAAAGTATCTCCAAGCATATGCCTGTTCTTCTCATTAATGCTTCACCATTTCAGCGTATGCCAGTAAATACACATGTTCCTAACCCTCTGAAAAGTTAAGAATTATATGCAGAGAAAATATGAATCACATCAGAAACCTCTGAATAGCTTGGAAAACATGATTATACCAACATATTAAAATCTGAAGACAAAACTCCATAATGCTTTCAAGCAACTATTAATCACACTATTGTTCTAAAGTGAGACATCAGGATAGACTTATGTACCAAGTGTATAAACAATTACACACAGGGCTGCAGTGCCCTCTCTTGCAAGATAGATTTTCCACCTCATTAAAACCAGTTCTGCAGGCAGAGGCAGCTCCACTCCTGACTTAATGGGCAATATTTTGCTAAAAGAGCTCTGAAAAAATTCTAACAATCCCTCTCACTAACAGGGCTCCGTATTCACAGCAAACACTGTTGTTTCTCTAGCAGGTTAAACATCTAGGAAAACTAAAAATTTTTTGAAGAAAGTCTATCAAATTCATCTCAGCATCAGGAGGTTTTCAAACTTGCTACCGTTTGTCCTAATTCTCTTCACTTGAGGGGAGAAGTTACATGTTAGAAGAATATCATCACAACAACATATTTATTTCACACAGTAATAAAAATGTACATGGCTGTAGATAGATAGCATGTGCAGACTTGAGATTTTCAGCCACACTGCCATCTTGCAGATGCTTCATTGAACTCTTCTAAACTGACCAGCATTAACAATAACTTTGTGAAGGGCTACAATTTTCTCTTAAACACTTAAAATAGACTTAAAGTCTAATATTATTAATATTATTATTGTTGTTGTTGTTGTTGTTATCAGGCCAGTCAACCCAGATAAAGAGAATCCCTCATATAAGCCACAAGACTGAAAACATTTCCCAACCAGTTTGATAATGTCAAGCCTATAAAAAAACAATTTCTCTAGAAAAGCAACGTTTTCTTTGTCTTTTGTTGTTGTTTGTTTGCACTTCTGTTTACCACTGGTTTTATCGATTGATTGCCATCAAATTCACAAAATTTACCAGATAGTATCAGATGAGCTTCTCTAGTCCATTTGCTGGACACCAAAAGAAGTATGTATATCAAAATATCTGTAGCAACTTTAGAAGTGCAGGTTTCCTTACTATAACTGCCTTTCAGGTGGTGGTAATTGTCAAACAAACAAACAAACAAAAAGCTTTGCTTGCTTTTAAAGCCCTGAGAATTATTAAGTCTTCAGCAGAGAAGTATTGATTTTAAGTCAATACAGAAGTGAAAAAAAAAAAGCAAGTTGACATCTATCTGGTGGTTGCTTTTCTGAGGAAGAGGAAGGAAAAGGAGAAAGGCTATAGAAATCAGAGTTTCCAAGATAATTCCCCAGTGAAAGTAAGTTCTTTCTACATAAAAAACCACCACAGTCCTTCTGAAATCAATCACACTGTTTCTGCTGGCTTCTCAAAATAAATCAGAAGTGAAGATTTCCAGCATGGGATGCATGGCATGCTTAAGAAATATAATATTGGCAATACTTTGTACTTCAGCATGGAGAAATAATATCTGCCACATGATTGAAAAACCATCAAATTTACAGAAAACCAAAACCAGAATTTATATTCTCTTGTTTCTCAAAATAGGCAAAAGACAGCTAAACAACCACAACTACTAAAGTTACTAAACAACTACAGCTACATATATGCAAACTATTCCCTCAGGAATAACATTTTCTAAAAATCATTAGCTCACTAAGTATACTAAAAATTCTCAGTTACTAATTACATCAAGATTTTCTTTTTTCTTTGCAAAAGCCAATCCGAGACAACAAATTGGAAGATTAGGCAACCGAGTTATCTATCGACTTTTCTCTGAAGTGACTTTGCTGGCAAACCTTAGGCAATTGTAAGGAGAGATTTTAAAGAGATCAAAGGGCTCAAGAATGGGGAAAATTCTTCCTATAAATTTATTCTTTGCCAACTACTGGATGTTTGCAGTGATCCATTTCATTCTTTGTGCCAATGGTCTGCCCCCATTCAATGTTCTGAGACATGCATAGACAGAAGATTAACAGGAATAAACCTTCTGCAGCCCTAGAGAAGGATGTCAGTTCTACGGAATGAAACCAACTTCTTCCAGAGCTGGAAAACAATGACAGTTCTTCAAGGACAAAACATCTAAATGGCAGATATTAAGATAGATCATTAATACTCTTCAGCTGACTCTAGATGAACTACTAACAGGAATATTTGATGAGGGAGGGCTAAATTAAGTTAATATACATCAGGATTTTTCCTCAGTGCATCACATGTTACAAGCATCTATAGAAATCTGTATATTCTTCTAGGTCTTAAAGCCTACTGCAATAAAAGAATGCTTAACATTTTTCCTCCTCCATTCACCTCACTCAGCTCTGGACTATGAAATAAAGTGACCTGGAAATAAATTATGAACATCTGAGCACTCAAAGGGCTTATGAACATCTGCACCACAAATCCCTACACAAACCTGCATGTTATTTGAACTCTCAAATAGCTCATGTAGCTTCAGACTCAACTGTGCCACAAGAGCCTGGCAGTGAAATCAGTACCAGTCAGTCTGCTCTTCATCAAGTCCAAGCCACTAGAGCAAGAATTTTAAATATTACAAGCATCAAATGACCAAAACTACAAGTGTTTCGCTAACCAAAGAAAAATAATTATGCTGTATTGGTTCAAAAGAAATAAACGTCATTTGCTACTCAAAGGGCCACAATATGCAGCATGAAGTACTGACAGGAATTTCTGACTGGAAAGGCAGGTAGGGATGGGCTCCCAAAGACCAGTCAAGCAGTTCAAATTATCAGAAGTCTTCTGTAAATGGCCTAATAAAACTAAAGATATAGCAGCAGACTATATATATATATATATCAGTACACAGACTTATTTAGGCCAAATTGCTAGACAAGTTTACCTTGAGTGAGGCACTAGTTTAGTGCACACTACTATGGGTAGTGAGGTCATTGGCTGAACATTAGGCATGTCTAAATAATTAAAGCATCTTTTGCCTGTTACTACCTGCAAAACTGGGGGCATGGGCAAGACATCAATACTGTGAGATGTACTTCCATAAGGTATCCCTGGAGTGATTCCTGGTTCACAGAACTGAGAGCAGAGTAAGGGTTCATGTTTGTTCACCACCACACAATCAGGTGATCATTAGTCACGGCTAGATTTCAACTGGAAGCACATGGTTTTGTCTACACAAATAAAGCTGGAGGAAGGACTAACTTCATGTGCTGTCTTAAGGTGCAGAACTATATTGGCAAATTCTTCTTGCCAATCTCTTCAATCTTTTCTCCAATACAATAATAAATTATTCACAGAACACACTGTATATTCTGTGGTATGCAATGTAACAGCTAGATATTATTAACATAAAACAGTGAAAATTAATTACATTTTCACAGAAGAGACGAGAAATAACTTTGTGCTCATAAAACAGAACAGTCTGATGCGCAGCTTTGAGGAGCCTGCCTCCTGCACTGCTCTGGCAATAATTACAACCACTGTGTCAGCCATGCCCAAGACAATTACTCTCAGGCCTAGAAGGCACAAATAGAGACCAAAGCAAGAAGTAATGATAAATAAGCTCTCATAAAAAAAATTGTTTCCAGTACCTGATTTTCTATGGCCTTTCTGTTTTTTGGATCGCTAACAATTGAGAGCTGCAACTCTGCCATCTTTTTCATTTTGCCATCCATGTCAATCTTCTGGAAGAGACTCTTGGTCTGATTTTTCAGCAGCCTGACAGTGTCTTCTTTCCCAAGCTTCTTTGCAAAGAGGGAAGCACAGGCTGAATGTATGGCAGTAACCCAGTTTTCCAGATCCGTCTGACTTGTTGCCTGCAAAACCAATCAATGGCAAAATGTTATAAGCAGGTAAGAGGAAAAAAAAAAACACAGTAACAGCTCTAGGGCATGAAGTGCTTGATGGGTTTGCTGTCATTTTAGGCACTTTATCTTAACCAAGTGAAATAAGGTTTTCTTTAGAACTGAGTAAATAAAGGAAGTGTGAGATTTTCCTACACTCCATCATGACTTGTCTCCAACCTTCAGCTTCTGCTTCTTAGACCTGCGAGGTCTAAAAGCCCCAGGAGCACAAGAGCCACATAGGCTGTGGGAAAGATGTGACTTGCATCGTTCATCCCTCCAGATAATTAAGGTAAGCCCTAACAGATATCAAAGACAAACCTTCACTGCTGCGACAGCAGAGAAGATTTTATATGTGAGATTCTGAAGAGAGGTATTTGCTTACTTAAAAAGTGCCAAGTTAGTAGAGAGGCAACATTGAGGTAAAGAGAATGCAATCTGCACAAAGTATCTCTGGAGATATGTACAAGTGTGCCTATGAATCAACATGTTTCTAGGCAGGCAGTTTCACATAATACTGTTCTTTATTAACATTTCCAGTGGTGTGCTTGAGCAGCCAAGATATTTTGATTATTTTTAGCTCTCTTTCTTGAGTATCTTGCTCAAGCAAACTCTCTGTGGTCAGCAGATTCAGGGTTGAGAACACTATTCTGTAAGGGTGGAATGCTAATAGATGTGAAAAATTGATAAAAAGTTCATTTTTTAGAAGTTTGTGATCAATTAGGTACCCAGAGCTTCTTGCAGATTTGTGATCCTTGTTCTTTTTGTTTCTGAACCATAATTGACTGAGCCAACTGGTGTAATACCTGAAATCATATCATACATTTAATATTATAATAGTGTAATGCATCAGTACAGCTGTACTATTATTTTTAAGTCAAAGGCACAAACATGATGTGTGTGTGCATGTTTACATACAATCATATAAATGTATGGGTAGATTCAAAAACACATCCTAAAATGGAAACAACCACCAAGTTATGCATGCATCCTGTTACCTGAAATAGGTAGACATCTCCAAAAGAATTGCTGAGACAGAACACATTTTCTTTCTTGGGATGTTCTGGAACAGACTGAACTATACTGTCTTCTGCAAACAGGGCATATCGAGGCAAACTGCTCTGCTCCATTGAGTTCCTTCCGTAGGTCTCATAAAACAGTAGAGTACAACCTTTTGCAGTTCAGAGGGACAAAAAAAAAAAAAAAAAAAAAAAAAAAAAAAAAAAAAAAAGAAAAGAAAAAAAAAAAAGAGAAGAAAGAAAGTTATGGATCTCCCAACATTATATAATTTTTTGTGAATTAAGACACCCTTCAGAGACAGGGAACATCAGTTCCGCTCCTCTTCCAAAACAGATAAAAAAGGAAGATCTTCTGCACAGAAAAACAGGCAAAGTTAATGATTAATTTACCAATAAAAAGTTGAAACAGATATCTAAGAGGGACACAACAAACATCTATGGACTTAACAAATATATCAGAACACCTCAATATGGAAGCATCCAAGAGTTAGGGTAGGATGGGATTTGAGCAATCTGCTGTAGGTAAAGAGGTCCCTGCCAATGGCAGGAAAGTTGGACTAAAAGTCCCTTCCGGCCCAAAATATTCTATCAATAAATAGAAATTAAAATGTTAAGGCATGTAGAAGAGATTAACTCCTGCTTAGTTAAAGCTTTTGTGTCTCTTTATTAAATTGAACCAATAAGCTGTCTCTCATAACAGCCACTTAGAGAAATTTTCATATTTGTTGAAAAGATTTGCAGAATCTTTTGTCTTCATACAACATGCTTAGTGAATAAACTTCTCAAATTTAAACCAGATTTCTTTGAAACTAGCTGAAAATTGGAGACTCAGACAATTCTGAGTAATTTAAAACAGTTTAAAGGGGCTGAGTTTGTAAACAGCGTAATATCTAAGGTATGAAGCTTGCATCCAGAAAACAAACCTCATCCTTGATGATGACAATCCCGAGTATAACAAGTGGAATTACTTCTGGAGGAGAGTGGAGGAGACTTGATCTCAGCAGAGGACACTTGATCCTAGTCCACAGCAGTATGACTACAGTGCCATGTTGCCTTTGGCAGTGAAGCTGGCTCAAGAAGGGCCTGTCCCCTCCATCCCTGATAGCCTTTCCTTCCTGCCTTACGTTGTAACCCACTGTCCTCCAAGATGCACCAGTTTGCCTGTTCAAGGGGGCATGGACTGACCTGCACTTCTAAAATGCCATTACAAAGGGAAACCCACACCAGAGATTTCTGATCAAATCATTTGTTGACTGACAAGTGTTTAGAGTAAGGAATATAATACATAGAAATACTTCTGTACTACAAAAATGCACCTTCTCCTGTTAATGTCCAAAGTGACTGGCAGAATATTTTGGGTAAGAACAAATCCTATAGAGCTGGGCCTATCTTTTCCCTTGGGCAGCCCTCACTTTATCTTCTTTATGCCACTGAAACACTTGGAGATCTCTGCAGTTGAAAAATAAGGACATGGTTTGTAATACTCTGCATATCAGAAATGTCATTTGAACATAACAGGGCAAACTAAACCAACAAAACCAAGTCTTCTCTTGCATTCAACAGCAGCAACATATGACCACTTCCACTTCTGCATTTTAGGAAAGTGCAGATGTTTAAAATTTTTAAGATTTATTTTGAAATATTTCCATATTTCCCCTATTTGCTCCAACTGAAAAGAAGTTGTATTTTATCCTGAGAGTTTACATGTACATAAATAAAAAAAATTTTGAAGGGCATGCATGTATGCTTGGGTGTATGGCACCCCAGGAATATCTTTAGGTCAAGTCCAGTGATCCCTTGAAGCAGCCAGTTTCATAAGCTCTGTCAGACCCACTGGGACTGATGATTGTCCAAGTATTTTAATTAAAACTTGAGCTGAAGGGGGACAGAAATGGGAGAGCAATTTCCCTCGTTAAAGGAGACTAATTGGGCAGGACAGATGGAAAAGAGAGTTCCTCTTGGTACACAATTACTATCCAGGCTCAGGTCTTGGTGGCCCTGAAAGTGGAGCAGGGGCCTCAGGACATGTATACTTTTAAGTCTGGCAGGTAACCAGATGGTTATAGGCCTTCTGCACATTTATAATTAAACACACCTCAACAGAGTGCAAATAAACATGCTGTTCTCCATTTACATATGTGGCTATTTTAAGTCATATTTTAAAATATCTTGGCTATTTAAAACTTCAAGAACAAATTAAATACAGATTTATTCAAAAACCTGTATAAGAGAACCAAAGCAAGCATCTTGATCTTGATATAGCATATTATGAAAACAGAAGTACACTTTGATATCCAGACAGGCAAGTTTATTTTGGAATCAGAAGTCTCCACAGGACTACAAAGGTAAGAGATCAAGGAAATGAGGAATGTATATTTAAAACAGCTAGCAAAGTGGAAGAGACTCTGTACCATGAATGCAGCCATATCAACCATTGAAGTAAACAGCATTGTATCTAACACATATAATGTTAGGAGTTAATAAAGCTTTTTACAAAGGATTTTATTGTTCCTTTCTTTGTAGCTGCAGAAATTCAGGTAAGAAGGGATGCAATTTGTTCAAGGTCACAAATAAGCCAATTTTATAATCGAAAAAATGAACATGAAGTACCTAAATTGCTTTCCAGAGCTTCATTATCCCAGAAATGCACAAACTACTAGAATGTAACACATTTCAGTTTAGAGTCTTGATAGAATTGATTAGAAACTGAATTTTAGAAGAGGCAGATTGAACTATATTCATACTCCATAACACAAACACACACAATAAGAGGGTGGAATTCAGGTACTGTTTTTCCTTTTGTATACACTGCTTGTAAGCATGAATCATGCTATCTGATGATCAGGGCAAGTGGTTTAAACTGTTAAGCCTGCCTACATTTTGATCCCTTGATAACAAGTCTCTGTATTATTAGGCAGAATTGCCTCATTCTAGCAAGTTTGCTTCTTTTCAACCAGCACTATCAAGCCCAACATTACCAGCACTTGCTGTTTGCTGTTCATCTTTACTCTTCAGGTCTACACCCATGCACAATTTTAAAAAGGGCAACGTATTTGAAAGTTGTTATTTTCTCTCCTCTAGTCCCAGATATGATAGGAAATTATCAAGCTTGATCATTTCCTTGCTCATTAACTTGGTATTATATTTACTGAAAGGCAAATCCTTTGGACGCAATTCAAAATTTAAAAAAGGCCTATTAACTCACCCATTAAATTTCCCTTCCTCCCCACAATAGATATTATTTTCCTTCTCACACTTCCTGACACCTGTACACTTCTCCCAGCACCCTGTGAGCCATAAATCAGCACAAGAATCACACCTGCAGCAGCCCCCTTGAGTGGATTCCCCTCCCATGGGGCTGTTTTCACAACAGGAGCAGCTGCAGGAAGCTGAGCATGCCAAAAGCCAGAAGGGTTGGTATTGATGGGAGTGGGGAAGGTGAAAGACCACCCAGGGAAAGGAGGGACACCTTCAAGTCCTGGGAATGGTTGCCTTGGGCTTTCCCTGCTGCTGCTTCTGCCTCCTCTGCTCTGAACCACACACAGTTGTCCATGTAAATGCTCTGGAGTTCACCTCTTCATCATATTGCCAGCTAAAATGCTAGAAATGAACTAAACATTTTTACAATAAACTACCCCATCTTTCAGTAAACTTCATGGCAGAGCCTAAGGAACAGTGTGTTTGTAACAAGGAACTGGGCACCAGTGACTTCTCCCGATCCCTAAATTTTGGTTCAATTTGGTCTTTGACCTCCAAACATCCAAAAGCATCTTCTAAGTCCCCAATCTGATGTGAACACACAAACTAGAAATTCAGACAAAACAATTCCCATTGTGGTATGAAACACAAGACTGCACACACAATCCCAAAGACATTGAGCAGCACCTCAGTTCAATGGGCTGCTTAGGCACAGGCACCACTTTAGGTCGTAGGTAGACCTTGTAAAGTTAGGGGTGATTTTCTGATCCCCCTAAACTTCTTAACAGAAACCAGCATGCATGAAATGCTGCTGAGACACAACAAAAAGAACTGCTGCTGCCAAGGTGAACGATCAACGCGGTGGTTTTACCTTTGAGTGTGACCCAGTACTGCTTCCACTTCCGTCGTGTGACCAGCTCCAGCTTCTTCTCCTTCTGCAGGGTCACCAAGGGTTTGAAGAACAGCCACCCTGCCTTGCGCACCACTCCTTGCTCTTTCTCATACAACAAATCCAGCTGCTCCAAGGAACTGAGGGACTCGCCACTGGAGTCTTCTGTTTCCGACGAGGTCTCCGTATTCTCCAAGTTCATCCTGCTCATCTCCAGCTCTCGCATGAAGTTTTCATAAATGTTCTGTCTCAAGGCATCACTGCTGACAGCATTGGTGGACTCGCTTCTCTGGGATAGGGCATGGCTGGAGCCAGGAGACCACAGTAAAGTGGAGAGCTGTGATGGTGCCAGTGTGTCCGTAGTGAAGTTGTCCGTTCTGCTGTCAAAGTATTCACTCCCATCTTTATACTTTGGCTCCTGTGCATAAAAGGAATTTATCTGCAATCAGTCACCAGAACTATGATCAAAAGACAACGCCTCATTTGTCAATTAAATTTGTTTCATGTTTAGCCACTTCCAGCTCCTTCATCTCTTCACCATTACATCACAGCCTTTGCCTCAGCCACTGACACCACCACTGCTACCATTCAGTTTTTTCAGCAGAACCCCATTAAACCCTGTCCACTAATCTGAGTGTTTTTGGTAATTCTGGCACCTTTGAGTAATCTAAAATTTCACTAGAAACTGTCTGAAACCTGAGGTAGTCTGGGAGACAGCTACATCCTCCATCTGCAATGCAGGCACCATGGCTTGCATCTGTCTAAGCACAAGCAGGAACAGTGACACAACAGGGTTTTTTTATTATTATAGGGTTTTCCATACTTTGGTGCTATCACATTGGTGCAAGGTGGCTAGGTTTAGCTTCAGCACAACAAGGCTGATTTTAACCTCTACTTTCTATTTGTCATACAAACAGTGCTTAACCAACAAAAAAAAGGTCAAAAGTTGAGAATATTTTAAGCTTGTTAGAATTGATCAATTGACTAAAATCTAATCTAAAACAATAAGTGATTAAAAAAAAAAAAAAAGAAAGACACACTTGCTGACTGGCTTAAATCCAGTCGCCAGACTGCAGAGCTGTGTATTTTCTGAGTTGCTGGGAACACCCTGAGAGTTTGATCATCCCATCAAGCACTGACAGGCCTTTTTCCTAATTGCACTGTGCAGCTTCAACCCTTGGATTGAAAGGGTTGGCCAATTTTATTTGAAATAATCAGGCCTGATGGTATGACTTCAACTTTGCCTTTGATATGGATGCTACAGTATGCCCATTTCTTGCCACTGCTTGTCAACATGGGACTTTGTTGGCAGATTGGACCTTTTCTCTCTTAAGCCTTTCCAAGTAATACGCTGTCTGGTCCCAACCCTCCCAGGTTGCAGGGTTGGACAGGGATTTTCCTATTATCCAAATCATCGCTCCTTGGACTAACTTCACTGTTGAGAACCACATCATCCATCCTAAGAAGCCATTTATTATCTTCTGAACTCAAGTGTTGCCAATGCTATTTAAAAGCAACCAATATTTAAGAACATAAAACACAAAAGACATGTTGCCTTTTACAGTAAAAGTGTGAGGGAAGAAAAAAGAAGAGATTGCAATGAACGATTTGAGAAGTGAAGCTATTACCCTCAGTAATAATAAAGCCATTATACTTTCAAGTTTAGACTGCCTCTCTAAAAGCATTTATTTTCTCACAGACTACTGTACTAAGAACAAAGTAAATAAACATTGGTCTCCTGTGAGCTGTTCTCCCCAGCAGCTTCGAAAACAACTACTTTTTTGTTTCTTTGTTTCTTACTTGTCGCTCTTCAAAACTGCAGCGGAAAAGCTGTGCTGCGTTTTGATAGCATCAGGACCTCTGGTGTGCGGCCAAGACTGGGTTGTACACCCTCCCAAGCAACGCCAGACAAACCACTTTTCCAGCAGCAGGACACTGCTGCCCGTGGCCTCACAAAAGCCAGTTTGAACTGAAACCCACGTTCCCTTACAGCACATCGAGCTTCAAGTCTGGCTTTTCAGATCCCTGTCTGGTGATACAAATCTCCTGGTAAAGGAGCACCCTCCTCAAATCTTGTCGCAGAGTGTTCATCAGTGTTGTGCAAGAGTAACTCCCTAAACATCAGCAGTTTAGCTGGTTTTTATATGGTAAAGAGAGGAAGATTGGCACATAGAATAGCAAAGCAGTATATAATCCTTCACGTAATGCTTTATTGTCACAGTCTGTAGAACATGGATCGTAGAACTGCGCTGGCAATCTGCATTTCAGGGGGAAACTGAAAGCTTTCTTCACCCTTATTTTAATCACTGGCACTGTACTTGTGTGCCAAAATCCAGCATTTTAATAGTTTGACTATTCTCCAGGAACTGCTAGTATCCCTTGAAAAACATTAGTATACAGCTTATTAAGAATATGTATTTCTTTCAGTCTCAAAGCACTAGTAAGAGACACAACACAAGGCAAATACATAGAAGGGGTCTGTTGTGAAAACCCACCACTGGAACCAACTTTAAGGAAAAGGGTGGGATGCAATCTGTCAATGGCTAGCCACTAACCAAATCCTATGCTTCCTCCTCACACACAGAAAGGGTAGGAATGAGGAAGTACCAGAGCAGAGAAAATGGATAAAGAATCCAAAATGAATATATACACTTCACTGGGACACCATCACTTGTATTTTTCTTTTCTTAAGAGCTGAACAGGCAGAGTCTGATAGTCTCTGTTGGTCCTTGAGGAAGCTGGCATTGCAGCAATATCTGCCACTACTGAAAAGGTTTGACCTAAGCTGCTGCTCCAGGTGGTTTCCTTGCCAGGCGACTATCTGCTGGTTTTTGCTCTGTTGAATCTAGTGATGATAGAAAACTACCACTGTTTCTGCTCAGCTCCATTCAAGGAGACCTCTCAACATTTGGGATATACTCTGGAATAGTTAAAGATAAGGCAAAAGATAAAGCGGCTAAGATACCAATTAGAAAAGGTGACGCACATAATAATTAGCTGTAAAGAGCAGCACAGGAAAAAATGAAGCCTGCTACATTCATTAGGACCCATGCTAAAAGGAGAATCTAATACCAGTTTTCAAGTCAAATAAAGAGGTTGACTCAAAGTACTTTTCTTTTAAATTCTTTTTACAGCCCACATCAGGGCTCTGGCTTATAAAGTCATAAAATTTCAGATATGATTCCTGAAGTGAAGCTATTTTACTTAATTCAAAAACCTTTCTTCAGTAGCTGTTTTCTGATGGTGAAAATCCATTTCTGGTGGATGGATTTTCATTTTACACAGAATTTGCTAATGTTCTCCATATTAAAGAGCTGCACAGTTTACACCATCTTTAGCCATATTTGGCTGTGCATCAAGTCTGTCTAAATTCTGTTCATAGGTCTCACATGTATCACACATACCTTTCAGCTCACATACATTGAATTGTGACACAGCATCACCCCAATGCCATTTTAGCACAGATTAATCTAAAAGAAGATGTGTGCTGCAGTACAGTACCAGCAATGCATTGAGGGAACACTTTAGGACCCTCAATGCAAGGAAAACTAGGTCTTGAAAAGATGATTGCAAGTCTTGATGCAAGATCATTATTAGAAAGGCAAACTCAATTCCGGGATACATCAGATCAAGTCAGACATAAGGAAACACCCAAGTAATTGGACTGGGCATAACCAGGACTCCTCTGGAACATCCCATATGCAAATCTGTTTGTGGATGATTTAAAACAGACTTGGAGGAAGGGTGCCAGAATGAAAAGGAAATAGATTTCCAATCTTAACACAGGAGACCAAGGGGAGTCTATATAGCCCCACAAATGCAGGCCAAGGAAAGATACCACTTCTCCCTTTAAATAAATCATAACAGATTAAAAAATAGGAAAGAATAACTAATGCAGTCAGGCAATACTGACATCAGAACAAACTGTCTGGGACTACATTTACTCTGCCTATTAGCAAGCATTGAATAAAACGGTCTGGAAAGAGCCTTTAGGATGGAGAAAATCCTACCTGTGTTTAAGCTGCAATTTGTTCACAAAGGGGATTAAACTCCACTGCCTTTCTAGTGTCAAGGGTCTGGCCTCAAAATCCCAAGCCTGTGCCTCCTAGACCAGTGCTCCCATGAAGCAGGGGGCTTCTGGTTTGTTCCCACTGGGGCAGCTGGAGGGACTACCCAGCCACCACTGGCATTTAGGCCCACTTATAGGGAAATATTCCAGCTTTCACCTACGTTCAGCCAAGTGACTCAGAGCCAGTTATTAGTAATGTACGGAGGACGGGACGCGCTGTTCAGAGCAAAGCACAGATGCTGCCATCGACGAGATGAAGTCTCACAAACAGGGACCAACCATGTGACAGAGCAGAACCATGCACAACACTTGTGTCTTTTTAAGCTAAAGGACCTGTTGAGAGTATAAGCATTACCAAACTACAACCCAGCAATCCCCAGAAGAGATGGCAGGTTACTCAAAGTGTGAAAGATGGAAAAGAACCAATAAAGCCACGCAGGGAACTGCAAAACTAAAAAGCATTCACTACCTCCCTCTTACCCTTCCTGTTGCTGGATACTGGTCTGATTAAAATCAGTGACTAACCATTTCCTATGCCTTTTTCTAAGAAACCAGCATTTTTAGAGCTAGGGCTGTTTTCCTTCTACCAGAATCTGATTCAAGCTTGATGCAATCTCGCCAGCCAAATTTCCTTGCTGTGTCTGAAGTCAGTTCACTGCACAGTGAATTCAAAACAGCTATGAATCGCGCACCACAAATGCCATTCTGAAAATGTCATAACTAAGTAATACATACTAAAGGTCTGGGATGCAGAAATTGTATGTAAAGCCTGGCAGTAAAATCCAGAACAGCTACAGATGTTGAAATCAGTGAAGAATCCTGGAACACAGCACTGAGGCTCTTCAGTGATTCCAGGTTTTTCTGCCCTCTCTTTCACAGCTGAATAAGAAGGTGAAAAGACAGCATCTGATAAAGTACATGAGCACCAACTCACAAAAGAAGTGATCCAAATAAACAGCTTTCATTTTCATTTCCCAGTTCTGTAGCCCCCAACTAGGATGCACACCCACCAGCAAACCCTATGCTGAGTTATTTCTGAGCCTAAGGGTTTGTCAGAGTTTTACACTGCAATGACAGATGCACACGGTTAAGCACAAGACCTGACTGAATTTCCAGCACAGGAGACAGCGTTTGCTCTATGTGCCACTCAAAGCATGTGTTATGCTCTACTGCTTAGCTGCTGCCTAAATTGCAGAAGTGGGTGTGTGCCCTTCGCTCTCTGCTAACTTCTGAAGTGGCCAGCACATCATGCTGCTGAAAGGAAGCATCCTTCATTTAGGGAAGCACAGTGACTGTTCCTGTGTGAGAAACACCAGGGAAGATCCAGTGGAGGAAAAAAAAATAAAAAAATAAAAATAAAATAAAATAAATAAAATAAAAAAAAAAGAGGGAAAAAACCAAAAATCCAAACCAAATCCAGAAACAGTCTCATCTCAGCTTGCAAACTCACACACAGAGACCAGGCACAGTCTGGTATTTAAAGAGCCAGCTCTGGGGCCTGCAGCTAGAGATGAGAATTTCATTCCTGACCACAGGCATTCTAAATTCCTATTAATGGGATTAGTCTTAAATTCTTCTAAAGAAACATCCTTTCCCTCCCTCTTGCTCTCCCCTCCCATCTCCTTCTTCACACTGCCATCTCCCAGTGAGCCAGATGGCAACTCAAGTTTTTCCATCTGGTGAACTAAGCTGACACATAAGAAGGAGATTGCTCCATGTGATGCCTTCTGAGGAGGTAGAGGCAGAACCAGCACCTCTGCTCAATACAGTTGCTTGCCTTGCTACAAATGGACCAACAAGCAAAAAGTGAGTGGTGAAGACAGTGGAACAGACAGGGAACATCTGCAAAGATAGTTACAATGTCCTCCTTCTACTGTTCCTTCCACGCTCTTCAGATCATGTATGCCAATTCATAGCATATACAGAGATTGTACTTTCATATATGAAACAAAAAAAAGGTTTAAACCCCAAGTCACTTTTTAAGTAATGCAACAATTCCAAAGGCAAATTCACAGAGCTATTACGCTGCAAAGATTGGAGTTAACTTAGAAGGTGACAAAATAGGAAAATAGGAAGGGCAAATTTGCACAAAATAATGTCTATCCTTTTTTGCTACTGACATTTCAGACAGCATCAGGGATGCAAAACCTCCGAGAATTCCACAAATTACTAAATGAGATGAGCAAGTAATTAACCTGTAAAAAAGACAAAAATCATGCAATCACTATGCTTGTAAGAAACTGTAAAAAGCAACTTTCACACATTTAGGCTGGTTTGTACATACCTGCAGCTTCCTTTTCTTCCTTGAAAGACTTCCTGTCCAGTCACTGATGCGTCGCATTCGGTTCTTTAACGTATCCTTCTTGGATGCATCCTCACCGAGGGGCTTGGACTTCCTGCATGGGAGGGTGTAGGAGGTGTAATGTGCAGGACTTCCCTGCTCTACCCTGGAGGGAACATCAATGTCTGAGGCAAATGAGACACGGTTGCTTAGGCTACCAGGAGTGTCAATATACTCATCAGACAGCCTGATCCCATGTGGAGGAGTGCTTTCCAAATTTGTATCCTTATAGAGATCTCGGAGTGAGGAAAGAGATGAACTCTGGTTGAATGACTTCTTGTTGTCGCTTGCTGGGAAACTGGCATGAATGCTTGTATCTGGAGTGCTCCTGGTCAAATATGAGCCATCCAGCTCGTTGATATCCCCAGCATTTCCCCAGAGAGAATCATACCACGAAGACTCAGAGCTGAGGGAGCTTCCTTTACTAGATCGAAGCCTTGAATCGGTAGGTGACAGACGATGGCTTGAGGAACAGTCTGCACTGGAGTTTCTCCTGACATCAAGCAGGTTATTTGGCTTAGATTCCAAGGCAGGGGAATACCTCAGCAACTGCACTGGCCCACTGGACTCCTCAGCTGGTACCTTGCTGTTGTTGCTGTTGTGGAACTCGACCCTCAAGCAACCATCCAGCTTCCCCAGAGTTTTAATGAGAACTTTTGGACTTCTCCTGTTCTCTGATGGGGAGGTTGATGCAAGACTCTCATTCTTTCCATAGCAATTTAAAATGTGGCCATTGCATTCTCGAGAGGCAGCATGATTACTTCCAGCTTGGAGGTCAATATAGTGGAACCCATTCTCTGGCAAAAACATCGCGTTATTCCCTTGGCAGTAGTCCCCTGAGGCATTTGTCCTGTATTTGCCATGGACATTGCTTTTGGAGACCTTCATCACAGTGTCACCAAGTCTAGAGGAATAAGGCTGACTACTCTTGAAGTGTGAAAGGCAGCTTCTGGCAAGGGACCTTGATTTGTAGTTTGAGCCGCTGCTGGTATGTCCCCATCCATGCAAAGACTTTTCATCTTTAGCATGAATGCTACGAATTTTTAGAGAGCAAGGCTTCTGCTTGGCACCAGTTGTGGTAGCAGCATGATTTTTTGATCCCTGAAGACTGTATTGGCTTTCTGAATTCCCCATTTTCCACTAAATTAAGAAGAGTTTCATTAGAAACAATGGCTAAAAGATAGAGCAGAAAGTAACAGACCATTTTTACCCTCCACACAGGAAAATGCCTATTTAAAAAATGATATGAAACAATTGTTTCAAAAAAAGCCATTAAATAGCCATGTACAACATTAAATTCATAAGTGAACTTATTTTAGGGGCAAGATAGGAAAGGCTATTTTCTCTATGGTTCATTACCCCTCTGTTATAAAGCTGGAATCTGACTGCATTGAAATCATGTCAACACCATCCTCCACCCACACCCTTGGCAACATCCTTTTCTTATAACTTACAAAATCTCTGGCTCCCAAGAACAATGGCATAATGAAAGGGAGACAGCAAGATAATCATAAGTTAGATGTAAAGTGAACTGTACTTTCAGAGAAAACCCTTCTGCCAGCAGACAAGCCCACTGCAGTTTCAGCTTGACTGATTTCTGTGCAACCAAGTGTTGCCTCAATAAAATGTTCAGTAAACCCCAGCTATGTGTTTAAATGGAGCTAATCTAGGAGAAAGGAAAAAAAAAAAAACCCATGCCAAAAATCAGACAAAAAATAACTTGGTTAGCAAACAGCCTCATCTTCCAGTACAGCACAAAACTGCATTATGTTCACTCAGCACAGCACAGTTCGATAGTTTGCATGGTAAAATGCTCTTCAGTTTTTCACAGTGTTTGCAGTGAATGGCACACACTGGAGCAGTTAAATTGCCCCACTGAGGTGACTAAAGATTTCAAACCTACATAAGCTTCTCCCCAAAGAAAAAAAGACTGTTCTTTTTGTACTCAGAATGAATCTCTAGTGTTTGTAATGTATAGAAACAACACCAAAATCCTTTTTCCATCGGCGTTATGCTTCTTTACTCATCAGATCCAGACTATCACCCAGAGGAGGATATACTGCTGCCTCATTAAAAAATTGTCAAAATAAGCCATTGAGAAAGCATAATCTTATCTTCTAGAGTTTCTATGTTTTAACATCCCTACTTCAAGCCCTTATCAGATTTAGATTAAAAGTATGGTATAAAAGAAAGAGCAAACCTGTAGGAACACTCTCAAACACGGGCACAGTCAGCAGTCAGCATGCTCTGCATTGTCTTTGTGGCCAGCCACTCTGCTTGCCAAAACTGGAATGGAGCTGCACACAGCCTTCCTAGAAAACACCAAAAAGACAAAAAAGGGCTTTCAGTCAAGTACAACTTGCACTTTACTCCAACTGTATGTAAAATGAATTAAAAAAAAAAAGAGAAAAAATCAAAAGTTATAAATTAAGAGAAGTTTGATGAAAGGGATTCCTGGACTTTAGACATACCATTTTTATATGCATACTTTAACAATTGACATTGAATTACTAGAAATAAGTCATTGAGTAAATGTTTCATTTTCTCTCCTCTTTGTCTTTCTCTCCTCTCACTGATGAGTTAGGACAAACTTTCATCCCTCTCCAGTTTTCCTTTTGGAAGACCAATTACAGTTCGCAATATTGTGCAGTAGTCCATTACAATGTGGACCAGACTGATCAGAGCAATGTCCCACAGCATCTGTTTATCTTTCCCCATGCCTGGAGTCCAACCATAAGCTTTGCAGTGAAAGGCCACCATGAAATTCACTCCAGCAGCCACCCAGTAACCACCCTCTTTAGATTTGTTCTGATTTTAAGTTAATTTGCTAGTAAAACAAGAAAAAGGCTGCACCAAGCATTGCACAGACCCAAAGGTAACAAGACACAAGCTCTTCCTAACCTTCTGAAGGTATTGGCTCTTCACTTAGCACACAAAGACTGCAACTCAATGCAAAAGGACCAAATCTGGATCTCACAGAACACACCAGCACTTTAGGGATTGAAACACTCCATAGAAAAGAAGCAGTACAAGATGTTAGACTAAGTTTTGGAACACACAGTTAAGTGAGAAACCCTTCTTAACAGAGCACCACGAAAATTTTTCCTTTCTGCCTAAATTCCATGGCTACTGTTCATAATTTTCAGTTAAATACCTACTTGATTTTAACATGCTGGGTTTTGCTCTCATTGACTTTTTGTGGCTATTTACTGTATAAGAACCTTGAAAGAGTTTGAATTAATTCATTGGTATGTAGCTAACCTTACCAAAAACAAAGGTAAAGATTGCCAACTAGAACTAAAAACAGTCTTAACAGCAAGCCTAGAAAAATGTTAGCAAATAAATCACTTAGAAGAGATTGGTCATGATAGAGATGCTACCTATAAATATGAATTAATGCCTGTTATCACAAAGATATCTGATAAAACAGATAAGCCACAGAAATTTCATCTTACATTCAAAGAAGAAAAAAATCTGTAATTTTCTTACTCTCTCTAACAATTTGGAAGTTTGCTATTTATGATACCCTTGCCTGTGCAGGTTTTGCCTACGCTGCTAAGTGCACTCCTCTGTGTGAACAGTTTTTAAAGTGTCATATGCAACTTTGATTGAACAAAAAGACTATTGATTCAAGGTTAGCAGAAGAGAACACACAAACTTCCTAAGCTCCAAGCTCCTGAACAAACTGCCAACACCCAGCAGTGTTCTCTTCCTTATATCCAAGAGGCACAGACCACAAACAAGCAATGAGTTTACATTCAGAATTCCTCATGTGGGAGCAGAAAGTACATCCAACAAGACAGCTTTGAGGGGCTTATATCTATTCATAAGGAAACATTGAACTCAATTTGTCTAAAGAAACAGGCAAAAAGACCATCTGGTCTCCATAGCGATTGTGCAATGGTTAGGTAATCCATTTAACAGAGTAGGTAGTGAGCAAGCTGCTGTCATGAACCTCAAAAGACAGATATTCAATTTGTCAAGGCTTGAGCCTTGGCTACCAGGGTCCATTGTACGTGTTTCCAATACACAGGCCACACAATGGGAGACAGAATAAATTTATCTGAGGGTACAGTGTCTACAAAACAGTGTCTCAGTCTGTGCAGGAATCAGTCTGCACTACAGCAGGACAGTCAATAAATTCCATTGAAATACCCCCAAGGCATTTTTCTCAGCATCCCAGCCATTCAGAAAGCTACAAGAGGCTCAACATCTGTGCACACGGCGATAACGCATCAGGGCATCTCTGCGGCTGCACAAAGACCATCACCCTGGAAATCAGCTGTCATGCCTCTCTCTTGCCTCACACTGTGTGAAGCAATTTCATTCCTGGTACTTCCAATTAGTGGAGGAAGAGCAGAGCAAGTCAGCTTATACCCAAAGGCTGTATGATACAGGGTGGTGGTCATGGACAAACTCTGGCTGTGCTCACTCTGAACACTCAAGTTTTACACTATTTGATCTGTGGAAGCCCTGGAAATTACAGTGCAGGGGACAGGGTTCAGCTTCAGCTGTATTTCTCACAGCTATCCACTGCTGCAGAAGACATGCTTCGCTTGTTTCCTATGCAGAGAGATGAATACTTCTTGTGAGCAAAACCAGTTTCTATGAATATTTTCAGCAATTATAATCAGCATAATTAGAAAGCAGCTCATAGTGCCTGAAGATGACTATTAAGAGTTTATTTACTTTCAATTATAACCACATTCCCTAAAAAAGAAGTTTTCAATCTTCACCCTGGTTCCCCTTGACACATTCAAAAAAACCCAGCTATGCAAACTTACTAATCCGGGAACCCCACCATCCCCACCACACCCAAACATTAACACCAGTCATAACCCTAGAGCTAAAAATGTATTTCCCCACCTTGGGGCTTCTCCACAGAAACTCCTCTTAGACTTTTTTCACTTCACAACACAAACACACAAGCTCAGGAGCTGTTTTGGAGAAGTGCCTGCCACCTCTATTCCCTTATTATTACCACCACAGCTGGACTGCTTTAGGAATGCTAGAGGAGAAAATTACTTTCTTTAAGGTGAACACAAGTACAAGTAGTGCTCAGCAATTGCAGGGGTGCTTTCCACTCCAGTCTTAATCTCTCAAAGTTTTCCAAACTTGACTCACTAACCATATTTAAGCAAAACTGAATCATAATAATAATATCCCAGTACCCAGGTTTCTTATGAGATATAACAAGGAATTACTGTGTTATGAATCGGTAGGAGATCTGAGTCAAAGGAAACAGGCTCTCATTTGCTATAGCAGGAGCACATACCAAACATGATTTTGCTACTGTCAGCCATCTGCTTCCCATACAGTCACACTAACTGGGCTGACACTCTCTAAAGCTACAGGTCAGAAAACGGCAAGCTTCCAGATGGGAAGGCATCAGTAGGCTGAATGCTCCACAACCACAGTCAGCATTGGACAGTGGGCATAAAATGCAAGAGGCTGTGGTAGCATCTTCCTAGGGAGGTTCAGCAGATTTGTTTGTCTGGAACTGTCTCAGTCCCACCACCTAGGATGTTGAAAGACCTCAACTAAAGTCAACCCTAGCAACGTTAAACTTTAGTCTGGATCAAAAAGTCAATCCTCATGAGACAAGCACACGTACCAAAGCTAAGTCTCTGATGTATTTTGATGCCTTTGTTCCTCTGGGTGGCTTGTGAAAACAAATCTTCACTAGCAGACAAAAAATATGTGGTCTACAAACCACTTATCCCTGCTGAAGCTTCCCCAAAAATCTACTGAAGAGTTATGGCAAAGTTGAGTCTCACTTTATTAAACATATCATCTGTGCCAAAGTGGCAAAACAAGCTTAAAAAAAAATCAGTATGGATGAGTGCAGATGAGGTTGACATCATGCCATCAAATTGGCACCACTGAGTGAGGGCTTATTAAAAAATGCAGGAACTCATAAGATTCTTCAGCGTTACCAAGAACAAAACTCTTTCTGCACAGCAGAAGAGCTTAAATTTAAAACCTCCTATCATTAAAAAGGAAAAAACATTTAAAAGGAGAGCTAGATTAAGAGCTCAAAAATAGGTAAGACCTATAGCTAGCTGTCTCGTCCCTATAAAAAAAGATCCTACATAGAATCACAGAATCTTTACGGTTGGAAACTCTCTCTAAGATCATCTTAACCCAGCACTGCCAAGTTCACCACTTATCCATAGTGGCACATCCACATGTCTTTTGAACCTTTACAGGGATGGTGATTCCACCAGTTTCCTGAGCAGCCTATTCCAATGCCTGACCACCCTTCCATGTGAAGATTTATTATTTTTTCTATTATCTAGTATAAAGCTCCCTCTAGCACAACTTGAGGCCATTTCCCTTGGTCCTGTCACTTGTTACCTGGGAGACAAGAGCAACCTCCATCTTCCCAGTTCTTCACAATGACACAGCAGGACGCAGTTTTAACTTTTTAAGAAAATCTTTCCTTGAGGAAAGAAAGAACTAAACTAATGAAGTATTTTATTTTCACTTACAGCTTAAACAGCAAGCACGTATCACAAGCTCATTGGACTTTCTTCACTAACAGGAGGGTTGTTACCTGCACCACACTGCAGTTCCTTTCAAGACAGGATAGGACCAGTCCTGGAATACCTGCCACTGGGCAATCCCTCACAGCCACCTACCCAAGTATAAGCATTTGCCAAAGAAAGGCAGAGCTTCAACTCACTCTGTGGTGATAAAAAGTCTTATACAAAGCGCCTTTGAGGGCAGAGTATATCCCATCACTCTGTAGTGATGAAGCAAGAGGAGTGACATGCTCTCTGCTGTGTTTAAAACCCTCATTTCTACAAGGGCAGGTAAGGGCTCCCAGCCATGGAGTGAGGACAGTGTGGTCAACTCTGGACTGTGCACATGGAGCAGGGAGGCACAGAGAGGAGAAAAGGCAGCACCAGGGCCCTTACACAGGCAGCTGCCCTCAATGCACCCCAGGAGACTGTCACCAGAACTAGAGCAGCTAGGATAATGGAGAATCTGAAACTATTTCAGAACAATAAAAAATGAAAGAGAAAATCCCCTGATTTATAAGAAATTACCAATTTGTTTTCCTTTAACAGTGGACCAAGTTAGAAATTATGTACAGCAATTAAGCTGGTAGTTTTTTACATCAGGAAAAGCTTTTTGTGTTATTTTTTGTTTGTTTGAACTGCCTGAGGAAACCCTGTATTTTCTTTCAAACGACTTTTACATCCTCTTTAACCTAAAGGTTAAAACACTGTCCATTTTAAATGGCTTACAAAATCTTTGAGAGTGTATATAACTAACTTCCAGATAGTAATGTGTTAACAAGTTTTCCAAAGAATCACTGTGCTTTCTGAATTTTTACATGGATACAGAATTACAGGTTTAAAGCTTTAATTAACTTTTAATCTACTTTGGTTTTTAATATAAAAGCAATACAGAATGCTAGAATGTGAACCTGCCCTCCCCTTCCTGCATGGCTGTGTATGGACGGATATGTGAAATTAATGAGGGGGGCAGGTTAGCACAACACTGCAGCTGGATTAAATGTGGAGTTTCTTACTGGAAACAATTTACTGTATTTTTTCAAACTACGCACTTTGGTCACATGCTTCCACAAATCAAAAGCAGATTTCTTATTCTTGCAATCTCAATCACATTCCTATTATAAAAATATACCATAATAATTATGCCACAGTATTCTTGGCAGGATACTTTACATTATATACCACTGTATTCAAAGAATGAATAACCAAAACACCACAAGTATGCCTGTATTAAAAAAAAAAAAAGGACTATTTTGCCTTAAAAATTTAATTTGAAGTCAGAATTCCTCACTCACTCATTAGTCTCTGCAGAATTCTATTCTCCTGTATCAGGAACTGCTTGGTAGCTTACACATCAAATTAAAGTCAATTGTTTTTCTCATTAAATGTAAGTAGTCTTTATGACCCCAGACACTTCTTTTCATGTTGTGAATCATATCTACATTGCAGATGGACTTCTAATTTTACAGTTTAAGCAAGAAACAAGCACTCTCCTTTTCTGATTTCTTTCTTAAAATAACATTAATTCCAATAGATCTGCAGTGCTTCACATCTATATCATATCAGAATTAAACATCCCGTACCAGGGACATGATCCCTTCTTTTGCTCAACCCATCACTCTAGGTCCAAGACACTGGCAGCTTTATTGAATTAGGCTTTATAGCTTTCAAGTTAGTGCAGTAGGAAAGGTTGAATCAAGCCTGAAGATCCTTATCATATTACACCAGTGCTGATACACTCTAAATCTCTAGGGAGTTATTTTTCTTTGGCAGGAAAAACAAATTTCACCATTTGTAAATGTTATTGAATTTATACACAATGGCTAAAGTGCACATCCATTTAAATAAAAGCCATTAAGCTTGTAAAGAAAAAAATCCACCAGGAATGCCAGCTAACATCTTGGCTTAATGTGGTAGCTGCAGTAGTTAGAGAGTTGATATGTCTAAGGGTTTATTTCCTGCCCTCGGAGAGGAAATTAACTCAGTGATCTGAAAGACTTCTCCACCTACTTGGGTTGTAAGCACACTGTCAGGTCCTGGTGCAGAACTACACTGCGCTTTCAGGGGATTTCAAGGCCTGAGGCTGGGTGGAGAGGATGGTGCATCTGAAAGGGGCCAAGATACTCCAAGCAGGGGAGCCTGGGCTCCAACATTGCTGCCCAGCACTTTGGAGACCGAGTGCAAGTCTGCAAGCTTTGCTAAGACAAACTCCTGAAGAGGTCTCTGCCTCAGGCCTCTTTACTTACAGACCAGGAGGGGAGATTTGGGCTTTCTGGTTAAACCAGGATTCCCTTTAGGCCACCAGGAACACTTGCTCTTCTCCTTTCTTGTCTGTTTCAGTAGCAACCAGCTCATGCTATCAAATACAACCACAGTCAGCAGGAAGATATGGGGATGTTCTCTCACACATATCCCCACAAAACTGTAGGTGCCAAAACATCAGCTTTGGAGAAGATAGGATAAAGTCTATTTTTGGACTAGGACACAGTTCACACCACCATGAGCAGTCACATAGACCCTACCAAAGAAGAGAAGCAAAGGGCAGAAAGGAGGAACAATCCAAGACAGGAACATTAACACATTCTGCCCACAAAGACTCTTTCTGGCACAACACATTCGAAGGCTATTGGAACAACTCTTAACCCATGGCATCAGAGAAAAGCCTCCTTTAGGAACTGGCAGAACAGTGTTTTAGGCTGAGGGACAGGGGCTGAGGTGGCTGCAAAACTCCTTTCTTTTCACCTATTACACAGCCTGCTCCACAAGCAGGAGGGGGAAACCAGGCCACAGTCGGCATAGTTTTTTCTACTTCTCAGTTTACACATTCATAAATACCTGAGGGTGTCAATTCCAAAGTAAATGCTTTCCTACCTTCAGCCCTGGGACTTCCTGAAGAGGACAGAGGATCTGGGAGTTAGACACCAAAAGTAAACTTGAGACACAGTCACTTCGAAAATTGAAAGCAGACCTTGATTTTTGCATGCCAAGAGCTCTACAGCAGTAACACAGCTTAAGGCTTCCTCTCCTGTACCCCTGAAGTACCAGCATGTTACTCACACATTAAAAGAACAAAAAAGAGTACACTGAGGATTAGGTTTCCTCACAAAAAAATTGCTTTGTAGCTTCACAGCTACAGACTGCCCTATTCAGAGTCCATCCACCCATGATACATGGACATCTCTTTCACACTGAAGGTGATCCAATAAAAAAATTCCAGCTCTTGCCTCTAAATTGTAATTTACTGTACATTGTAGAATATTGTCAAATCATTCACCCTAAACAGAAAGAGATGCATGATTTCTAGAATGAAGTCACCAGTGTACAAAATTAACTCAGTGACTACATCAGCAACAAGCACAAACAAAGTTGCAAACTCTGATTGCTTTGCAAAAGCAATTAATCACCACTCTGAAAAAAAAAAAATAAGAAACCAAAGTGGCAAAGGCACTTCTCCATTTTTGGGCCTTTTTCCTCATTTTTATTTTGTCTGTCATGGAACATAGCATTTTCAATATTTGTGTACAATTATGTATTAAAAATTTACATACAAAGATCAAAAGCTGTGCTGGACCTACCCCTGGCAGATGCAGAAGTTTGGTTTTCCATACCATCCCAGCTCAGCAAAGTAGTAGTGCTGACCATAACTTTTTCCTCTAACTCTACACAAACATTACACCCTTGCTCGGATACACTATTTATTGTAAGTCATTCTAAGTATTACTGAGACTAAATGGAATAATTAAAAAAAACCCAACAACAACAACAAAAAAACCCAGCGGGATTATTCAATTCACTGTATTGGAAGAGTCACTTTAACATAACAGAAACCGTAGTACTGTTAATCACACTTTCTCGTGCTTTGCCTTAAAAAAAGAATCCAGCCCCATCGTAGCAGAGAGGTAAAACGATCCCAGCAGTGGTTTATTTAGCAATTCAGGCAATAGATCTTGACAGATGACCACCAAGAACTGTTTTTCTGGAGGAAAACCATCCACCTTGGGTGCAGCCACTCACAGCAGAGGCGGCAGAGGGGCTGCAAGTCCTGGCACCGCAGCAGCTCGCTCTGCCCTCCGCTCTCAGAGGCTTCCCAAATCCTTCCCCGTACTTTCCTTTCACTGCTCCAGCTCTAGCCGGCAGCCGGAGAGCAGAGAACCGACTGCTCTCCCCCAGCATCTCTCTCCCGGTCCCCAGTCCCGCTTACCTTCCCCGGGGCGCTGCCGCAGCCTCCGGGCTGCCCCGAGACTGCCGCGGGAAGAGGGACACGCAGACACAGCCTCTCCCTGCCCTGGGCATGCCAGGAAACTGTGCCTAACACTTCACAACGCACAGCCGTCGGGAACTAAAAACAGATCCTGCGCGAGGCTGGATGTATTTTTGTCTGCAGGCTACACACCCTCCCTCCCGTTCGATTTTTTCCATTGGTGGAGCAGCAGGATGCAGGCTTAACCAGAGGGTGGTTTTCCACGGGCCGCCTGGAACGATTACGCGGGCTGGCCCGCCGCGATGCCGGGCAGCCGCCGGGGAATACACCGTGACTGAGCTCTTGTCTGACCCCACATTCCTGAGCCTCCAGGCTGCTTCCACAGGAAAGCTGCTTGGAAATCTGCTGAATTGCAAGGCGTTTGCCTGCCTGAAGGTAGCTCCAGGGTCTCCTCCTCTTTTCTTTTTTCTTTTTTTTTCTCTCTCTTTTTTGTCTTTTGTGGGGGTTTTTTCCTGGCTTTTTTTCTTTTTTTTTTTTTCTTTCCCTAAGCTTGTTAGTTGCGAGTAGGTAACCCTAACATCCTTGAGTGAGACACCCTGGCAAAAATGTAATTCCTCAAGCCACAGCAGGAATGCTGTAGCCACAAAAACACACTCTTAGGAGCAGCTCTCAGTTGTGTTTAACAACTCTGCACAACAGCATCATGGATACAGCCACAAACTTTGGTGCTCTCTTCCTTGCCACTTTCTTTTGTCAGACGTTCACCCTTTCCCATGGAAATGACTACCTGCCCCAGTATGTTTCTAATAACTGGTTTTTAATAACTGACCTTAGATAAAATGTGTCTCTTCACATGCAAATAGCATCACTCAAGTTTCAACATACAGAGCTAGGCTATTAATCTATAGCTAGGTGCATGAACAATTGCTTTATTACTAGAAAAGCTCAAAACTTCATTGATTACAGCAGCAGTTGGTGAACAAACTCGGCCAAAAAACAATGCATTTATTCAAATATTCTAATAAAACTGCAGAGTTACATTCAAGTGCCAAGTGTGAAAATACAGCCAAGTTACACTGCAGATGACATGTTCATTTGAAAAGAAATACATGAACACTATAATAAAAAGCATTAGCAACCCACAAAAGCCCCAAATCAGTATGTAGGTCCACAAAAACGAAATAATGATTTGCACAGTAATAGAGGAATTGCCACCTGAAAGTGGACTCCTGTTTCACTGTGTCCATTACTGAGACTCATTACAGAGGAATCTCCAGAACCCACCAGCTTTGAAGTAATTTGGAACAAAATTCTATTTAATCTCCAAAGGCCAGTTATAACTGACTCATCCACTGGAAAACAACTTGGATCTCTTCTCAAACTTCACAGGTTAGCAATGTTAACACTGAATACACTCTTCTCATCATGGCAAAGGTCAAATCTTTCCTTGAATTCTACTGACCTCCATTAAGTTTTCCATACGAGAGTTTCACAGGCCAGTTTTTGTAAAACCTGATAGAGCAGTTTATGACTTATGCCCACACTCCCAAATTCTACAACTGAAAATAGGTCTGTAGGCTTCACATCTGCTTGTTTTGGTAAAAAAACCTTTTCCCTCTATGCAAAACAGACTATTTTCTTCTTCATGCTCTGGTACAGTTACATTCTTTTCACTTAGCGTTGTCGTGGTCCAACTATTTCACTAACAGGCCAGATCCAGGTCCTGGGATTAACATGGAAGGAAGGACAGCTCACGAGTCAAAGTACCAGGTCTCTCTCAGGAGAAACAGCTGGCCCCTGGTCCTATCCCCCTTCTCACACAGAGTACAGCACTTCCCCCTTGAGTCCATCTCTTAGGTCACCAACAAAATCATGTTCAAATGATTCCTTAGATAAAATTTCTACCCAACCAGTCCAGAAGCCTTTCATCATCAGCTATTCTGTTGAATTTATCTATCTTAAAGATGAATGTTCAGAAGGCTAAATACTATTCCCAAAGATGTCTCTCTAGCACCCTTTTCAAAAAACAGTGATTCTTCCTTAACTCAATGAAATATACCTGGATCAACACAACCTAGGACCCAGCTGAACCATATGAATGCCCCACAATCTTTCAGTAACAGGTAATAAGGCTGTCCTTTCCCTTCCACTTCCATTTGCAGAGGGTTACCTCCAAATGTCAACGTGTATTCCTGATATTAGTGCCAAATGCTCAATCCTGTACTTTTTTCTTCTTGGAGTTCACTGCATGTGATCATTGTAGTCCTAGGGGTCATAGCTACATTCTTACAACATTATTTCTAATCTAGCTGTGTATTCTCTATGCCTTCCACTTCTTATCAGCCTGTTCCATCAATGCATTCCCTCTATGACAAGGCAATCAATATTCATTAAATTTGGTCTTAAGGCTCCAGTTGATAGCCCAAGTTCATTTTCAAATAAGTTTTATGTTCAAAATTTCACTTCCAATATACCTAACTGATTACTTTTAGCACAAAGACATTGCATGTTAAAGGCATACTTTTCTGACCGCTACTTGACTTACGTGGTACAGTCTAGCTTGTGGGTTACAACATGAGGGTCCTTACTTATTACACTCCCAAAATTGCCTCTCCACACCTACCTTGTTCCCCTTTTCTCACCTGCTGCCTTGCCATTATCAACTTGGGACAACCTGATAATGAAATTTTCTCTGGAGATCAACAAGGAGTAGGCAAGCCCCATGGTGAAAACAATAGATGAATCTCTTACTACTATGAGAAGTATTCACACACCTCACAATCTTCCACAAATGTATTATCATCACAACATTGCTGGGAAAGGGAAGGGTGTCATTATCCTTATTTTCTGAAGAGCTGCTAGGTCACACAGGAAATTAAGGGGTATTTCAGTACAGCAAGAGGAACTCCTCCTAGTTTGTGTTAATGTATGTCTCTGGTAGTTTAATGGTTCTTAACATGTCTGTTTTGCAATAAAAACAAACTGCAGTTTGTGCAGAGAAGTCCAAAATGGAACTAAAAACATTGTTGTATTAATTTTGAGAATTCATTTCTCTCCATCTATAAAGATGTTTTAAAGCCACTTAATTTTATAGATTAAGAGAAATTAATCCTCACAATTAAAGACAGATATTTTAACCTTTTATATCATTTTTACACTCCAAATCCTTAGATTTTACTTCAAAAGTGCTAAGACATCCCACTGTCACCACAGTTTGGTTCCCTAAGCAATGGAAATCCATGAAAACAAAGACAGAAAAGGCACCTATCCCCAGCATTCATGCTGAGACAATGACATGCCTCCTTCCCTAAAGTCAGCCTACTTTCATATACATATGCCGCACCTATAAATATCTTTTCCTAGACTGAGTCCAGTCTGTTTCTGAAATGCCAGTTCTCCATTTTGCCTCTTGACCTCTCCTGCCTGGCTCACCTGACACTGATACAGCTGAGCTGTGTGAAAATCCCTGATCCATAAGGTCCCCCAATTAATACTCAACAGATGGGTGCTGGATGGGCACATGTGGAAAGATATCAGTGTCTTGCCCATCATGGCTTAACCACAGATTGTTACAGCACACAGATGTGTACAATGCCTTCCCATGAAATCCAAAACAGGTTCCCATGCTCTCTGAAATAGAATCTATGTAGGAATTAAAGAATTTTGAAGTAGGAAACTTGGGTTCTCAAACCAGAAACCTCTAGTGGAGCTCTCAAGAAATCTGGGAAGCTATGCTATACTAAGTGTAACTAATGCTAGAAAATAATTGCATGTTGTTGTCAACAGGATAATAACCAGAGATGAGTTTCAAAGCCTTGCTGATCTCATGACTGAAACATCTGAATCATGCAACATCTGCTAAAGAAATATTCTCATTAAACCATACTTAAGATCCATTCTCGGCATCTTTGGCCTTGAAGTGGAACCGCACAAGAAACACAGTGGTCTCCCATTCAACCAGCAGCGAAGGCAAACCTTACACCACATTAAATTCTTCCACAAAGACATCAGTTCATTCTCTGAGAACTCAACCTTCTGCAAGCCAGTGCTCACACATTTAGCTTTCTGGTCTCATCTCAAAATTTTTATCAGATGCAAGATGACAAAAAACAATTGAAGTCATTCATTACTTAATTGTGATTCAGAGGAGTTTGGGAAAAGAGTAAACAGGAGCCTGTGTGTTAGCCCTTTCCTGCTCACCAGAAAGCCTGCCATTTCACTTACTGAATGAGATCATCAACACAAGTCTAACAGCTCTGGCTATAGATCAGAATAGATGTTAAGCAATGAAAACATGATGTACATGAGCATAGTTTTACACCCTTAGTTATCACAGAGACTTACAATGCCCTAAGTGCCTACTACTTTTCTGTCGGTCTCCTGTTGTCTCTGTGAAATGCTGCAATGAAAGAGATCAAAGGGATTCTCTCCATCCCCATCTCCCTGTGGACTCAGTGTTCCCTTGCCCAGTTAAGCAGAAAAGAGGGGCTTGCTGTATAGACACTCTCCACACACACCTTGTATCCAAAACAGTGAGAATCCACTGCCATTTAAGGGATGCAATAAAATACATTTGATCTTTAAAGCAAGATGCATTTTTTCCTTTCTTTTTATGTTGCATGGTTCTTTAGCACTGCTGTAGACAAGGGCTTACTATTTGTGGTTATCTATTTCCAAGTCTTACAGAGAATAGTTGGGGAATCAAAGTGCCTCTAGTTCCTGTCTTATTCCTTTCAGTATAATTAAATTAGAAAGATAAAGCATGATCACATGCATGATCACATCATTGGCAAGGCACATGGCATGAGCATTACTGAAAAATACCAAGATAGGAGAGAAAAAAGAAGATGAACTATGTAGCCTCAATTTCAACAACTAAGCATGCTGGATTCGAGAAGCCTGGCATGCAATGATCCACCAGGAATTCTGCACTTGGGACTGGCTGGGATAGAGCTACTTGTCTTCATAGTAGCCCCTGTGGTGCTCTGTTTTGGATTTATGACCAAAACAGTGGTGATAGCACATGACTGTTTACACTGTTGCTGAACAGTGCCAGCACAGCATCAAAGATTTCTCCATTTCTTACTCTGTCTTGCCAAGGAGCTGGTTGGGGTGGGCAAGAGGACACAGCTGGGACAGCTGATCCCAACAGACCAAATAATCCCACACCACATAATGTCATACTCAGTAATAAAAATGAGAGGCTGTTTTGACAGGTTGTTTTCTCATTGCAGCATCTGAGACCAACAAGGCCCTCCCAAGGGTTAATCCCTGAGACAAAGGTTTCCCTCAGAAGCAGCAGTACCCACACCGACAGAGAGGCTTCCCCTGCACAACCTCAAAGGCTCACACTTTTCAATAGTATTTTTTTTCTTTAGAACTAACAGTAAAAGTTGAATTTTTGAAAAAAAAAAAAAGTGAGAAACACTGATACACAAGACCAAGATCAGAATCTGTCCTTAACAGTACTTGCTTGCTACATCCAATATCACTAGAGCAGAACTGATGCATCTTTTTTTGACCAGCACTCTACTTCAACAATACACTTTTTCAACATCCAATGAACAGTAACAAATTTGAGTTAGCCAAGTAATTTTAATTAAATAGGTATTTTTATCTTTCGAGCTATAATTAAGAGCTCTTTTACTGCAACAGATACACGTAAAAAGGTTTTCAATTTAGGACAGTTAATTTGTGGGAACAAAAATCTAAAGCTTGGACAAATCTCATAAAAATATGAGTACCAAGGTTTTTGGAATACATTTTGTTACAAAATGAGAACTGAAGCTTTCACATATGCCATTAAAAAAATTGTCTATTAAGCATGTAAAAATATTTGAAAGTGGAGTCATTTGTCACAAGAATATACTAGGAGATCTTACAAAATAAATATTTACAAAGCACACATGTTATTTCCCACTGCATTACTACCATTGCTTGTTCCATTAACTGATCCAACAGACCAGCTAATTGCTTGTGCAAAATTGACTATTTGCTGTCATCCATTCAAGACAGAAGCACAAACAGTTGCCGGGGGGTAGGAAGCTTCAAGGGGTTGTTTTCTAACCATATCTATTAAATAATTATTATATCATTTTTATTTAGAATAATGATCACTGGTTCATCAATTAAGTTAGAAAAATGTGCAGACATAAATAAATGTTACAGAAAGATAAGTATGACAAAGATTCTAAGAAAATTGTGTCAAAACACTGTTTACTTCAATAGCATGAACCAAAAGGCATATGAAATAGATTGTTGCATAATGAATTTCAACTAAAGCAGTCCTGAATATGCGTATGATTTTATAGGATGTTTCAAGACATGAATGCTTCCCCAGAAGTTTCAGATCCTAGGGTTAGATGAGTATACAGCAAGTTCTGCTTAACAATACCTCTAATCATTCTGTTTGTAGAGAAGCACGTCAAAATGCAAAATAAGAAATTAACATAATAGAAGGAATATTAAAGAAGTCAAATTTGGGATGGAGATGTTGTTTACCTTTTTATTTTGGAGTCTTGATTGTGGTTTCTCACTATAGCTAGCTGGCAAACATACTAGAAGTGGTAAATGGCAATATTAGCAGCTTATTATAATATCATTAAATTAACTAAAAGAAATACTGGGGTGTAAAAGCTAGATGAAGTCTGGCTAACATGTGTTGCTTACACCCACACGCACTGCCTCAACAGAGAGACACACAAATCCTGCAAAGCTATTTGCCTGAAGCAGAGTGAACAATGAGAACAAGTTCAACATCTGCCAGGGTGCCCAACTGCTCACAACCATTTTTCTGGTCAGAGGGGGCATTGTTTAAGTTGACAGGTTCCTAATGGCCTGAATTATTCAGCAATTCTCAAAAGACTCTTTCCACTCATTAGAGAGGAAAATGCGAACCACCCCAGCCGGCGTTCCCTTGCTCTCCGGGAGCCGATCATGCTAATTGAGGAGAACATCACAATGTGTCCCATTTTAATCACAGGAGTTAAGCAGGCAAGAGGCTTCTATTATCCCCACCCTACAACGAAAGATGGAGGGCGCCAGCTCCCACAATAATATGCACCTCAGTTTATCATCTCGATGTTTTTTTAAAGCCTTCAGTCTGAACAAAGAGGGTATGTGTTGCTGCTAAGCACTACACCCACCGAACTAAACAGAGAAGCAAAATACATTAAAGAGAAAATTGAAACACAGTTTGCAGCCCGAATGCTAAGTGAGCAGCAGTAAGCATCTGAACATATGGGAAGTTAGGAGGAGGCAAAATAGCTGTTTGTTGATTTTTTTTCTTCTCATGTACCATATGATTAGATGACAGGTATCAACAAAACAGTGTACCAGCACAGAGGTCACAGACAAGTGACACTCAGAGATAAAATGCCAGATGTTTCAAACATACTCCCACCTCTAATATACATAGAAATGAAGGAGAACGCTACTACTAACAGCAGCTTTACCTATGATGGATTATTTCTCAGTCAATGAGGAGCAATCAAAACCGCTCTGCAGCAGCAATTACCTCACCTAATCCTACCTCTTCTCAACACGGGAAGAAAAGGCAACTCCTACAATCAACAGGACTGTCTTATTTTCTTCACAGCCTCCAAAATTTGGAATCTTTTCAAAACCTAAGATCTGAACAGAGTTCCTCACATAAACTTCATAAGGAATGTTAGTGGAGTAATTAGGAATGTCTGCACTAGACCTTTTTTACCAAAACACAGACCATGTGTGAGAAGAAAGAGATTTACAAATGCATTCAAAAGCTATAAGGGAAGACATGTAAATATTTGGTAGATTACCATTCAGAACACAACAGCTATAGAGAACTGCCAATTTGATGGAAGGACAAATGGAAAGAGAACACTCCCAAATTAATATTATTATTTCTGTTCTTAAGCAACCAAAATATGAATAAGAAACAGCAAAAATGAATTACATTTATGCATATAATAGAAGTTCAGGAAATTCCTTTCTTATTCTTTAAAGAGATGCTACAAAGATAAGCCATTCAATTAACGTGATCAAAAAGTAAGCCACCAGTTTACTTACAAAATCTTTATTTTGTCATCTGCATATAAACATTTCCAGAAGCAGAAGATTAAGTCAGCAAGAGAAATGAAAAAACATAAAATCTTCTGCCAGCATGACATTGTGATTAAATAACTAACTAAAAGCCCAAAAAAGCAGAGAGACAACATGATGCTGGCCTATTCAGCCATAAAATTCATTTCCAATAACCACATTTCAGCATGTAGCTTAGATCATATGTAGCATTTTCCTGTTTGAGAGTGTGCAAGATTGATTGTTACAGGCTCAATTGTCCCATACACAGGCAAACAACGTGTAAGGAATGATTAAATCAGCAAGATTCCCCCACTGAGCCTCCTATACCAGCTTACACTCAGGCAAAGGAGAGGTGGGGTCTCTCCCAAGAAACAAAAGCAGAGGATTAAGTGAGAAGCCCAAGACCATCTGCACGAAGTCATGTGGCCAGGGATTTCCTCTTCCCTTTGCTGTGTGCTGGGCATCCTTTCCCACTTCCAGTCTGAGCTGCATGGTGGGCAGCAGAGCTGGACTTAATTCCCAGCTCAGGGACAAAAGAGAATCAGGGACCAGGGGTTTCTGAGGCCCTCTTTGCCCATACTTACTGCCTTCCAAGCTAAGCCACTTAAGGATGTAATCCCTAATACCTCAATGTGCAGAAGTTCATAATGTCTGGGTCATAGTAAAATTCTGCATACCCTCGTCCCAGCTCAGCCTCTCTCGCATTCCCAGGAGTCAGCCAGGCACGGTCACCCTGCTCCCACCCAGCTCCCAGGCACAGAGCAGGGAGCTTTTCCATGCATCCATACTCAGAAAGACACAAGCCTTTCCCCATGTGTCTCCCAATTTCACGTGAATTAACAAGCTCAGCATCAGCATTTTGTGTTTTCTATTTTCCCTAACTAACTTAAGTTCCTTTCTCCTTGCCTGAGGTAGAAAGACCAGGGAAGAAAAAGTGTTCTGGACCTCAACAGGATATCTTGTTAGGTTATGGCAGCCTCAAGGACTCTTTCCTGGCATTTGAGAAGGGGGTTACAACTAACATTCCTGTTGTCTCACTTTTTCCATGAGGCCCAGAAGGTAATTCTATAGCTTTTTTCCAAATATAATGAAACATTAACTCTATTTGCAGTAGAGGCAGCTCACAAAGCAATGTTTGGATGCTCTTTGACTTCCGTATCCCTAAGCAATGTGCTGCAGCAGATCTGTTTTTCCAAAGTGCTCAACACTTTCTAAACAACACTCGTGCTGTGTGAACAGTCTACTGTGTGGCAGCAGTTTCCAAGTCCTGACTGCTCTCTCCCTTCTTATCATGCTGCCTTTTCAGCTTCCTGAAATATTATTGCTGACATAATAGCATTGTTAAGATAGAGCCCAATCCAAGCCAACCACAGATAACAGAAAGACTTTTCTGGGCTTTGGATCAGGGCAAAAGCAGTTAAAGCACCCAGAGGAAGAAGGCCCTGCTTTTAATTTCAGCATAGTCCTTAAAATATGCCTTATTCCAGGTATTTTGTTCTTCATCTCATGGCAGGCTGCTAAGGTACACTGAGGCAAAATATTGAAACATATCTCCCATCTTAAAATCAGATTATTGCATCTTTACTATCTCAAATTTGCAGAAAAATAAAGTAAATTTTAAAAAAAAAATCAAGAAAATATTACATTAAGCAAACTGTCACCTTGGTTAGCTGTGCTAAATACAGAAAAAGAATACTTTTCACTGAACACACTCACTACATACTGAGTTTATCAATGTTGGCATTAGTTTTGCAATACACATGAGACAGTCTGCAACCTCTTCTTGCAGGATGTATTTGTGAAATGCAAGATGACCTCAGGACCATCCCCAGAAAATCCTTAACTCCTCTCTATTCATCAAAAATATTAAGCAGTCATTACCTTCCAGGTCCAATCAAATCTTGTTAAATACCCCCCAAAGATATATATAAATTGGTCAACCTTCCAATGCAAGATTCATGTCTGGACCTAGATTTGGAACAATATTCAAAAACAAGGAATGTCTGGATCTCAAGGTTTTACTTCATTGTGTCTGGAATAAATCAAATCCACAGTCTAGATTGCACTTCAGCTCTGCATTTCCAAAGTGCTTCCAGCGTAATATTTTAATCTGGTCAAATCATTATTTTTAGTAAGTGGAGATAGTAAAAAGTTTTTTTTAAATCATGTGTTTGATAAAATAATTTTCTTGAAATGTGAAATCGGTGGAGAGGGGGAAGTCCATATAAAATCCTGCAACATATTTTGGTACTCTTACCATTTTTCATTTTTCCACAACAAACTCCTACAGCTGACAACACTGAATTTGGTAAATGAACACATATACAGAGAAGAAAATGCAGAGCACCTCATTTTCCATGTGGTGGTCTGTATTTGCATTGTTAATACGGACTGTGATAGCCCAATGACCCTGACACAGAGCAAGCCCTCTGTAGTGGGGAGACTTGTTTGGCCCAACAGCATCTGAAGAACTGAGCAAAACTACAATAGTGTGACAACAGTACAGTGCTTTTAATGTGCCTTGTCAGTCCCAGTTATAAAGCTTGTAGCTGTTACAGCAAGCTAACACCTCAACATGAACAAAATGAAAACTCAGCAGTGACCCTTGCAGAGACTGCAAATATTTTTGAGTTTGTTCCTTGTTACTTTGTCAAGGTACAGGCAAATAAACAATTTTAACTATGAGCAATTCCATTATTAGGAAATGACAATGGCCAATTAAACAGTGGTCATACCTCACTGTAAAAAAGTGTTTCATGATCTTCAGAGAGGACCTCCTGTGGCGTCAGGTTGTGCCCATTGCCTCTGGTCCTGATGCTAGGCACCACTGGAAAAAGCCTGACTGCATCCTCCTTGTACCCTCCCCTCAGGTACTTCTACATGTTGGTGAGATCCCCCTGAGCCTTCTCTTCTCCAGACTGAACAATCCCAGTTCTCAGTCTTTCCTCATCCAAGAGGTGTTGCAGTCCATCATCCTTATTGCTCTTCATCAGACTCTCCCCAGTTCCTTTATTTCTCTTTTGTACTGGGGAGCCCAAATGTGAACACAGTATCTCAGATGTGGCCTCACCAGAGTTTAGAGACACAAAAGCAGGAGAACTGCTGGTCTGGTGTTTGGAGGGGGGGAG